>VWZO01011980.1:4340-24535 GCA_013396975.1 Bucco capensis | reverse complement strand
GTACAGGCATTTGAGTGAATAACCACTGCTGAATGTTGCACAAATCATAATTCCAGAGATGGAATTAAATTAAGCAAGGCAAGGAGTCATCCTTGCTAGGGAGATGGACAAAAAATCATATATTGGCATTTACAACTACAAGAATAACACTGGATAAGATAGACTAATGCGTTTAAGTGGTATAGTAAATCTGCTTTCTCATGAGGTGTTTCTTTCCTCTTTATATTCCCAGACTTGGGGATGAGAAGAAATTTTCATAAGCTGAATGCAGAGTGATATAACCACTAGAATAACCAGGGCACAATTTGCTCATTTGAAAAAAGTACTTATCTTTCAGTATAGGGAAATCTGGTTGAAAAAGATACTTTGAGATTTGTGAGATAAGGTCTTCAATGCCTCTGAAAGTATTTTGGCAAATTGAGAGAAGTTTTAGATTTTTATACAACTGCTTACATTGCAGCCAGAGAAGATAGTAAGGAATTTCAAAATTCTGCAAACAAATCTATGTGAATAAATAATTTTATGGCAAATGAAATCCAGTTTTGAAACCACATTCCCTCCCTTCCAGATTAATGCAAGTGGAGCAAAGAACAGGAATTAATCACTGCTCAATTTAAAATCTACTGTAACTTCTTAGAAAAAAAGTCTTCAATCAAGTAGTAACTATTAAATCAACACATCAGACACGGAAATAAAAAGAAATGTTTAAAAATACTTGTGCATTGCTGTTTGTTACTGTGTTCTATAATGAACATCTCAGCTCAGAAAAATATTTTAGACGCAGGTGACAAACCTGGAGAAAACCAAAACCACTGAAATAAAAGCCATACTAGCTTTCGTGTTGATGTTATTGAAGGGTACAAAATTAAGGATATATTATTATTAGCCTCCAATACTCATAGCCATGGATAATTTTAGAAGAGCTACAAAAGAAAATTAGAGCTAAGAACAACTACATTATATTGCAGTCTTAGATTATACTAATCTGTTCATCCTATCCCACCTAGGCAACAAAATAATAGGTACTGGACAGAAATAAATGAGAATTTGATTCCTCTAGTGAAAATCTCACTGTCTTTAGGTTAATGGAGGAATTAGACCTGACTTCTACACTACTAATCAATGAACTTCAGTGGGGTCTGCAGTGATAATGCTCTCCTCTCCTATTGTGACCATTCCCTCTATTTACTGACTACAAATTCAAGTACATGTTTCCTAGAAAGTAAAACAATCCCACCCTGCCTTCCAAAGAAGACATCAAAAAACCCCCAACCAACCAAACCCAAACAAAACAAACTCCAAATCCTTTCTAAAAATTTCAACACATGTCAATGACGATGAATTAGAATGTGATGGTAATTTTTTTCTGAGGTGAACTGATTCCCAGCCAATTTGGCTGTCTTACATTTCCCTCTGAATGTGTACTACAGAATACTTGGAAGTATCTGATGCTTAGAAATATGTCAGAGACAGACATATTTCTTGAACCATGAATCATGGATCTAATTCAGTATTTCACAATGTTTAAATTTGATCTACAGATAATATAATCATTAAAACACAATAAGTAAAATACATTCACTTGCTTTAAGGACTGTTGATGGGGAAAGAACTTCGGACTGGGATGTACATATCGATGCCACATTTAACAGCTACATAACAGAAGAAGACACCAGACCTTTTAAAAAGAGGATTTATTTTTAATATTTTGAGGACTGTAAGCTGATCTATGCTGTGGAAACATGGAGGGTTAAGCAAATTCTGCTAATAAAGAAGTATCCATACTTCTTCTGTCTACAGAGAGGTAATATGACTTTCTCAATACCTCTATTAGAAGTGAATTAAGAGTACACTATCCTCTTTTTTTAAAGATGACACACAGTGTTATTGGTACAGCACTGGCACAAAGGAATAATCAATAGGATAGGAAGACAGAACATGTTGCAGTCGTATTGCAGAGGTACTAGCTATACATCAGTTCACATTTTGGTCATAGGGTCATAGATTTACCTTAGCAATTTCCATGAAGACTCTTCCCATGCCCTATATTGTGTGCTATCCAAAAAGTAATAAAAGAGACAGACTGTATTTCTAATCCTCAGTTATTCTAAGATGATGAAACCAATATGTTATATAAGATTTTGAGATAGACAGTCATGTGAGAGAATATGTACACAAACATCTTGAAGAGTAACAGTTTCAGGCAAGTAAATTTTTTTTTATTTGATGTGAATGACCTTTTGTAAACTTACATGGTAATGATTCCAAGTAGTATCTCTTACAATGAACTGTAGAAGTTCTTCACACTCTCTACTTAAGTAAAGGCTCAGAGTCGGACTTCTCCAACACTGTCATTTTCATATGCACTTCAGGAAGTGCATAATATTTAGAAAAAGTGTGAAAGAAGCTCCAGGTGACCATATGGGAAATGTCAAATATGAGAAAGTTCATGAGAAAGCCACTGCTTGTGCTTGAATTGAAGCCAAGTGGACCTTTAGAAAGAAAAGTGAGTTAGTGGTTTTGATGATGCTCTTTTACACACCAGATGCCTTTGAGAGGGGACTGAAAGTTTCTTGGGTGTTTCAGCTTCTGATGTAAAAAAGATTGTTCTTGTAAGGTCATGTCCTTATTACAACATCTAATTTTTGGAGATTTGTTTCCAGAGAAGTGTAAAGTTTAAGAAAGAATACAGGCAAGTTAACTTCCTTCAGTACATGAAAGTCATAATTCTCTTTAGGTAAAAGCTTCAGATGGATCCTACCACTTGTCCTTATGGAAAACTGTGTAAAGGAATTAACTGTAAGAGTTTGAAACTCAGCTATCCTGGTTGCAGAGGAGAGATCATAAAGACTGTTTTCACAGATAAATGCAGAAGACAGCATTCAAAGGATTCAAAAGGCTGTCACATAAGAAGATAAAGTACATGAATTGTTCGTTTCTGACAATAGGCCAACTATTAGTAGCCTAGCATGATTTGCAGGGATTTCTGATGTGAAAACTGAGTGATGGAAAATCCTGCTGAGTGAGAGTTGCAAAGCAATCTCCCTTGTGGAAGCAAGAGGGTTACTGAACTTCAGTTTAAGCATTTAGATTCACAGAATCACAGAATGTTTTGGTTGGAAGGGACCTTTAAAGGTCATTTAGTCCAACACCCTGCAGTGAGCAGGGACATATTTAACTAGATCATGTTGCTCAGAGCCCCATTCAACATGACCTTGAATATTTCCAGGGACGGGGCATCTACCTACTACTTCTCTGGGCAACTTGCTTCAGTGTTTCACCACCCTCATTGTGAAAATTTTCTTCCTTGTATCTAATCTATCCTCTTATAATTTAAAATCATTACTACTTGTTCTTTCACAACAGGCCCTGCTAAAAAGTCTGTTCCATTGCAGGAGGCTGCAATAAGGTCTCCCCAGAGCCTTCTCCAGGATGAACAACACCAACATTCAGCCTTTCTTCATAGGTGAGGTGTTCCAGCCCACAGATCATTTTTGCAGCCCTCCTCTGGACACTCTCCAACAGGTCCATGTCTGTCCTCTACTGAGGACTCCAGAGCTGGACACAGTACTCCAGGTAGGGTCTCACAAGAATGGAGTAGAGGGGGAGAGTCATCTCCTTTGACCTACTGGCCATGCTTCTTTTGATGCAGTCCAGGAGACAGTTGACATTCTGGATTATGAGCACATTTTTCCAGCTCATGTCCAGCTTGCCCAGGTGGCCCTGGGCAACCTGGTATAGTGAGTGGCATCCCTGCCCATGGCAGGGGGGTTGGAACTAGATGATCTTTAAGGTCCCTTCCAACCTGGCCATTCTATGATTCTATGATTTTTATCAACCAGTAATCCCGAGTTTTTCTCTGCAGAGCTGCTCTTAATCTCATCATCCTCCAGCCTGGATTGATACTGGGCATTTCCCCAAACCAGGTGCAGGACCAGGTGCAGGTGCACCATAACATTCACATGGGCCCATTTCTCAGGCTTGTCCAGATCCCTCTGGACAGCACTCTGTCCTTCAGGCATGGCACTCAGGTTGATGTCATCTGCAGACTTGCTGATCTTCAACACACAGTCTACGTTATTGATGAAGATATTAAGCAACACTAGTCACAGTATGGAACCCTGAGGGACACCACTTGTCCCTGATCACAATCTAGATGGCGAGGGTCAACCACAACCCTCTGGAGGTGAGAATCCAACCAATTCCCCATCCACTGAACAGTCATCAATTTAGAGAGAAGGATGTTGTGAGGGACAAAGGCCTTAGAGAATTCCAGATAGATGACATGCTTAGCTCTTCACTTGTCTACTGATGTAGCCACTCCATCACAGAAGACCACTAGGTTCTTATATTTTAAATAGGTACCCAGCATGAATTACTTTTCATAAATAAACAAAGGGTTGTTGTCATAAAATTTCTCTTAAGAGACTTGGTTCTATAGTCTGTAAATACAGTTAAGATTGTATATATACTGAAGTGTATATTGTAAGAAGAGTCTCTGATAGAGACATCTGGAATATATGTGCAGATATTGGACAGTATAGCCGTGGAGTACAGTATACACAGCCTGCTTGTCAGATGTATCAGGCTTCCACAGGCAGCACAATTTAGACTGGAAAACTGAAAACCTGAAGAAACACTTGAAAAAGAGACTATAATGATATTTCATATAAGAGAGGAGAAGATAAGAGTTCTCCAGTGTACTTTTATACATCTCTTTAATTGAAGTCAGAGTTTGCAGTGCTAATAGTGTGGGTGTCAGGGGAAACTTGCCACTAATCCTTAGTTATTGAACATAGGGACTCTGATTGCTTTATCTGCAGAATTTATATTAGAAGAGCTATAGCCCATAAAGTTATAATCTATGGGGAAATTATTTTCTGGGTGGGAACAGAAGACCTTCAGGTAGTGATTGCTGCTAAACACATACTTGTTGGGTGTTAAATGGAATTTTACATGAAAGAGGAAACTTTCACACAGGAGAGCATGTTCTGAGGAAGTATCTTCTCAGGGTTATTGCTGCCACTGTTGACCACACTGTGGTGTGAAAAGCATCAACTATACCCTGAAGAAGTGTCCTAAAGACAAGTTTACTTTAAAGTAGGACAAAATCAAGGTGTCTCCTAAAAACTGGTAGGATAAGATCTGAAAAGAATTTCTTTGGAAGCAAACTCATTTCCAATGTGGAATTAATCAAATTGATTTGAAATGGAAAATTACATTTGTTTCTATCCCCTGAAAGAAATAGGTCAACTTACTTCTTCCTGTAGCAGGAGTTTACTGTAGACAACAAAGAAAGAAAAGGCATGTATCCTGGCTGAGTCTGTCTATTCTTTTAGGCACAGTCTGAAAATCACTTGGGGTCTTCTGTGGCCCCTGGTGCGATAACTGTGCCAACAGCAGAGGGAGCATTAAACTCATTGCCCACGGGAAAGTGTGGGGAGTGATACCCATGTTCCTATAATCCTTGTTTAGCCCTGTAAGGCCTTCCATCTAAGAGAAGGACACTCTAATAAAACCTCCGTCCTAAGGACTTCGCTGCCAGCATCCAAGCTTGCTAGGCCCTGGCAGATGAACCTTAGGACTAAAGGGTGGGTCCAGCTCTGCACATGCTGTGTCTCACCCAAAAAAAATCCATTGTGCAAGCTCGAGGGTGCTATCTGCTATCCTCTTTTTATCAGCGAACTTGGAAAAGGCGCTGATGAAGAGCGTGGGTGGAGCCCTCCCTGAATCTTCATTTGCAAAGCCTAGCCATACTACTACTACTACTATCTATTCTTTTAGATATAGCCCCACAAGAAGCTGGGCTTTACAAAATAACCCATATAAGGTCCAGAAGTGCATCAATATAATATTTTTATCTTCAGAGTAATGGCCTTAGCTATAAAGGAAAAAGAAGTGATAGACAATATCTATTAACAAGTGAGATAATTCCAACGAAAGCTTAAGGAAGACTCTTCTGTTCCTGTATGGGAACTGTATTTTTCTTTTTTTTGAGACCGAAGTTCCCCAGGGTTCTCAGAAATTTCAGTCTCCTTTTATCCAAGACGTACAAAGAAACAGTGGCCCATAGCAGAGCAAGAATATCAAGAAGAAAAGCTCTGAGCTGTCCAAGCAAGGAAACATATTAAAATGAAACCAGAGTTCTGTTCACTATGAGGACAGCGTGCATGGAGAAATGACTTTTAAGTGTTCCTTCATGGATACTAGGATACTACCACCCAGAGTCCAGCATAAGCAAACAAAAGGACCGTAAAATTTTAGGTTATTTGTCATCACAGTTGTTTCCTTCAACAGAGCTATTTCCACATTTTGTCTTAACTAATCACATTTTTAAAATCATCATTCCAAATGTCTGTTTTCATTCAAGATTTCCTTTCTTCCTCATCATCATCATCATGGCTAGGCTTCGCAAACGAAGATTCGGGGAGGGCTCCATCCACACTTTTTACAAGCGCGCTGATAGCTGAAAAGGCCAATACGAAACAGACAAGAGTGGTTGCAAAAGGCACAGCAGGAGGACTCCTTAGGAGGTATAATCTGCAAGACACGATTCTTTCTACGCTGTCTTTTCTCCTCAAGAGTCATCCTGTGTGCTTTCTCAAAAACATCACCTGCATTAAAAACAGTATGTCTCCAGACCTCCTGATTGGAGGCCAGAGTAGACCAGTTAAGGTGATTAATGTGGCCAAGGCTGAGATGTTGTTTCGGGGAGTCCTTGTATCTCCTCTTTGGGGCTCCTTTCTTGCGATAGCCAGTGGCAAGTTCACCATAAAGAATAATTTTAGGAAGGCGGTAGATCTTCATCCTGGAGACATGACCTGCCCAACGCAGCTGCGTTCTCAGCAACATGGCCTCANCCTTAGGTTAAATAGGCTTCCATCAGTACGATATCTAATGCAGATACCATCCTGGTCATCAAATTCTGCCATGGCCCTTTGGAGCATCACGCTGAGAAAGAGTGTGAATAGAGTTGGTGCAAGAACTCAGCCTTGTTTCACACCATTAGTTATTAGAAAGGGCTCAGAAAATGCATCGCCGTATCTGACTTGGCCATGCTGATTCTCATGGAATAGGATAATCATTTTAAGAAACTTGGGGGGACAACCTAAATGTTCCAAAATCTGCCATAGACCATTTCTGCTCACAGTATCAAAAGCCTTGGTGAGATCAACAAAGGTTACATAGACCTTTGTTCTGTTCCCTACATTTCTCTTGCATCTTACACCTCTCTTTCTTCCTACACATGCCACATCAACAGTTTGTCATAATAACACTTAGCAAATCATAATTGTAAGTTAAACTGTAAAGGCTGAACAGATTTTCTTCACAACATTATGTATATCTGTGTAGTTTGGGAAGTGACAATTTAAGACCACATTCCAAAACAAATAAACACTGCTGAGAAATTAGCTAACCTTTACAAAACAATGATCCCATTGAATAGCCTGTAAAATAAAATGAAAAAATAATATAAAAAAGGAAAACAAAGCTGTATACAGCACTTAAACTACAGATATCAAAGTGCCATAGCTAGTTTATGGTGTGTATAAAAAAAGATTGTAGTAAAGCAAGTGTTTGTAGTGCCTAACATGTTCTTATTACATTTTTTAAAAATAACTTCCAAAGCTATATAGAAGTAATGTCTATAATACATTCAGAAGTACTAATAAAACTCATTCAGACAAATCAAAGCTTATCCTGAATTGATGGCACACATGGGACTGGCTGAACCAGATCTGTGTTGCAACATGAATCTAGTATTTTGGAGCATAAGTTGATGAGCAAAGTTGTGAAAAGAATGATGAAGATGACACAAAGCTTAAGACCAATGATAATAATGTTACAAGGAATTCATTACATTCTTTTGTCTCAGGTGGAGTTCTGAAAGTACTTGAATATCAACTAATGCATATATTAGTAAGAAAAGGGAATACATATTGTCATATTTTTTCATTAATAACGCCTGTTGTTTTAATAAAAATTATCCTTGTTAATACATAGTGAAAGCACAGTGAAGTTCAGCAACTTTCTCAAGGTCACAAGCAACTTCTTCGCAGGAAAAATGCAACTAAGACAGAATTGCTTACAAGGAAAGTGGTAAACAGCATGATACAGTGCACTGCAGAATCTATTTTTAGAATCAAAGAATTCTAATTTATTACCACTAAATTATGAATGCATATAATAAGGGATTAAAAGAGGTAGCTTACTTTTACTTGATATTGATAGAAGTCACGTGTCTAAAGAGATTTAAGTAATTCAAAAGTTATAAGTTCAGAGCTATTATTTGATTAGAGTTATGTAGAAGGTATTAGGGAAAACTGAAAAAGAAAAGCTACTTATATTTAGGTACTACAGCTTATAGCACAGTATTCCTAAAAGTACACATAAAACATAAATCATATCTAGTATAAAGGAAACTAAGTACGTCTTGCAAAGACTATGCTTAAAAATGAAATCACCGATAAAGAAAGCCTGAACTTCTCTTAATTCAGAAGAGCAGAGCCCCATCTACTCTTTTGTTTCTGAGCTGAAGGTCAACTGAGATTCTAATCAGTTTTAAATCAGACTTCAGATGCAAATTCTCTAGAGTTCATACTCCAGAACCTTTAGTATCATGCAATATGATTTAGATGTACTTAAATTGTTTGAGTTTCTTTCCTTAATAACACCTCCTTCCCCATGATTCTAACCACAAGATTATGGTCAAACTGTAAACACAACAATAATAGAGTTACTTTGCGCCTCACCTCTCTCTCTCCCTGCTCTTTATCCAGTAATACAGTTCAAAATCAAAGAAGATCATTCTGTATCTGAAAGTAGCAGCTATACCCAGCTGAGTCAAAAGAAAGCTCCACTGGGCTGGTTGGCAGGTGGAGAAAGGCTACATGCAGGTTGTCTCCACGGTGAGTCAAATTTTATTCTGACAGAAAAAAAGCTGAAAAATCCAAAGACATTTTATCTTTCCTTTGTTCACCCTGAGATCCTACCGTTCTCTGCTAAATACACTGCAGTCTGTTCCTTGCTATAAATAACTGGTTTTTTTTTAAAAAAAATTAAATTAGGCTAGAAGAACACAAGAGAGTAGAAAAAAAGAGTAAATTATAGTATTTGGAAAAGTCTGAAAATAACTTACGAAGCTAAATGTATCTGTGCTTACATTCCTATTGCAAAAGAAATCATTTATAGATGCAAATATAGAAAGTTATATAATTTGGTTTTCAGTTGTGAAGTAACGCTATTTTAATATCAAGTAGAAAACATTACCTGCTAACTAGGTAAAAGGAGGACAAATGAACAAACAGGTATAGAAAATATCATTAGAAAGCTGACTTGATGAAGATCCCAAATTATTTCTTCTTAAAGTAAATCAATGCACCTTGTCACGTGAAAGGTACTGATCATTTTTTTTGTTACTTTAAAAGTGCATATGTCTCTTGAAAAGTAATTTCCTAAATCTGTATTGTGTACTGGGATAGATCACTGCTTCAGAGAATCTGGTCCCTCAGAAGCACAGCTTTGCCTTCTTCCTATTTCTGTAGGGATCAGTAACTGTCAGTGCTTTTAAAACAAAGTGAAGAAAGAAGAATAAGAAGAAGGGAAGTTAGAGAAATCAATATTTTTCTAAACAGCATAGCAAGGTACCTTCTGAGTTATAAGACACAATACATTAGATTTGCCCAATGGAAATGCCTAGGCATTTATATACTCTGAACATTGATCCTCGCTCTCTCCCCTCTTTCTAGGCTGTAAAGGTATCACACCTAATTTCTGTATGAAGCAGCTGCAGTTTGATCATTTGCTGAATACAGTCACACCTACAGATCTAAATGTCAAAGGTAAACATTACTAGTCTTCAGTGTTTGGCCTATTTTTAACCTGTTTTGAACTCTATGAGAAACTTCAATATCTGCAATGAGTTCTGAAAACTTTTAAAATATTATTTCTATTTTATGAAACAGAGAAAATACATTTTCAAATTATACTGCTATACAAATAACATGAGAATTTTCCCATTATGCTTTAGATAATATTATCTGCCTATTCACAGCATTGGAACTGTAATTTTGTCATTAAGGAAAGTTCACCCATTTCAAAAGGTGATCATTGTATAAATTATGTGTCACAAGCATCAGTAAGTGACTGCTGTGAATTTTAGTAGTGATTGAACATGGCTGTGCTGTCCCAAAGGGTATAAATATAATGTATAAGTCATCACACAAAACGAATACCATTAGCACACGAGGTCTGTCAGCCAGGTGTAAGTGATGTGCCAGAGTGTTCTGAGATCACAGGAAACTGGAGTATCTCAACTCCAGCTAATAGCAATTGATGTTTCCATCTGGCCTACAACAGCTAAGGATACCTTAAGCCCCACTATTCTGGACTGACTTTTCCTAAGGGGCTGCAGCAGCAGGGGACACAGCTCAGGAAATGTTAAGTTTATGTTAGATAACCAGCAGAGGTCTGTAACACATGTTGAAGATGGATGTACCCCAATGTGCTCCCCACTGTCTTGAAAATTACTCCTGCAAAAGAAAGCCTTACTAAACATACTGTAAGACTGTGAACTGCAATTTAAGTAGACTTTTTTTAAAGTATGATGTCTAACATTTAACAAACATATCTAAACACAGTTTCTCTGGAAAATTCATAAATGTTGCTTCCCTTCCATACGGAATGGGAATTCAACAGTTAAAAGCCTGCTTGAAACTAGGACATTAATTTATCAGTAGATAAGGTACTTTCAAAATATGATAGTGCTAATATTCATAGAATCATAGAATGGTCAAAAGGGTTCTTAAAGACCATCTAGTTATAATTCCCCTGACATGGACAGGGACATCTTCCACTAGATCAGGTTGCTCAAAGCCCCATCCAACCTGACCTTGAACACTTTCAGGAATGGGGCATTCACCACTCCTCTGGGAAACCTATGTCAGTGTCTCACCCTCTTCCAGTTTATAACCATTACCTCTCATTCTATCACTATAGGACCTTGTAAAAAGGCCCTTTCCAGCTCTTTTTGAAGGTCCGCTTTAAGTGCTTGAAGGCTGCTGTAAGGTCTCCCCAGAGCCTTCTCCTCTCCAGGCTGAACAACCCCAACTCTGTCAGCCTGTCCTCATAGGGGAGGTGCTCCAACTCCCAATCACTTTTGTGGCCTTCCTCTGGACCTAATCAAGCAGGTCCACATCTTTCCTACACTGGGGACCCCAGAGCTGAACAGGTAGGGTCTCATGAGAGAAGAGAGGCACAATCACGTCCCTTGACCTGCCACGCTTCTCTTGCTGCAGCCCAGGATGCAATTTGCATTCTGGTCTGTGAGCACATATTGCTGTACAAAGGAAGTGTGAAGCAGTGCAGTTCTGCTGGAGACCTAGGCTCAACACATCCTACACTGTTTGCAAAGCATTTGGTGTGTTCTCTTAGAGGGAAAAGAAAATGGCTTAACTTCAGAGGCATTTTGACCAGTTTTATTATTACATAAATATTACAAAGTATTTGTAGATAGCAAACAAGGAAATCCAAGCTAAGCATTTTCAAGGGCTTGAAGCAGCAAAAGTACCACAGATAGCTGAAAATATTCTTTTATAGTTTCTGGAAAAATAAGTTGCATAACGTTTCCAAAAGTATATATCAGTTTAAGACTCCATAGCTGAAGAGAAGAGCATGACAGGAATGTGACTTGGGTAGTCAACTTCTAAAATGAGGAGTTTTAACCATCTATTTAATTTTATTTAAAACAGTATGTTCACAATGATAAAATAGTCTTCTCTGTATTAGATAACTGAAAATATAAATTAAAAAGATAATGAAAATATGTTCAAAATCAAACAAAACAGATTTTATGTAATTTAATTACACAGAATGGTTGAGTTTTTTACAACACTAATTATGTCAGTTATATAAACAGCTCAACATGCTCCTAATCTATTTCTCCAATATATTTCTTAATATACAGGCATACTTATTCTTTGAACTGAAATTAATTTCTAATAATAGCATTTAATCTAGAATGGTGTGTAAGTAGCCATATTGATGCGTTGCCTGGCTGTACCCATTTCTAAAGATGCCATTAAAATTATGAGGGAGCACTGTAAAATACTGAAGACTTCACAAGAGCTATGTGAATGGCCTGAGACAGCTAAAACGTGAAAGCATTTAGTCAGTTTTCTGCAAAATTAAAAGAAATTTCCTATCCCACCTTGCTGTTGAAACTACACAGCACAGAACTGTGCTTTTAATGGCTTACTTATTCCCTTTTGCAGTCACAAATTAACAAGCAGAAGCGAGTGACAGAACAAATATGAATTGTATCAAAATCAAATGCAATAGATAAGCAAGCAAAGAGTAACTGCCTTGCAGCAGAACAGTATGCCAATGAGAGACATCAGCAACTCCATTTGTGGCTCAGAGAGACTTTCAACAAATGACACTAGCCCGCCTGCTGTATGTCATTTTACAGCAATTCCACAAACATTTGAATACAATGGAATGCTCATCATCTTCATGTAAAATGCATGACAAAAGTCCCTCTACTTAAATTGCATATTACCATGAACATGAATAAGGAAGGTGTTTTTTCCACAGTTTGCACAAAAATAAACCAGCTAGAAATCCTCTGCTTAAGTTACTAAAATTGGGTTTTTTTGGAAGATTTCTGAATATTGGAGTAGAAAATGGAAATCTGGGAAAATGGTGTTCTCAAAGTCTCTGAGTAGCCTTTACATCATTTAAGAAACAAAAAAATAATTAGCATCATAATATTAAAAATAATAGTTCTCCCTTTCTATATTCCTACTCTACTATATCTGTATATCACACAGTGATTGCCTTATGGGTAAAAATATTTCCACACCACTCCAGATAGAACAAGAAAGCTCCTATCAGATTTGAAGTGCAGAGATATCAGAGATGAATTTGCTGTCTAGGAAGCAGTAGGGATCCTAAACAATTCCTTCTGCACTGCACGTCACTCAGGGTACAGGGGCATCCTACTAGGAAAACCTTACTACTGAACATTACTGTTATCTTCCAAGGCCTATTCTTTTGAGATATTTTTAAACAATAGTAATGCAAAAATCCACATCTCGGCTCTCTGTGACAAACAGACACTAGTCTTTCTTTCAGATGGTGTTAGATTCATTCATTCAGTGCTGTGGAACATAAAATTTTTGCTTTTCTCATACAACATTTTACTTTAATGACTTAACCATTTTAGTATTTAAAAACAACACAACATAATTGGGTTACTATCAGTTTGGAGGTGCTTTCACATCCAATATTTTACATGCATTTTTAATAACCATTTGTTATTACTGTTCCGTAATATGGAAATCCATATTATTGTTAATATTGCACAAATTCACAGCTAATCACATTATAGTACCAAAGGAACAATTGCAGTATGTGAATGCGTATAAAGATTAATATACATATCCTAATAAATCTCAGCTGAACCATTAATGTATAATGGGCCCAAAGGAGGCCTCATATCCTCAGTATATAAATGAAACATTTCTTTCCCCCTCTACTCTTTTCCTCATTTTGTTTTATATGTACAAAGTGCCATAAAAAGGAAAATTAAGCCATACTAAAACACTCTCAAACATCAAGGGGCTAATCAAAAGCACAGACCACTTTTTTTATTATGCTGAAAGAATCATGCTAATATTTGACATGCATGTAGAATGAGCTTTTGTTTTTTTACTTTTCCTTTTGAGAATAAGGATTCTGTAGTAGTGGACAGACATCCATATCACATATGCTCTGCAATAAATAGCTATTAGAATTGGGTTAAGGGAGGAACTTAAAGTTTCAATTGCAAATTATAACGCCTTTTTGATTTAGGGCACACCTTCAGCTGTTTCAATTAAATCTTTTGTAGTTTAAAATGAAAGAAAAAAAAATATCCTTTTTGTTATGTAAGAAAGATATGCTTTACAATATTGCTACATAGTGACAACTTCTTGTCCTCCTGTCACATCCTGTCCCTTAGACCGTGCTGCAGAAAAGCAATTTTCTGCCTCAGAAGCACTCTATTTTTTAAAAGTTTGTCTCTGGGCAATTTTCAGGTCTACTAGAGCTGCACAACTGTATACAGATGAGAAAGATCCAAAATAGGGCAATTTATTTGATTCTACCTCTTCAAAACATTTAGCTGAGATTGCATATCCAACAGAGAAACCCCAACAAGAATATTCAGAGATGACCTGCAGTGACACACATCTTTTTTCACAAAAATTTGCATTAAACATCTTCTCCAGACTCCTCAGATAGTCTACATTTGACTTTTGTTTAATATGACCTTTAACACAAATATTTCCCAGGATATTAACAGCTAATTTATTTTTAAAGGAGATTGTAAGAACCAGGTAGTTAAATAAAACATGGAGTTATTCAGAGGAAGAATAGTTTCTTTAGGAAAAAAAAGATGTGCATTCATTTGAATCCAGTTCCTCTCTTGTTAGAGAGTAAAGAACCACTTGGATGGGAAAATATATCCTCCCAATCTTCAGCTTCTGGTAACTTAGCATTTATCAATGCCTAAAGCTAGTTTGACCTCAGTATTCTCCTGATACATTTCTGCTCTAACACAGTAAGGGCATTCCACAATAGAGCAAAGGCCTCACCTTTATAACTACCCATATCTTGAAAATTACTGTACCTGCATGGAAGTCTTTAAGGAATAAGGATAGCTTCAAGATTTGGACCTCAGTTTGCTATGAATGTAACACTGACTAATGTACTGCATGAGTTTAAAAATAAAACAACAAACACAAAACAACAAAAAAACAAACCAACAAAAAACCAAATCAAAAAAACCTAGCCTTGACAATCTTTCTGAAACTTTTGAAAAGAAGCTAGGTGAATTTTCAAATCTGAAAACAAATGATAGGCTCCTCAAGGTCTAAAATCATGTTCAAATTGGGTATATACAATTTTGAAACTTTAAAATGAGACTGAGCTAATTTAGCCCTAAAGATGTAAAATTCTCCATTTTATTTTTCTGTTATTTTCTTTTTCAATTGCAGGATAAGTACATTTAGTTTCAGAATTTCATCCTGGCATAGAAATAAACCATGTATTAAAAATCACTCTTAATACTGGCACCAGAAAGTAATATAGCATGAAGAATTTCTATAACCATACATGGTTTTGATCAGTAGATGCAACCCCAACAGCTGAAGTATGAATTTTTTTTCCTAGTAAAATAAATACATTTTGCATTTTTATGTGCCTGGAATGCGAGTATATATAAAAATGAACTGGAAAGAAAATATCCACTTTCTACTTCTTCCTGAGGTGTAGAAATATATTATCCTCCAATACAGAATTATATTCATTTAATTAGCATAGTTTACTTGATTAACCTTTGTGCCAGAAACATTGCTATGCTGCCAGGACAGCACTTAAAAGATTATGCACTTGGACCTGAAGAAAGAATCTGTCTTCTGTTGTATCTGTCTGAATTTGCCTTTTATTTTGGGCCACAAAGTCTGCACATGTACACACAAACTGGACTGGAGTGGACATAAGAGAAATCTAACACCCGCAGAATTGGAGATTTTGACTTGAAGACAAATCAGATTTTCATATATATGCTTAAATTCATGCTTTAAAATAGCAGAGNAGTTATCGCACCAGGGGCCACAGCAGACCCCAAGTGATTTTCAGACTGTGCCTGAGCAGAGAAGTAATTTATTGGCATATGTTGCTGTGGATAGACAAGAGAAGAAGACCTTTATGATCTAGCTTAGTATTTCTGCAAGTGTTCATATAGCACATATAGTACATCCTGCAGTCAATTCCTGAGTTAAGACGGGAAAATATATAGTGTAGCAGAAACAGGAATGAATAAAACTGTAAACCATGAAAACTTTGAAAGTGGCCAAAGTGAGTCACTAGAAGAAGAATTCTTTTAAACTATCTTCATCTCTGATGTCTGCTTTAGAGTGCTTGAAAATTTCGCTGTGCAAGAAACTAATTAATTAATCTCTTGCTGGCTGGCAAACCTTCAATTTGGTTGCTGGTTGCTGTCAGTTGGTCAGAGGTCACTAACAATTCAAAGGTCTAAGTGCAGACTGACACTTTTCATTTTGGTTTCTTTAACAGTAATACAATGCCTATGCCAGTCAGAAATTACCAGGAATAAAAGCAACAAATTGGTAATGAAAAAAACCCAACATCTTTGGCCTTACATTTCTCCTTTGTATCCGATAAATTGCATTCTGTTTGTTTGTTTATTTGTGCTGTTTCAGTATGGCTTTCTGGTTCATACTCAAAATCAGGATAACGTCATTTAAGCCAAGGAGTCACAGGAGCTACTTCACAGCAAATCTGACTATTTCCAGAACACTTTGATAAAATACATTGTTTCTTTTATTACGTCTTATATAGTCAAAGACCTAGCATGTCTTTTAAACATACTTTCGCAAAGCAATCAGAAAAGTATACACAGAAAAGCTCCATACCTGTCAGAAAGAGATGGAGTAGTGATAAAGAAATGTTGTCCCTTAAATCTCACTGGATTCATATGAAGCAAAGATGGAGTAGTGATAAAGAAATGTTGTCCCTTAAATCTCACTGGATTCATATGAAGCAAAGTATAAAGTAGGATATCTTAAGGAATTTTTAGTTTTTTTACCTACCAGTTGAAATAATTTAAAAAAAAAAAAGAAATAATTTAAAAAAGAAATTAGAAAAAGCATATTTTCTATTATTTTTGTATATTTTCTGTATTTTCTATTTTATGTGAATTTTCACTGACTTTTATTAAGTCAACATACTCTTTGTTACAAGAAATCAAGTCATCAGGTCTCTTAAGTTGAAAGGTACTTTTCCAATGACTATTTAGTAAAAAAAAGCAGGAGCAGTCTTTAAAACTGAGATTTAGGCCTCTCTTCTCTATGCATACTATAATAACCACAAGACTACAGTTGTGCTTTTTCTGATCCTTCTATTCCCTTTAATTTTCTAAATTTTCTCCACAATAACAATTACAGCAGAGTCCTGAAAGAATGATATCTCAACTGTGTATCTAGATGGAGCTCATTCAGATGCTTGCTTCCCTCATGATCCTCATGATGGGAAGGCATCTCTGCTTGCATCCCAAGACAGACAGACGGACATATCTGCATCTAACCTGAATCAAAATTTAAATAAAATTGTTACCACACGTAAAAGTAAAAATAGAAAGCAAAGAAAGAGAAACAAAAAAATAGAAACCAAAATAAATTCCTGAAATATCTTTTCCTTCCTCCTCTAGCACTGAGAGATCTGACTTATAATGACTTTACTTCAATTTTGCTATGTAACTGTAAACAAATAACAAGAATATATGCAACTTTGACCTGCATGTTTGAATAGTAGATGAGAGAGCTATGCAGTTATCTGAAAGTACTGCCACACGAATAGCTAGTGATTCCAGAATGTTGTCACTCAAAAGGCTTTTGGCATATCTTCAGAGCCCTCTCATTCACTTCCTTTACACAGTAATGTTTCAGACTTAAGCTTAGATTGCCCTATAGTTTAATAGAGGAATTAGTATCACCATTCTAATTTTAAAGGGTTTTTTGCAGTTGAAAAAATCATACTATCAAAATTGTATTATCTTTTGAAAAGGAATAACATGTATTCATGATTTCGATGTGTATACATTATTTTATTTTTTCCATTTTTGTTCAGAGTGTGATAAAATTAATTTGAATTACACATCTGATGAACTTATGTGTTATTTCAGTATTTGCCAGTATTGTTGCGATTTTTATATGAAGCTATTAATTAATGAGAATCATCTATGAATTTCTTTGAGCTTTAAACATTTCACATCAACAATCTCTGACTTGTATTTTCTGGTTTTATTCATTAATTAGACCTATGCATGAGTTGTTAGGATGGTTTAGCTAAAACATCAATGTAAAATCTGAAGTTAACACTAATAATTCACTTTTATATTTTCTAAGGTAAAAGCATTGGATGGCAGCAAATTGTTTTACCTGCTATTTCAACAAAAGAAAAAGATCAAATAAGGAATTAAGAGTCATAAGTATGGTTCACAAGAATTTGCTTTCTAATTAAAAGAAACATTTGTGGAAGTTTTTTTTTAACATGGGGATCCCAGCTACTTCTTAGATCTTTTTTAATGCCTGCATATTTTAGCCTTACCTCGGGCTAAAATTCTAGTCTGTTTGTCCTATCTCTCTCTACTTAGCAAATTTTCAGCTGAGTGATTGTCAAGTGTTAACCAAATCAGAAAAAACAAAGCAAGTCTTAAAGATAATTAAGACCCTAGAAGTTTCAGGAGTGGAGATCCAAATGAATATCCTCAGGGAGAGGAAACAGGGTAGAATTCAGGCATTCTGAAAGGAGCTGGATGGGCTAATCAGCATTCATGCTGCTGCAGACTAAGCACAGCTCTTTTGTCTTTCAGCCAAAGACTATAATAGGAGAGAAGACGAATAGGGAAATTGAGGTTGCAGTTGAAATTGGTGATCTTACAGTACAAAGAAAACAAGATTTCCAAATGAAACCTATCTTTATTAGTTTTAGCTCCTGAAGCATCCTGTTTCTGCTCGTTGGCTGTTTGTGTCACCTTTTTTTTTTTAAAACCCAAGAGCACTGTGATTCCAGTTTCATCAGGATTCTAAGAATTCAGGCACAATAAAATCAAATAAAATTGAAGAAAATACTTACAGATATATAAAAACCCCGTATATTATTTTATAGAAAAGTCCTTTACTTTAGGGGACAGCAACACTGTTTAATGATAGTTGATACTTCGGGAAGCTAATGCAGTGTGCACAATCAATTGATATTTGAACCAAGCTGCAAGAAAGTGTCCTCATAAAGTCTTTGTATGTTTTTTACAGATAGAGACTTCAAAGGCGTAAACTTGTCTTTAAAGCTTTCTGTGTTATAACTTACACTGTATTTTTCACCAGACTCCTAAAAAATAGTTAAGGCTTTAAAAAAAAGCTCAGTAAAATAAGCAGAGGTGGATAAATTCCACCCTGACACAATAAGTTTAAACCAAGAATGTGTTCAATTCCATTGACATAAGAGGGAAAAAAAATATATACACAATATTTAATATATTTTGCATCCATTTACTCCTCTCAATTTTCTTGAATTATGTCCCCTTGTCCTTTGTAAAATGTCAAACTCAAACAAAATATCAAATATAAAAATATATAAAAATGCAATAGAAGACACATTACTGAATCTAGAACCATCTGGCAAATTACATTGAAGTACCTGGTTGTATGAAAGAGAAATTAAAAAAGGAAAACACATTATCCAAAATTATTGTCTCTTCTTTCTAATGCTAGAAGTAAAGTAAAATAATCCACCAGTTTTTAAGCTACCAGAAATGCACTGAGAAATAGTAACAATTGTATTTGATCCTTCCGGGTCACATCCTAATTTCTACAAAGCTTCTGCACTCTCTTAGAATAGAGCAGGTGTGGTCCCAACAGAGCTTATGATTATCTGTTATTAGTATAACAGCTGCTTTTGCAAGATTTCAAAAAATGTCGTTACGACTTAAAATAATGAATGTGATCTGTATTCCTACACCTGATATCTTGCATAGAAAACAAGAAATCCTGATTCTTTAACTACTTGACTGTCTCTAGTTCTATCCTAACCATTTTAAAGGAAAGCAACCACATGTGCAAAATATCATACGATCAAATGGCAAATTATTCCATACAGCTACTTCAAAGCTATGCAACATCCTCTAAAGAGATAAAAAACGAGTTGACAGAACTTTAGTATGGAAACACAGCTAAAGAAGACATTTGTCAAAAGATGAATGCTTTGAAACTCTTCTCTCCCCTCAAGTTTTAAATGGTCTGCAACCTTATCACCATACAGCACAGAATTAAATGTTGCGGTATGTGGCTACCACTAGGGTGATGTTACTAGATGAAAAGCTGTAAAAATTGTATTCATCCAATACCTTTATTTATTCCTTCACATTTTGGAATTGTTATTGCAATGATTCCAGACCAGGATGACTACTGTCATAGGGTGAATAAAACTGAAGAGAAAGGGACATCGGGGGGAGGTCTTTTGACATCTGTACATCATTTTCCCTTTGAGGAGATTAAGTTTGATTAACAGACAAGGGACAGGGACATTTCCCTTTAAGAGGGAGGAAGGAAATGATTGGCTAGTGTTCTTTCCCC
>VWZO01011975.1:210-21637 GCA_013396975.1 Bucco capensis | reverse complement strand
GGGAAGCCATATGAGGAAAGGCTGAGGGAGCTGGGACTGTTTAGCCTGGAGGAGGAGACTCAGGGGGGACCTTATCGCCCTCTACAACTACCTGAAAGGAAGTTGTAGTCAGGTTGGGGTTGGGCTCTTCTCGTTGGCAGCTAGTGACAGGACAAGAGGCCATGGCTTAAAGCTGCAGCAGGGGAGGGTTAGACTGGACATTAGGAAGCACTTCCTCACACAGAGGGTGGTTGTGCACTGGAATAGGCTGCCCAGGGAGGTGGTGGAGTCGCCGTCCCTGGAGGTGTTTAAGAGAAGATTGGATGTGGCACTGAGTGGCATGGTTTAGATGTTGTGGTGTTATTGGGTCATAGGCTGGACTTGATGATCCTGGGGGTCTTTTCCAGCCTTGGTGATTCTGTGATTCTGTGAGCAGCCATCAGTACTCACGCAAGTCCTGCAACAGGAAAAAGATAAGACAGACAAGAATCCAGCTGCAGCCTGAGCCCCTTCCAAGTAGTTTTCTCCATAAAAGATCTAAGAGGTCACAGTGTCAAGATGGTGTTTTTGAGGTCACTGTTCCTAATTGTGATGACTGATTCTGGTTACAAGCTTTTGAGCTGTAAGGGTAATGGCTCATCCTACAGACAGGGCAAGGAGAGGATTCTTCGTTGTTTGGGGAAGTCTTAAAGGTTTTCTCTTTATACCTCTGCTTGGACAGCTGTGTATAGGAGCATTGCCTCAAATCCCCATTTGGGCTCAGTGAGGACTTATTTCTTACCTTCATTCCCTCTTGGTCAAGAAAAAGCCTTCAATTTACACATATTAAAAATTTTTGGATGTTCTCAACTTCTAAAAGGAGAATCTAAATGAAAAAAAATCCACTTAGCAATTAGATAGCTAATGTTTGCATAATTTTAATTATCACACATTGCAATTATTTCTAATTCATTTCAGTATACAAATCACTATTTTATATATGGCATGTTGTAATGTTTACTACTATAATTACTAATTTGCAATATAGGGCAGCAATTTTATAGTTATTCAGTTATGTATAATTATTATGTCAAATAGGAGATGGCAATTAACACTGAAATGTATTAGAAATGATTGTACGAAAATCAGTCTAAGAATATTTGACATATACTTGTCATGTAGTGGATGATGGGCTGCATTATCCTACTCTTTTCTCCTCCTTACTATCCTTTTAGACAATCTATTTAATTGAGATTCCAAAGGATTTAATTGTGGAGAAATTCCTATTTCACCATCACACTGACTGAAGAGTTAGAGCTAGAAGTAATGAGTAATCCAGGAAGTTGTCTGTTGCTAAATCTTGTGATGTTTCAGAGTTAAGGTGACTTGTTCTGTATTAAGCATTTCAGAAAGTCCCTGCTTCAGTGGGACTTTTTAAGTGGCTGCTTAAAAAGATGCTTCTGCTGCTCATGGCTCCAAATCTTATAAAAGGGATGTTCTAAGAGCGTTTTGAGCTCTAATGCTGGCAGTGCCTTGGCAGGAAGGTGCCAAACAAGCCATGAGCCTGCAGCTGGCATCCCTGGGTGCTATGTGGAGCTGAGCAGCTGGGGATGCTCCTGTGTGATGGCAGAAAGAGTCAGGCTGAAGAGGGTACCAGAGCTGCTCATGGTGACCCACAACTCAACTCATACATTCCTCTGAGACCACCCAAAGCACGAAGTACTGTGCATTGCATCTTCAAAACTACAGTGTTGCTATTGTGTGAAAACTTGACTAGAAAATGAGAAAGCTAAGGTCTGGGTCCTCTTCTGGAAAGAGGGAATCAGAATGGTATGGCATCCCTTGTGCCATGGGAATAAACCCTGCTGCAGGCCCTAGGCAGAAGTTACCGTAGCTTCCTTTGTTAAAGTTAGGCTGCTGTGCAGTCAAGTTTGAGAGTCGGGAGCCAGAAGGCAGTAGGAGTCTGAATGGTTGTGACACTTGCGGGATGGGAGAGACTTGACCTGCGGTGGGTTTGGGAGCTTCTCACTCCACAGATAGGTCCACTGCAGTGCAAAAGGTGCAACAAAGCTTTTCTTAAAATATAAAATAT
The DNA here is from genome assembly GCA_013396975.1 of Bucco capensis. Taxonomy (NCBI): domain Eukaryota; kingdom Metazoa; phylum Chordata; class Aves; order Piciformes; family Bucconidae; genus Bucco; species Bucco capensis. The sequence goes on along the minus strand of VWZO01011975.1, from coordinate 19,587 downwards.
TACAGTCTTAAATGATCTAGGAAATTCTTAAGGAGGGGATTCATAGAGAATCTAAATTAGCACTATCACTTAAAAAAAATCTTTCTTTGTTCCAAAATAGTTCTCTGTGGCAATTCCTTTTTTTTGCCTGGGATTTAAAATCTGGGCAGCTCTAAGCCCTGCTAAACAAAATTCATGGCTATACATCTTAATAAAGCAAAGAAGAGTGCACAGCGTGTCAAACAAATTCACCTCCTTCCTTGGTTTAAGTGTAAAGCTGCTATAACAGCACGTGGCAGGGGGAGATCCAAATAGGGCCCTTGGTGTGTTAACAGAGCATATTGACTTTTATCAGTCCTTTTGCCTGGTTTAAAATTGATCCCCTTAGAAAAGTTAAATATCACCTGTGTTTGTAGATTGCTAGACAGCTATTAAGATAATGCTTTTATAAATACAGATGGTGCCCTTATCAAAATTACATGGCAGTAAATAGATGCCAGTAGAAATAATATGACACTTTGATTAGCTAATAAAATGAAGCACAAATAGTATGGGGATGCTAAGTTGCTCTGACAGTTTTCATACTGTCTTATTTATTGCTTATTTAGCATTGACAAGCTTCTATTACAGCTTTTGCTTCTTAAACAATTCCTTTGAACTTTTAATTTTTAAACAGTAATCTTTGTTTTATTGACTTGGGTGGAAAATTCTCATTGTCAATAAGATCTTCATCGTGATAGTAAATGTTACCATTCTTTTTAAAGTAAGTTGATAGGCCAAATTGTATGCTGTAAGTCATGAAAATGGAAGTGGCAAAGGGTGTGAGTGAATATGTTACATGAAAATTATTGATTAGAGCAAATTATTGCTGAAAGTTTGGGAAGCAGTATTGGTTCACTGATGTGGAGACCTTTTATGCCATGGGAGATACAGTGGAAATCTTCTATCAGTACCTTGAATGACAACAAGGAAGCTGTATAGAAGTACTATTATGCTTTGCAAGACAGACCTATACTATAGTCTAAGTACTTAGGGCGAGAGACTCAGTTGTTCAAAACTGGTGTAATTCCATCGTTTCAGTTGACTTGAGACGTAGTCTGGTCACTTTTTACATCTGCTGAAACAGAAGGGAAATAGTGCCTGATATTTGAGCTATATTGGACAAACGTGCATATTGATGCAGTTGTTCTTAGGATTGTTGATGGCAGTGGTAGTGAAGAAGCAGAGACAGCAGGTGAGAAGAGTACAAATAGTATGTGGGTCATAGTCTCACCAGCATAATGCTGACCAATATTTCTTCCTTTGTGGTACCTAACAAAACTTGGTAACTTGAAAGCTGAAAATTTTATAACCTGCCACAGATTTTAAAATATTCCTAGAAACTTCTGGTTGCCTTGCTTTGTCAGTACAAAGTTTGATTTTTGTCTTCAGTGCATCCTGTCGCTAATAATAGGCCTATGGTGTAGCAGTGCTCCCAGTGAATGTGGTGAGCCAGATCTTCTCTTCCACTTCTACAGATAAGAAAGATCTCCATGCCGTTGTCCCTATGCTTCATGTTTTCCTTTGCATCGTATGAAGCACCAGTGCTATGGCTAAACATGACACCCTGTTCTCAGTCTTAATAATTCCTGCTCTGACGTGATCACTTTGCCTGTAGCCAACAGTTCGGCACAAGCTGCAGGGGACTAACTGTTAGCCAGATGGAGATAAAGGAGCAAGCATCGCAGCTGCTACACTCTTCTAGAGCCACACTGGGCATCTGAGTTCAGATTTCTATAACCCACTGCTCTTTAGCCACAAGAGAGTTTTCCTTCTGTCATTATAGGCTTTGCCTACTGTGAGAGCTAGGGGTGGGGAATGAATATTTATCTTCTCACATTTAGACAATTGATAGGAGGATGCACAACTTGTGTAAAGACTATGGGCTGCATGGGAAGTTTCCACCTGTTGCATCCTCTCTGGGAAATGTCAGTGGAAAAGGCGAAGGTGTCTTTTAGATTATTTTTCTTAGGTCTACTGCCATCAGGGTTCCTTGCAGAGGGATTTGATGTGGGGCTATGAGAATATATTCACCTCTGATTAATCCTATAGATTTAGCCCAAATGTTGCAAGCAGCTCATTTTCAGAGAGCAGGTGGGATGCAATCTGGTTGCCAAATGGAAAAACCCTTTTAGGTTTCTAGGCCCTGGCTTTGTGGGCCTAATGGAATCATGTTGCTATTCGTGCTTTCACCTTTTGTTATAAAACTTTAAAAACCTATTTTCCAAATAAATAAATTTAAGAAATCCCAAACCATAACAAAACCCCCCCCTTCAGATTTCACATCTTTATGGCTGTATTGTCAACTTGATGCATGAGGTTTTAGCTGTGCAAATCCCTTTAATGCAAGTGGGAGTTGTACGGCTAAAGATTTACACATTGACTTTAGAATAATATTCCTTCATCTCACTTTCTCCTCCCCCCCCCATTGATTCCCTTCCCAGATTTTTCCCTTTACTCTTTAATGAAAACCACAGGCTAATTCAGTAGTTCTCTTTCTGTAGTGAGGGGCGGGCAGGATCTTCTCTTCCTATTCGCTGAACAGGCGTAAGTCCGAGGGAGTGATAATGTGAAGGTAGTGATAATATGTGATTATTAAGGTGATAGTGAAAATCCTTTATCTCATCAGTGATTCCTACACACAAAAAAAGGTGTGAATCAGTCAGTGCTGCAGAACCTGATCCTAGTGAAAAAAAACTTATTAAAAAAACCAGCCAAAACAATTCTTTTTCAGGATGACTGTGTCAGCCTTTCTGGCTAAAATTTCCTTCACTGCTTATAAGTAATGTGCTTGACACAAACAGATGTACATAAATCTAACATCTCAAGGAAGATCATGCCATATCCTATCTATATGACAGGGCAGAACTTGAACAGTCTTGTGCTAGCCTGTGGGTATAATGCAAATTCCCTGGGCTGGAGAGACTTGCCTTTGCTTCAGAATTTCAATTGGCTGTCACCTCAGCTTAAAAAAATAGGCTCAATCTACATGGCTGGGTTTTAGAGGTTTCCTTCCCTGTTTTAGGAGGCAACAATTGGCCTAAATGTTTAATCATTTGGGACTCTGAACAATAAAAACCCTTTTGTCTCCAGGTTATATTAGAAAGTGTATTGTCTCCATCTTGTTTTGTCTAGAGAAGTTGCATTGCTTCCTGGTATACATCTCGGGAATGGTTTATCGTCCGTGTAGCAGGATATGCAGTTAGGTATTTTCTTTTTTAATCCAAGGAAAAAGGCAGGAATTGTCACTCTTCTGGGTGGGGTGATAATCCTACACAGACCCAATCCCTGTCAAAGCGAGAGTGCAGCCCAGGTGGAATTCAGAATACCATAAGGAAGGCATTTTGCCAAAATGTTTGTCTACAGAATGGCAGAGATTAAAGCCCTTCTAGCTCTGATTGGATTACCATGGACCAGAAGCACTTTAATCTCTACCACTGTGGCTTTGGGGGAAGCCAGTGATTGAGATGTGTGGCGGGACCATGCTGAAGAAGCGGATGACTGCACTTAGCTCTTTAATCTTCTAGTCCTGTGGCTGTAGTAGAAAAATATTTAACTGTTGCAGCAGAGAGAAAGAAATAGGTAGTGAGTAGTTATTTTACCTTTTACCATGTGAAGAAAATACAAATGGCACTTTCACCCCTCCAGAGTTGTGGAAGCAGCCTGTGTGTGATACCCTGACTGAGAGCAGCCTGAGCCCCTGCTCAAAACACAATATTGGATAAGCCAGTGGTTGAGATTAATATAAGCACATAATAGCCAATGCTGTAAATCAGACATCTGTATAACCTAGTATCATGTCTCATACCAGCAGCAGATGCCAGTGGAATGGTATTAAGACAGGGTATATTTAAAGTGACTTTTTTTTCCCCTCAGGCTGATGATAGTCAGTATTTTCTGGACACTTCCTGAATAATTTATGTTTAAATGCTCTACATTGTGCATAAGAATGGCTGCAAGCAGCTATTCAAGAATAATTCCAAGTATAGGAATGGCCTTTTGGAGAAGGGAGGAACACAGAAGCATGAAATACTAAACCCCAGCACTGGGTAATATGCAAGTCAGTAAAGAGATAGGAATAACCATGGAAAATAAATGGGGATCTGAGCAATTTATCTTGCTCATCCTCAGTCAAGAAAGGACACATTTAGTAAAGAGAACAAGATATGGATGAGGTGATGAAAATTGTCATGAGAGATATGAAATGTCCATCTAGTGCCTGACCTGCATACTGTATAACTTGTGGGATGTGACCTTATGTAAGGGTCCCCAACACAACTTTAGCTTTGTACATTTGCCTGAGTTACTTTGGGTTTCCACAACATACTACCCTCAGTCACCCAAGAAGGAAGCTGGAGGATGCTGTGAGACCGATGAAATCTCCAAAGTGTGCTAGTAAGGTTGAGTATTTATTAATCAGCAAATGGCTCCACATGACCATCCTGGCTGGCAGTTTCTTGAGCTTCCGTAGGAGCAAAAGGGATGACAGGGCTGGAGGGGAAGCAGCGGGATTCACTCATATCAGGAGATGGGAATGGAAGTCTGTGCAGGGCTGAGATGGGCTGTGCTCAGGCAGGGAAGTCATGGGTCATCAGAAAAACACAACTCCCAAAACCCAGAAGAATTCTTCTTCCCCATTTTCATTTAGCATTAGGAACTTGGTCCTTCAGTGAACCTGCCTTTGTAAAAATATGGGCAACTTCAGTTGGAAGCGTGTCTAATGCCATGCAGATGTCTTTAATTTTTAAATAATTCTTCAGACTAGGAGGGTAAAGCTGTGTAATCCTTATGTTTTATATGCTATTGTGCCAGCCTTTCATGGTGAGAAGCTAAATATTTTTGTCATTTTAGTTGGTTTATATATACTGTTCTTGGTTTGCTGGCAAAGTGAAATGTCTGATATGTCCCACCCCTGATGTCTGCATTTGGATGCAGGATGAAGTGAAATGAACCCTACAAGCCAAACACTGAGTTCCTTTCCGTGCTTTTATTAGCTTTTACTTGGCAAATTCTAGTGGCTTTTGTGTAGAGAACATAACATTGTAAAAACGGTGGATGTTTATGGAAGGCACAGCATAACTTAATAAATACACTATACATGTTACGAGAATGGATGCTCTTTCGCTGAGTACAGAAGCTACATATGGTGCTGATAGCAAATGCCATATGTTTGTAGAAGAGGCTACATTTGTACAGTGCCTTTTTCTGAGACCTACTAATCTGTGAAAAATAACAATTCTGTTTAATACTGCTATTTGTAGCCTCTTGGTTTTGTCTTTTAACTTCTGTGAAATGTGCTCAGTTGGAATGGACCTGGATGTGTAGGTCTGCACTCCTCTTCAAGGCCACTTAATCCTGATAGTGCCCATCTGGAAGATCCAGAATGTCTTCCACCTTAATCATGGCGCTACAAAATTGGTTTATCTTTTATATTATTTTTCCTGGCACTCCAAATCCTGAGTGTCTGGCTCCCTACTGACACGACTCCAAAGGAATATACTCATCCATCACTAGTGTCACCTATGGCCTGCTGGCAGTGATGGTCTTGTGGGAGACATATGCTGGAATCCAGGCTCTCAGTCTGGGAAGAGATTTGAATCCAGGTGTTCCATGTTTTTGTTGCCATAACCACCAGTGTATGGTGTAACAGCTGCTGACAATGTCCCCTCTGCTAGATGATCCTGTACACAGCTGCTGCTGCCACTGCTTTCAGAGAACAGAAGTAGGCACTTAAACTCTGCAGAGAGAGGGTTCTGGGCTGTGGATGGAGACAACCACCTGATGCCTTGTCTCAGGGAATTTAGGAAGTGGGTAAGACTTTGAATGTACTCTGCGGTAAGCTTTCCTCTTCAGCTACATGGGCATGTGCTCAATATGAGTCTGCTGAGGTTTCTTACACTTCAGTGCATGGCTGAGTTCAGCTTCTGTAAGCCCTTGGGGCCTGTATGTCTACCTCTGCATTTCAGGTTCACTTTTGGGACCAACTTTATAAAAATGTGTGTCTTGCAATGCCTAACTGTAGGTGCCCAAGCCTTTTGGCTAACTCGCAGCTTCGTTTGAGATCTGATTAGAGAACAGCCATAACCTGGATGGTTGCTGCTTCCTTACTTTTTAATCTGAAGATTTTTGGCTTAACTAGATCTCTCTATGAATATGCCATGCATAATGTACCTTGCACAGCTGCTACCAATTCTTAATAGCATTTTTAAATTATTATTTTTATTTGTTCATTGAAGAAAAGCATTTGGAAACAGTTGTGTAAGTAATTTGGAAGGGCAGACTTCTTAGCAATAGGCATCAGAGAGTTAATTCTGGGTGTTGTCAACTGCTTTCAGCTTTGAACACGTTTCAGATTCAGAAGACAGCCGTATAGAAAAGAATGTTACATTAATATGACAGCAATCACAGACACTGCTATTGAAAACTCGGTGTTGCTCTCCCCTCCAAAATTAACATCATAACCTTATGTCAATGACTCAGTATTATCCTAATACCTGTTTTTGGATTCTGTCCAGTCCCATTAGATATCCTCATGCTGATTGCTCTGTTACTGGTGAATGTTAATTGCCTCCAAATCTCAGCAGAATTGAAAAGCTTGGGGAAAAAGTAATGACTGGTAAAGCTGCTAGTTTTATTAACAGGCAAGTAAATAAGTCTGTTCAGAGATTTGAGTGAAGTGGATGAGACATGAGATATGTAAACAGCTGATCTCACATCTTTATTTGCCTGTGTATAATATGTTAGTAAGGAGGTAGAAGAGTAAACTGTACTGACTTTGAACAGCTAAAGGCATCAGTAGTGCCTGTCAATAATCAATGTAAAGGTAGTCGGTCTCTATGTCTTTCCCATTCAGATTCTTGTCTGCTTGACATTAAATGATGCGCCATGTTACCTTTTAAGATAATTTTTAGAGTTCATGGGACTATTTACTTGAAGTGATGATGGTTATAGCAAGGCTTGTCACATGTCATTTAATACATTTTCTTCCTCCTGGTAATGATTTATGTTTTTTATAGAGGAACTACTCTTTTGCTTTGCTTAAAAGAATTGAGATCTTTATTGCTTGTCTCATTTTTTTCTGGGGGTTGTTTTTTTTTTTTGTTGGTTGGTTGGTTTTGCTGTTGTTTTTTTTCCCGATTTTTTGTTTAATCACAGAATTACAAAAACCCCAAACCTCTGCATTGCCCCCCGGTTTCTACATCTGAAACCTCTAGATTGAAAATCTCCAGTAAAATCCCATTATGGATTTGCTTCTTGTAGCTTTTTTTTTTCTGGTTTTGGTACATCTTTTGGTAGTTTTTAGTTTGGAAAAACATTGGTAGCAGTTACAGAACTGAAATATGTGATGTGAAAAATATACCATAATCACATACTGCAGAATAATTACATATTTTATATCACTGGTTTTCAGTTGGTAGATAATATTTAATCTCCTAGTGGAGATCTGTAATGACTCATTTTAGACACTGACCCTCTAACTTCATTTCAGGAATAAAATATTTCCTAATCCAGTAATGTCTCTCTATTCCATCATGTCATGTAGATAAAGAAAAGCAACTCCAGGCACCCACTGTTAGATTGCTTAACAAAAATAAATGTCAGCAGGTGAATTGCTTGCTGAATGCTAGGCTGAAGTCAAACGTGAGCTGAACATGTGTTAGGGCTGTATAAAATCTGTTTTAGAGCAGGTGACGTGGAGTTGCTATTTTTGTTATTTTAGGTGATTGTTAAGCTGATATAATGAAAAGCATACTCAACTTGAATTATATTAATCTGATAGGCATAGTGTGTCCAGATTAACATGGTTTTTGTAAGCAGTGTAAAAGTGGTTCAGTAACCAAGCTGGTGGTGAAAATTTGATCAGAAGCCAAGAGTTTTATTCTGAAACTTACTCCAGAGGAACCAAACCATAACAGTGAAGGTGAGAGAGAGAAGCGGAACAATTAATAGCATTTTTCTTTTTGTGGAAATAAGTTTGATAGGCAAGTAGTGCTATTACTAAAATACTCACGGGCATTTGAACCTTGTTACCATTTACACCAGGTGTCGTGAAAAATACATACAGAAAACGAGTATAATGCCAAACACTGTGTGTTTGTAAGGTCTCCAAAAGATGGTAGGTGATGAAAATAGGCTTCTTTAGTCACACTGAAGCACATAAGTAGCTTTCAGGATGTCACAGCTTCTGAGCATTAAGAATGTCCTGTTCATTTCCATGCTGAAAAAGTTGGTCGTGATCTTCTCTAGTTGGTCAGTGTCCCTCACTATGAAGATACACTTTTCTTATCAAGACCTGTTTCATTGCATCTTCCCACTTCTGTTCACATTGATGAAGAATTTCACCAAAAGGAAGGACTCTGCATACTTTATAAGCAATTTTACATTTCATTTTTCACTTTTAGAGTCCACGATAACACAGATAGTATGCCAAGGCACGAAAGAAGACAATGAATAAAAGATTATTTACTGTTTATTTAGTTTTACCAAGTTAGTATTTTGCTTTTTGTGTGTATAAATGTATTCATGGTTATTGTTAAATCATATTTCTGTAGTTGTCCTGTAGCCCTGAAGCATGTGCTTGTCCCTGAAGTCAGAGGAATTTTGTTTCTGTTAAGTGGCGTAGAGGGAATCTGCGTACGTTTGCTGCAGGTTATACGCCACAGTTTTAGTTCCCATTTTTCCATCTGGATTCAAACAGCCTGAAAACACTTGCCTTTCCTTGCACCTTGCTACTGATAGGTTCTTGGCCAAAATGAATTTCCCATTTCTGCCATAGCTCTACTGGCTGAAGGAGAAAGTGGTATATGTCTGTGTGTGCAGCAGGAAAGGTAAGGAGTAGTTAGTGCCCATCTCTGCTCACTTTCCCTTGTCATATCTGCTGCTAGGTGTTAGCTCAAGCCAGGGGGCGGAAAAGCCTGTGCCAGGCTGAAAGAGAAGATGGCTTGTTCTACTTGACTGCCATTAGGGCATAGAGATGTAATTCCAGTTTGTTCAGTAGGAGTTTGTCTTTGATGCCTATTTTTCTGCTGAGTGCAGACACTCTGCAGTGCTGTGAACACTTGACTCAGCTCTAAAAATGAAACAAAACCCCAGGCACACTAGTTCAGTGTGGGTCAAATTCATCTTAGATGTAAACATCACCTTGCATTTGCATAAATTACAAGAGTTTATGCTAGGGATTAATTTGGCCCAGTGACTCTGCTAAAATTAAATTCTTTGTGTGCTTGTGGATTATGGTGTCAAGAGAGGGGATCACTGTTGCTGCAGAGTGTCTATGAGAAATAGGTCAAAAATAGAATGATTTCCATCAATTAGAAATTAGCAAGAAAGATAATCATGGAGGTGCAGTCTGAAGCTTTTAGAACTTTAATGGGTGAAGCATTTTTGGTGTTTATATATTTGAGGTTACACAGAAGGAATTACATAGTCTTTAGGATAGTTTTTGTTTCTTGAGCTTAAGATACATACATAAGGGAAAAGAAGAAGAGTGGGATTTAGATTTTGGAGAAAAGAAATGAAACCATGTGAGCTGTAATAGTGTCCAAATAATCAGGTAGTTATGATCATGGTGAAAATACTGGTCATTTTTTGTGTTCAACCAGATTCATGTAAAAACAAACATGAAGTTTTGGTTATCTGCAGGGCAGCCATTGATGACAAGTAATGGTTGCTTCTGATTTTGCTCTCAATTTCTCTGCCAACTTTGCTGCACTCAAGCTTCCACCCTTGCCCCCTTTCCACTCTGATCTGCTTGCCTTCATTTATTGCAAGTTCATCAGTGGCCTAGTCCTCTTCTCATTAAATCAATGGCAAAGCTATTACTGACCTCAGTGATGCAGGAAAAATGTCTACATTCCTTGCTTATCCTTATCAGTCAGATCATCATCACTAATTTAATGTATCTTAAAATCCATCAGAACATAGTGTACTTTTAGTTTACCTGCTAACACATGAAGTGCTTGTGATGAGTTTCTCTCTAGCCCATCAGTTGCCTTGCTTGTATTTTAGCTTTCCTGTGTTTGAAGTAAGAGTTTGAAGAACAGTGAAGACTTCAGGGTTGACGCATTCTGTTTGTAGGCTACGGAATCCACTGACTTTTGAGTAATCTGTGTAGATGTGCGTGTAGAGTACTTTCACAGTCATAATCTTGAATATTTCAAATTTAATTACGATGAGAGATCCTGTATTTCATTTATATGTAAAATTAAAAGACTACATACAGAAGCTAATCCTATTCTGAGAGTGTTTTCAAGTATTTCTGTGCTAAAATGTTTGTAACATAGAAATCTTATTAAAATTCCTATTTCTACTCATTTTAGTAGTAATTTGGTTTAAAAAATTGCAAGACTGTAGTTTCGTTTGACTGAGAGAAGAATTATGAGACTGTAGACAGACTAACTGCAGTTTTAACAATGCTAAAATCCATTATAAATCAGAAAAGAAGGGAAAAAAGTACACATGCCATAATAATTTATTTGACGGTGCTATTGAATATACATACAGCTCACAGATTATGTGTTTCTAGTACACTAAAAATAAGAAGGCTAAGCTTAGGAACATTATTTTTAATATGAGGATGCAATGCTAAAGAGGAGAGAGGTTTTTGGAATGATAATCATGCTGCTGGAGCATAATGTCATATTGGCTCCTGGTTGCGCAGTGTCCTGTACCACCTACAAAAAAAAACCAAAAAGACATGGAAAAGCAAAGAAGGCAGTATGATTAGCATCTCTGTATATACTTCTTTTTTTCATGTTCTTATTAGGGAGAGTTCTCCAAATACGAGCAATATTTTTTTGAGCTATAGCTTTCCAAAGTCCAGTGTCAGAAATGCTAAGCTCTAGTAGAGATTAGAAAATGTGTGGTGGCTTGGCTGTGTCCTGCTGTATGCTTTGGGATGGTGAGTGAGTAACTGTATGATTGCCACTTGTCAAATATAAAGAATGAAAATTTAGCTATTATCCTATCCTTTGTATTCCCCAAAGGTCACTTAAATCCCACTGGTCACTACTGGGATTTATTTTGGGAAGCAGACTTTGCATCAGGGTTTGGAAATACAGCTGTGATAGTCTGTAGAGATAAGATTATATGGGTTTCAGATGTATGGGAACATGAGTTGGACATTTTTAATGTCTTTATGAAGTGGATTTACAGAATTTGTTTGAGCTTTCCTTTTGATTGTCAATGATAGTGTATGCCTACCAGTAGTATACTTTTGCAGTTCTTTTTTTCATGCAAAATCCTGATTCTGAAACACTAATCTTAGCAATATTGCAGTTATGCATAAAGCTCTGATGGGGCTTTCTCTGAGTCATGAGGTGCAAAGTCTGGGCAAGGTACAGATTTAGCCGGTTTCTTTATCTGTGTTTACAAGTTCTGTTTAATAGGAGCAATAATAGTAGCAGTCAAAAGATAATTGTGCTAGTAGTTCAGTTGAAATCGGTTGTCCTGAAGGACTGTGCTTTGTAATACTGGTCTGTGCTCTAACTGCTCAGAAATGCATTGTCTTGTGCTATTGCCTAATTGGTGAACTGTAATTGCCTATATTGAGAACTGATCTTAAAAGTTAATCTATGCTGGAGTCAGGAAGATTAATTGGGGTAATCACTATCCCTTAGATTTCTAGTAAAGTGACACCCCCTTAAAATGGTTCGCTGTGAGGGCAGTGTAGTCCGAAATGAAAGACAGACAACACGTCTTCCGAGTGTGCTCTTTCTTTTCTGAAAGCTTGTCTGTAACTTGACATACCTCCACTGAGTACTCTGTACACAAGATTTCAGAGTGATTGTGGCTGAGAAAAGGCACAGAAGATTTGAATCATACTGTTTTAGGCAAAATCTGTGATGGTATTGATGGGGGGCTATGGCTAGCGTCCCTTTCAGATTTGCTTTAACCACACATTTTGATGTGAGGGTAGTTCTGTTGTCTGGTTTATAGCGTGTGAGACCAAGACCCACCTAGGTGTCCTGGTGGCAAACTTCTGGCCAGCTGACCAGACAGTGCCTGGGATAGTTGAAGCTGACATGCACTGCCCCTAAAAAGCCTCTTTCTGTGTTCAGTCAAGTACCTTTTGATCCTCTGCAGTTGGCTGAATAGGTTTCTCCAGATGCCTCATGACTTGCCTCTGTGAGCTGTGTGCCAGCAGTGTGGGCAGCAGTGCACCCTCCTGTCACTCTGCGCCATGACTGTCTACTGTTAGCACCACTAGAATAGGAAGGTCACAGATAAAACTTATATGTAAAACAGTTTCTGAAAATACTGCATAGATGGAAGACTGCCTTTATATAATCTGAAATCCATCCCCACGACGTGTATCTGCTACAGCAACTGAACTACAGAGATGTAAAGCTAAAAGGTGTTAGTTGATGTGGTGTCGGGAGGAGATGGACTCAGTGTACTGTAGTGAAATGTCACATTCCAGAAGGTCCTGAAATTAATAGTCTTTGTGTCACACGGCACTATGGTCTCTGCTCACATGATGCAAGTCCTGTTTATGTAATCTATCCTGAAGTAAGAAACCTGGTTGCTTTATTTATGAGGATTGTGCTGCCATTGCAGCATAGAGTGGAACATCTTTTACTCTGCTCCCTAGCAGAATGAAAACCTTTACCTGACTGAGCAGATCATATGCTGACTTGGGGACTGCTTAACATGTAACCTGATCCAGCTGCTGAACTTAATAAAGTTTCTATTTCTAACTTTAACTGGTTTTCATTCTTTAGAAGAACTTTGGCCTCACTCCAGAGGTGGCAGGATGTAACTGAATATCAGGAAGTGAGGTGCAGTCTGGGCCTGGCTATGGAAAGTCAGAGACATGGGAATGGTTGGCAGCGATGCTGCTGCTCAGCATTACAGGAGAGGTTAGCATTCCTGGTGCTGTGTATCAGTTCATGAGGCCCATCGTCAGACCTGTTGTCAGGCAGACATTTCACCTCCACTGCGCATCCACTGGAATTTCTGCTTGTTGCAGGAACTCAACGAAGGATAAGGGCAAAATCCACATTTAATAAAATGCTACCAGTTTCTGGCAGTGTCTTCTCTTTGTTGAGGTTCTGGTTCTTGCTCTCCTTGAAGTGCATGAGCAATTGGGAATTGTGGCAGAGGAAAGTTTGCATGTAGATCCATGATGGTAATGCCTGGGAGGACCACTGTGACCATCTGGTTTGATATATTGCATAAACACACTACTTGAGCTCGCTAGAATGAGTTCATTGTTGAATTAGAGCCTCTTTCTTAGGGAAAATTCTGAATCTGAAACTGCTCGTGACAGGCAACGTACTACAGCTCATGGTAATTGCTCCAGCAGCTAATTACCCACAAAACCTAGTTTGATTTTGTGTAGCTTCAACCTTTTGCCATTAGATCTTCCTTTTATTTTTCTCACAAAGGTGGTCTTTGCATTCCAGCTACAGATCGCCACTGGACAAAGATTGGCACTGTCATGTGTATCAGGAGGGAGAGGGAGAGCAGTGGGGATGGCCAGGATGTGGGTAGCAATGAGCATGACCAGAACCCAGGAGACAAAAACCTTTGAATTTATGTTGCCTCTGTGCAAACTTTGAATTTTGTGTTACATTATCTCTGTACAGATTTCTGGCTTGGGTCTGTCTTTAGCTGTTGAAAGAGACATCTTGGAATACAGTCCTCTTGGCACATGTGCAAATAAATACCTTTGGCTTTAACTTAAACTCTTAGTTAGGTGTAGATTTTATTACAGGGTCAGAAACAATATTTCTCAATTATCATTTATTTGTTCTGAGGAAGGAAAAGAGAATTTCATTTCAGTGGCAAAAGAAGACAGTATTTTAGGTTTACATTAGAGCTAAATCAAAAATCCAATACTGTTCTTGATGCAGAGTAAAAAACTGTATTGGAGCAGCCAGTGCTTTGGAGCTCTGCTGTTCTGCTTCACAAGAACAGCAGAGGCTGTAGACTACACCTCCATAGCTCAGTGTCTGGCCTCTTAGTTGTCACACAGCTTGTTCCAAGTAGGAACATACTGGCTGAGACCTATACCGGAGGCTCTCAAAAAGCAAATGTTGGGATTTGCCCATGCTGACTAGTCTGTTTGGGTCCCTGACCCTGTGCAGAGGCAGTGATGTTACAACTGCAGCTCACCACTGCCTGGTGCATCCTCAGAGTCTCTGCCAGCCAGTGGAGCTATCACTCCAGAGGGAATGATAGCAAACCACTGACTTCTACAAACAAGCCAGTAAGTGAACAAAAAGAAAGATGAATGATATAGTCATTGCAGCCAGTTGTGGTCTGAGGCATGAAGAGGTAATGGAGATTCTCCTGCACAGTGGTTCTGTGACTAAGAAGCCACCACTGCTCCCATGTGTTGGTGCACTTCATTCAGCTCTTAAAAAGAACGACCAGTGAGCAGACTGCAGCCTCCCTGCAAGACCTGAGTCTGACAGAGAAATGCTTCTGTCCAGAGTAGAAAGGAAAATGAAATAATTAACTGTGGAAAGGCTGAGCCATAGGTTTCAGACTATATCACTAAGAAAATTTTGTGGTCAAGGGTCTACACTCAAGAAGCCTTGCCTGGGTCTATTTCATTTTGCTCATCCAAGAGAAAACAAGGGCACCCCAACTGCTCTCAATTGCTATATGGAATATAGGGTGAAAGACAATCTTGAGAGTGGCTCGCTGCTGGGTTATTAAGGATACTGTATCTAATGAGACCTTGTACTTGCGAGACCTTGAAATGCACCAGTGCCTGCCTTGCTGACTGCCAATGCGAGATGGGGAGGTCTGCATTAACCAGGTTTTCATTTTTCACTTTGAATCTTCTTATAAAGGCACTGATAGGAGAGCTTTCTGTATCTGTAGCTCACTTTTTAGGCCAAGGAAGCTTAATCAGTTCTATGTGCTTCCGTAAACTCATAAGGTTGTGGCACAAGTTGTGTAATCAACCATGACAAGATTATCACTTGTCTTGAGTTGTATTTAGATTGACTTTTTAGGTGACTCGGATGTTAAGTATTGAGTTTTCTCTGAATCATATTGTCAGGAGAAAAGGTATCTTGAACAGCTGGTCGAAATGAAATTGTATCATCCATTAAAATCAAAATGATCATTTCTGAATAGAAGTGACTTTTAAGCTTGCTCCTGACAAGTACTAAGTGATCAGTTTATTTCTCTCATGAACAGCACTTTTCTATTAGGAGACCATGTAATATAGTGTACATTTAACCCTTTGTAGACCATTTCTGGTGTCTCACAACTCATATAATTCGAATATTGCGATTCTGGAATAAAATGTTTTGGTCCAGATACATAAAGGTTTTTTAAAATGGTAGTGTCATGCTACTGGCTTTCTGTAAAATCAAGAGAGCTTGATGGTGTCTTAAAACTGGTGGACCACTATCAGTTTGGAGTCTTTAACTGATGAGTAGAAAATTGTGGTTTTACCAGGTTTTGATGATGATAGCAAATATATGTAAATAGGATATAAAATTAATCAACTGCTGTTCAATAAAAATGGATCACGTTTACCACAGCCTCGTAGCTACTTTGCTCTCCTACAGGGGCTATTTTAATTACCAGCATGAATTTTGGATAGTTTAATTTATTTTGTGATTGTGTAAAAATATGCTTTTGGAAAGGTTTATTTATAAACTGTCCAGATACTTAGCAATAACATTTCAGCAGCATCTCTGGAAGCAGGGTGTCTCATAAAACAAAACTTTTTGCTCCTCTTCTTGCTCTTCTTTAGCCTTGCCAACAGGAGAGTTACTGGGGTGTCTTAGTTTACTGCTCTTCATTGGTGACAGCAGAGTGAGGATCAGATAATTAAATGAAAAAATAAACATTTACTCAGTTGTCTTCTCTGAGGAGTTCTTTTGTGTAAAATGCTAATAATCATGCCATATGTTTCAATGGTGACTTCCGTTCCAGCAGACTAGAGTAGACTTTGCAGACTTTAGATCTGTTAATCTGGTTGTGTTCATCTGCTGACTGAAATCATGGCAGTTTCTGTAGACTTCAGTATTTGTAGCACTGAGTGACAAATGCCACATGGCTTCAGTTCTGGACCATTTTGTGTTACGCTACTGTTCTATGGAGCTGATAATATGTAAAGTCTTGCAGAGTCAAGCCTAGGTAAACTTAGTCCTCACAGGCTTGCATAGATCACATACTTCCAGTGAGATTCTTGAATGAGCAATGTAACTGACACAGTCATTGTTTTGTCTATAATTGAATAAAGTTCCTTCCTATATTTGAAATACCACAAGTGCCCTTGTATTAGTAACTGGGTTTAAACTTTGTAATTAAGCTAGGAAATTTATGAAGAATTCCCCTGGAATCTAGTTATGCCATGCACAAATACACTTAACTCATAAAGTTTATTTAGCTTTGTTTGTACAGTGTTTCTGTACAGTGTTTCTACTCACTATTTGTACGGTGTGTAGAAAGAACAACGTATATGGATGGTACTGTCTTTGAAGTGTTTGCAGAGAGTCATGATTGTGAAGAGCAGATGGATTAGGTACTTAGACTCATACAGTACATGTAAGACCATATTCCAAGATCTTGGTTTTGCAGAGCTCTTACTGATCTGTACAGACTTGTCTGAGGAAAGACTGGATGCGTTGAAAATCTTCACAAAATGCATTGAGTTCAGAGCTCTGTCTAGTGAATGCCAGCATTCCTGGTGTAGAAAGACACTGCTGACAGGGAGTGTTTGGTAGTTACCCGGAAAGCAAGATTTTGGGTTTGAGAATGTTCTCTGCAAGACTCCATGTAGAAGGTTTTGCAAATCGGTAGAACCATTAACCAGTTAGACTAATCGAATGTTCCACCACCATGGTCTCCTGACAGAACATTGGCTCTTTCAAGAGGACAGATCAAAAAGTTTCAAAGAATAAGAAAATACCATTTTTCTTTTCCAAAATCACATTAAAAAATGTGTCCTACAAAGACATAATCCCCAAATGAATGTGGTGTCAGTATATAAACAACCTTTTCTGGATGGAATCCCATAGTCAATATACTGTAATGGACAAATTATGCCACTTACCCTCATTTTCTCTCTGCTTTGCTCTTCCTACAAGTTAGGACTATGGTTTATTAATAAAAGAGATATTTGGATGTTTATTTAAACATTGAAGTCTCTTTTAAAGAACAGACTCTTTCTCTCATAAAAGCAACATTACATGGACAATACTGTGGTTCCTGCTGTTAGAAAAGAGTCATTACTTACAGCCACTCTTATAATATGCTTGCTTGCTAAATGCATAAATCTAATAATGCAACAATACATACTACAATGAGCTTCATGAATTGTAAAAAGATAGAATTTAAATGCTTTTGGCACCTGACATGTATTTCTCACAGAAGGTCTGTAATTTCCTGTATTAGAGCTAGCTGTATCCTTTAATGAATGCTGCTAGAAAGAAGAGTAAAGGATGTTTTCAGATTAATGTATTTAGTACTTAGTCTACTAGGTAACATTTTGCTTGTTACTTCTGATTTTAAGGCTATCAACCTTATTTGAGCAGTTTATCCTTTTTATGTGGAGAAAATAGAAGCAAAGGATGGCAAATTGTGTTTGAAAATTAAGACTCAGTAATTAAAGGTTAAAATCAGTGTCCACGTCCGTTGTTGTTGGAAGCGTGTTTCAAATAGCTCAGTGTCACTTATGTGCATTTTGGATCTGTGTTTGTAAACAATGTGTGCTTGCGTGGCTCACTGTGCATTTATGAAAAAGCAGTTGATTATTCATAGATTCATAGAATGGCCAGGTTGGAAGGGACCCTAGACATCATCTAGTTCCAACACCCCCGCCATGGGCAGGGATGCCAATCACTAGACCAGGTTGCCCAGGGCCACATCCAGCCTGGCCTTGAACACTGCCAGGGATGGGGCAGCCACAACCTCTCTGGGCAACCTGTTCCAGTGTCTAACCACCCTCTGGGTAAAGAACTTCCTTCTAATCTCCAATCTAAATTTCCCCTCCCTCAGCTTATAGCCATTCCCCCTTGTCCTATTACAATCAGACCACCTAAAGAGTTTCTCCCCTTCTATCCTGTAATCCCCCTTTAGGTACTGGAAAACTGCTATAAGATCCCCTTGAAGCCTTCTCTTCTCCAGGCTGAATAACCCCAACTCATTCAGCCTGTCCTTATAGGGGAGGTTCTCTAGTCCTTTAATCATCTTTGTGGCCCTCCTCTGGACTTGCTCCAAAAGGGCCACATCTTTTTATGCCGAGGACCCCAGAACTGGATGCAGTACTCCAGGTGGGGCCTCACGAGGGCAGAGTAGAGAGGCAGAATCACCTCCCTAGACCTGTTGGTCATGCCTCTCCTAATGCAGCCCAGGATGCGGTTGGCTCTCTGGGCTGCGAGTGCACATTGCTGGCTCATACCCAGCTTTTCATCTATCATGATCCCCAAGACCTTCTCTGTGTGGCTGCTTTAAATGAGTTCCTCCCCCAGTCTGTACTCATACCTAGGATTCCTCCTACCCAGATTCAGGACCTTACACTTGGACTTATTAAACTCCATTTTATTCTCATGGGCCCATTCTTCGAGTTTGTCCAGGTGCCTCTGGATGGCATCCCGCCCTTCTGGTGTATCAACCACACCACTCAGCTTCGTGTGATCTGCAGACTTGCTGAGGGTGCATTTGATACCCACGTCTAGGTCATTAATGAAGATGTTGAAGAGCACCGGTCCCAAGACAGAGCCCTGAGGGACACCACTTGTCACTGCTCTCCACCTAGACAAAGAGCCATTGACCACAACTCTCTGGTTGTGTCCTTCCAGCCAATTTCTAATCCACCGAATGGTCCACCCATCAAATCCATATCTCTCCAATTTTGAGATAAGGATGTTATGAGGAACAGTATCGAAGGCCTTGCAAAAGTTCAAGTAGACGAAATCAGTCGGTCTTCCCTCATCAACTGCTGCAGTCACTCCATCATAGAAGGCCACCAGATTGGTCAGGCACGATTTGCCCTTAGTGAATCCATGCTGACTCTTTCATGTGCCTTAACATCACTTCCAAGACTATTTGCTCCATGATCTTCCCAGGCACAGAGGTGAGGCTCACTGGCCTGTAGTTCCCTGGGTTGTCTCTTCTGCCCTTTTTAAAAGGGCACATACAGTGGGAGCATCCTCACTGCCCCAACACTTATCTAGGGCTACCAAGACCTGGTTGTTGAAGGAAGTTTGGCTACCAGTAAAGACTGAAACAAAGAACTCATTGAGCAGCTGTGCCTTATCCATATCCCTCATGACTAAATTTCCTTCCTTATTCAACAGAGGGGGAACACTGACCCTGACCTTCCTTTTCTGATTAATATACTTATAGAAACCTTTTTTGTTATTTTTTACATCCTTCGCCAAGTTT
>VWZO01011963.1:544-13229 GCA_013396975.1 Bucco capensis | reverse complement strand
GGAGCAGGTGCAGAGGAGGCCACGAGAAAGCAGAGGTGTTCCAGCCCCTGAGCAATGAGGACAGGCTGAGGGAGCTGGGATTGTTCAGCCTGGAGAAGAGAAGGCTTCAGGGGGAACTACTAGTGACCTTCCAGTACCTAAAGGGAACTTCCAAGCAGGCTGCAGAGGGCCTGTTTGCAAAGGCCTGCAGTGAAAGGACAAGGGGCAATGGTTTTAAACTGGAGAGGAGTAGATTTCAACTGGACATTAGAAAGAAGTTCCTCCCCACAAGGGTGGTGGAACACTGGCCCAGGTTGCCCAGGGAGGTGGTTGAGTTCCCATCCCTGGAGGCATTCCAGGTGAGGCTTGCCAGGGCTCTGGGCAAGCTGCTCTAGTTGGGGATGTCCCTGCTCAGTGCAGGGGGGTTGGACTAGATGAGCTCCAGAGGTCCCTTGCAAGCCCAATGATTCTGTGATTCTATGATAAGAAGCACTCTGCTTGTCAGCAGCTTGAACTTGCTCCACAGGCATCTGGTCCCTGTTATAGAACCTCCAAGAAATTCAACCAGGCTGGATGAAAAAAGCACCCACACCCTCTTTATCTGTCCCCAAAACTCCACACCAGGAGACAGAGAACCTCCCCTGGGGGTTTCATCAGTGAATGGGTGTGAGGAAGTTCTACCAGGGGGAGGAGGAGAGGAGGTCCTCGGGGAAGAGAGCAGCAGCAGCAGCAGCAGCGTGGCTTGTTTGGCTTGGCACAGCTCAGCTGGAACCTGACACCCTCCCAGCAAGGAGCTTGGCTCTGCTCTTCAACCTCCCTCTGCTCCTCCACCCACCAGAGGACATCTCACAGCTGCTTGGGCTTTTCCACACCTCCTGAAGGGGATCTGCAAGAGCTTGGGAGGAGAGGATGGACAGGAGAAGTGTCCTGCTCCCAGCTCCAGAGTCCAGAGGCACCTGGAAAGCTTCCAAGAGGTCTGAGGGAAAACTTTGGGTTGGGCTGGCCCAATAGAAAGGTAAAAGCTGGGGGTAGGAGCTTGAGAGGTTGAGGATGACTTGTCTCCAGCCTCCAGGTTGGACTCCTCTGGAGTCTTGGCTCCAGCTCTGGGCTCCCCAGCTCCAGAGAGCCAAGCAAGTGCTGCAGAGAGTCCAGCAGAGGCTAGGAAGATGCCGAGGGCACTGGAGCAGCTCTGGGGCTGCTGCTGGAGCTGCTGAGGCTGGAGAAGAGCAGCCCCAGAGGGATCTTCTCCCTGCTCAGCAAGAGCTCCAGCATGGGGACAAGAGCCTGGGGCCAGCCTGTGCTCAGGGGTGGCCCAGGGCCAGGCCAAGGCAATGGGCACAATTGGAGCTTCCCTCAGGAGAACCTTGTTGGCTTGGAGGGTGCAGAGCCCTGGCCCAGGCTGCCCAGAGAGCTTGGGGAGTCTCCTGGTGTGGAGAAGCCTCTTAGCTCAGCTGGAGGTGACCCAGCTGCTGTGTGTGATGACCCTGCTGGAGCAGGGAGGGGTGGGGTTAGGTTTGGTGATCTGTAGAGGTCCCTTCCAACCCCAGTGATTCATTGACAAAAGGAGATGACCTGGGACAAGTGTTTCTCCCCAGCCTACCCCAGCAGAGATGTCCAACCCCTGCAGATAATCTCCATCTCTCTCTAGTTTCCATGCTGGAGGCAGGTCCCTTGTTGGTCATCCTGGGGCCAGAGTCCTTCTCTTCCCCCTCTGGGCTCTTTAGGACCTCTGAGCCCCTCTCTGTCTTGATGGTTGAGTGGACGAATGATCTCAGAAGCTTTTTGGCCTCCAGCTGTCCTCCTCACTGGAGCTTGGCTGCTTCCTGCCAGCCCTGACGTGAGGATGGAGATGTTGCCAAGTGAAAGCATTCAGAACTTCTCCAGCACAGCAGCACTTGGCACCAAGGCCAAGGTGGCCCCAAGAGCTCTTGGCTCATGCCCAGGACCAAGTCCAACCTCTTGGCTGGGGTTGGGGAAGCACCAAGGCTTGGTTGAGCTCAGCTGTCAGCACTGGGTGCTCTCCAGAGGGCTCCACACCAGGAGGCTCCACACCAGGAGGCTCCACCAGCTCTCTGGGCAGCCTGGGCCAGGAGCAGCAGCCCAAAGGGCAACCAAGAGGAGCCACACAAAGACTCCAGGAACAGCCCAAAGGGCAACCAAGGCTGGAGCAGCAGCTCAAAGGACAACCAGGAGCAACACAAACAGCCCAGGAACAACTCAAAGGGCAACCAGAAGCAGACCAAAGACTCCAAGAACAACCCAGAGGGCAACCAGGAGCAACCCAAAGAGTTCAGGAGTAGCCCAAAGGGCAACCAGGAGCAGCAGCCCAAGGAGAGGACCTTGTGCCCACAGCTGCTGCTTCTCCTTCTCTCCCCCTCAGCTACCTCAGGACCTGAGAACCTTGATGGAGCAGGAGAGCACCTTGGGCTGGAGACCAGAAGCAAACCACCTCAGAAAGGCCCCAAACCTCTCCACCTACCTCCCCCAACCAAAAAGTTGACATCTTATGGCCAAAAAACCCGCAAGCGTGCAGCACTCCAGAAGCTGCTGAGGAATTCCCAGTGGAGAAGAAGGCAGCTTGGGTCATGTCCTACTTTGGAAGGCAGCAGGAGATCCCCTGGCGTTGTCCTCGGCTTATTTTTAACCGGTGGCCTGGTTGGGAGGAGCTGGAGGCTCCTCAGGGGGTGCTTGGGCTTGGGAGGTTATTTATAGCCACCCAAAGATGAGCAGGGCAGGTGCTTCAGGCCTTGGACAATCCCAGTGTGGGGGTGGAAGCTTCTGCCAGCACCAGGAGAAGGTCCAAGGCACCAGAACTCTCCTCACTGCAGGCTTGGCCAGTTCAAGGCCAAGAAAAGAGCTTGGAGGCCACTGACCACCCAAGGGTCTCATGAAAATCACTCAGCCCAAGGTCCTCCTGAACACCCCATCAACCTTCTCCTGAGGACCACCCCAATCCTCTCCTGAAGACCACTCACCACCCAAGGCTCTCTTCAAGACCACCCTGACATTCTCCTGAAGACCCCATTCAATGTCCTCTTGAAGACCACTTGTCCCAACATTCTCCTGAAGGCCACTCACCACCCAAGGGTCTCTTGAAGACCATCCTTGAAGACATTCTCCTGAAGACACCCCTCAACATCCTCACGAAGACTATTCATCCCAAGGCTTTCCTGAAGATCACTCCAATGTTCTTCTGAAGACCCCCCCAACATCCTCTTGAAGACCACTCGCTCCAACATTCTCCCAAGGACCACTCCAACATCCTCCTGAAGACCCCCTCCAAAGTCCTCTTGAAGACCACTCGCCCCAATGTTCTCCTGAAGACCTTCCCCTCAACCTTCTCCTGAAGACACCCCTCATTGTCCTCCTGAAGACCACTCACCTCAAGGTTCTCTTGGCTTGAGGCCCACACCTCCCCACACCAACCACCCAACCCAATTCTCATGCTCTGCTCAGATCCTCATGTTGCTGCCTCCCCACACCACATGTGGAGACCTCAGGAAGCCCAGAAGCCTTTGTGAAGAGCTTCAGGGCTGAGAGCCTGGTCCCTCCTGCCTTGGAGAAGGCCTAGACTTTGGGTTGGCTTTTTCCATGCAACTTCAGAGCTTCCAACTGTTCTCCAGGTCCCTCAGCTGCAGCTGAGCTTTGCTTCTCCTCTTGAACTCAACTCTTCAGTTGTCTCTTTGCTAGGCAACCAGATGACATCTCTCCTGGCACTGGGCACAGGAGAAGAAGCCAAGTGGTGAGGGAAGAAGTCCTCCTAGAACTGTGAGCTCAACCTCCTGCTTCAGGGGAGGTTGGAAGCCACCAGCTTCCTCAAGCCAAGGCCACCAAGGAGGATGGGGCCAAGGGTGGTAAAATCACCACCAAGATGGTCAAGGGAGAAGGTCGCTGGCTAGAAGCACCTAGTGAGAAGCTGAGGTGACATCACCAGAGGTGTCCTCTCCATTGGCTTGCTGGACTGCTGACCCACAGATGGTTTCTGGCTGGAACTCAGCAGTTGGCAAGGACACCTGGGGATGGGCTCCAGGTGAGCTCCTCAGCTCCAGAAGGTGCTTTAGAAGCACCTGGAGGTCTCTGCTCAACTCAAGGTCAACCCAAAAGCATCACTGCCAACACTGGAGGACTTCATGTGGGGATCCACCTTGCCAGAAGGACATGGTTTCTCCCTCAAATCACCCCCAAAACTCCCTCTGATGGTCACACCAGGACAGTGCCAGGAGGTCTCATCACCCCACCAAAGCTCAGATTGAGGAGAAATGCCACCACTTCAAGGACTTAGGTCACTTGGACCTCCTGAGGCTGTTAATTTTATCTCCAAGGCTTCCATAAACCAACTGCTCCAGCTCTGTGCTCCTGCCTCTCATCTGCAGGTCCTTACCCTCAAGAAGGGTCATGAAATGCTTGGTCCCTACCCTCAAGAACCTTCCAAGAAGGCTGCAGAGGGCCTGTTTGCAAAGGCCTGCAGTGAAAGGACAAGGGGCAATGGTTTTAAATTGGAGAGGAGTAGATTTCAACTGGACATTAGAAAGAAGTTCCTCCCCATGAGGGTGGTGGAACACTGGCCCAGGTTGCCCAGGGAGGTGGTTGAGTTCCCATCCCTGGAGGCATTCCAGGTGAGGCTTGCCAGGGCTCTGGGCAAGCTGCTCTAGTTGGGGATGTCCCTGCCCAGTGCAGGGGGGTTGGACTAGATGAGCTCCAGATGTCCCTTGCAAACCCAAACCATTCTAGGATTCTATGTTCCAACCACCCCATGATCCCCACACTGATGCTTCCAACTCCTCCACGATCCTCATGCTGATCCCTCCAGATGCTCCATGATCCAACCTCTCCATGATCCCTGTGCTGATCCCTCCCGACTCCTCTATGATCCAACCACGCCGTGGAGTGTTGGGATGAAGGCTGGAGCATCTCCAGCCCCCTTGGTGAGAAGACTCCTGGTGGGACACGGCCCCCAACCCTCATCACTCATGGTGCCTCCAGAAAAAAAAGCTGGGGTGGTGGGATGGGTACCATGAGCAGGGATGGGAGCTCCTTGGCAGCAGCACGGTTGTGGGGCAGGATGGAGCAGGAGCAGCTGCTGGAGCCACCACAGTGCTGCTCACTCCTCTGGACCAAGGAGACCCCAAAGTCATGCTCTGGGTGGAACATCTCCCCACCACCAACTGCAGGGAGGACTTGGCCTGACCCCAGACACCCACCAGCAGCTACCAAACCACCTGCAGCTTGTGGTTGGCAGCCCTCAGCAGATACTAGGACCATTTGGACCACAATGAGATGGTTGGAGGCAGAAGAGCCCCAAAACCTTCAGTGTGGTGGCAC
This sequence comes from Bucco capensis, assembly GCA_013396975.1. Taxonomy (NCBI): domain Eukaryota; kingdom Metazoa; phylum Chordata; class Aves; order Piciformes; family Bucconidae; genus Bucco; species Bucco capensis. Next base: position 7,928 of record VWZO01011963.1, on the reverse strand, counting down.
CTCAAGCATTTGTCCAAGGTTCTTCCCACCCTGCAAGATCTTGGGAGTCTTAGCCTCCTTTTTGGGGCATTTTGGGCCATTTCACCTTGGGTTTTCACACTGAGAAGTACAACAGCAGCTTGCCCAACACCCACAGTATCACAGTATCCCAGGATGTCAGGGGTTGGAAGGGCCCTAGAAAGATCATCTAGTGCAACCCCCCTGCCAGAGCAGGAGCACCTAGACCAGCTCACACAGCAATGTGTCCAGGCAGCTCTGCAATGGCTCCAGACAAGGAGACTCCACAGGCTCCTGGGCAGCCTGGGCCAGTGCTCTGGCACCTGCACTGCAAAGAAGTTCCTCCTCATGTTAATACTAAACTTCCTGTGGTCCAACTTGCTCCCATTCCCTCTTGTCCTACCATTGGATGCCATTGAGCAGAGCCTGGCTCTCTCCTCCTCACACTCACCCTTCACATATTTCTAAGCATTGCTGAGGTCTCCTCTCAGTCTCCTCTTGTCCAGGCTGAAGAGACCCAGCTCTCTCAGCCTGTCTGAGCTCCACCACCCATCCCGAGCCAAGTTGGACAGCTGGATGGGGACCTTCTTCATGTCTCAACACTATTATTTGGCCATCAACTCCCTCCTTTAGACACTCAAGGGGTTAATTCTCCTCCCCTTGACCACTGGGAGGGCACCAAGAGCTGATAAAGCCTCCCAGATGCAGCTTGGTCCTCTCCCACCCACCCTGTGGCAGGGAAGTAACTGCAGGACTCCTCCAGGACATAAGGCTTCTCCTGGCAGCAGCCACAAGGTGCCCACCATCAGCCTCTTGGCATCCGAGAGATAAGAGAGGAACCAACTACCCTGAAGCATGATGCTGGGCTGACCACCTGCAGAACCTCCCAGATCAACCTGAGCACCACCAACCAACACAAGGAAGCCTCAGGAGATGTCCTCACCCTCCAGAAGCCACCCCAGCAGCTTGGACTCACCAGCCACATTGTGAGCTTCCATGGCCACGTCAGGCTCCTGCCGGGAGAGCGCTGAGAAGAAGTCACCCTCCTCTTGCAACTCAGCCCCTGGAGGTGCCTTCCCCTCCCTCCTCATCAGCACCAGACCATCAGTGGTGTAGAAGGTGTCCTCCTCCAGCTCTGCCTCTGCTTCCACCAAGCTCTCAGATAAACTTGGGTCCTCCAAGGTGGTCTTGGCATCTTGGAGAAAAGCAACTCTTGGCTCTTCGCCTGGAGAATACTCAAGGGCAGCAAAAGTCTCTTGGTTGGGCTGGGGTGGCATCAAGAAGGTCCTGCCTCCATCTCCGTGGAGCTCTGAGAAGTTGGGGACTGCTTTCTCCATCCCTCGCCACTTCTGCTGCCTCCCAGGGGACAATTGGTGCCGGGAGCTGGAAGAAGACAACCAGTGGGAGAAGCTTGAGGAATGAGGTTGGATTTGGGGAGGAGGCACCATGAAACCCAACCTTCTCAAGGTCTTCGTGTCCTAGGTCCCACCCTGCTTGTGGCCACGGGGCCAAATAACCCCCAAAAGGTCCATTTCTCTCCAAAATGAAGCTTTTTGTTCTCCTCTCTCCTGCTCCACACAATTTGTTGAGGAACTGCAGGTCCTCCATCTCCTGAACTTCCCTTCACCAAAACCCAACCTCAACTGACCCCAAATTGAGGAGTTATCACCCCAAAAGAGGCTTTGGAGAACCTTAAAAGGCTAAGGGACACCTCAAAGGGTTTGGAGGATCTTTCAAGGGCTGGGGGACACCTTGAACAGTTTGATCACCCTCAAAAGATTTGGGAACCCCCTCAAAGGTTTTGAGGACCCCTCAAAAGTGTTTTGGAGTTTGAAGACCCTCATAAGGTTTGTGGACCCCTCCAAGGGCTGAAGGAACCTTGAAGGGTTTGAGGACCCCTTGAATGGTTTGGGGAACCCTCAGAAGGTCCTCGCTGAGGATTTTGAGGGTCCTCAAACTCTTTAGGGTGTCCCCTAGCCCTTGAAGGATCTCCTAAACCCTTTGAGAAGCCTTCAAAGACTTTGGAGAACCCTAAAAGGCTGCAGGACCCTCCAAGGGTTTGAGGACCCCTCCAAGGGTTTGAGGACCCCTTGGGGTCAACCAGATAGCAGCTCCTCAAGTGTGGAACCTCTCCACACTCAAACCATCAGCCCCCAAAGCACATTCCAGCACCTGAGCCTGCTGCTGCGCCGAAAAACCCAACTATTGGGACAAAGAGAAGGTGAAGGCTCAGAAGGTTCAGGAGCTGGACCTCTGCAGGGCAGAGACACAGCACCCAACCCTGACCTGGGTGGGTGGACAAGGAGAGGAACAGGAGGTCTGCAGGAAGATAAAGGCTGAGGAGGAGAGGCAAGAGTGAGGTTGGAGGCCCAGGGGATAGAGAAGAAGCTCCAAGACCTTCAGCACCCTGGGGTAACGGAGGACAGCACTGGAAGAGGCTAGGAAGATGCCGAGGGCGGCCCAAAGCCCAGCCATGGAGAGCAAGGCCCAATGGTGGAGGAACTGCCCCCCCAAAACGTTGCCCCTCTTGAGGAGCTGAACAGCCCCAGGCAGGCCAGGGCAGAGCTGGGGACACAAGGCAACTTTCCCTGGTTGTTCTTGCCCCAAATCTCTCTCTTTTCCCCCAAAAAACACTCCCAAGCTCCCAAGGAGGAAAAAAAGGGAAGAGTTTTCTGCCTAAGAGCTCCGCACAGAGTCCCAAATGGACCTCTGCCCAAGCTCTGTTCGCTTTCCAGCTCACTTCCCAAGCTCTGCTCGCTTCCTAAGTTCATCTTGCTTGCAAGCTCACCTCCAAAGCTCTGCTCACTCCAGCTCTCTTCCAAGCTCACTTCCCAAGCTCGTCTTGCATGCAAGCTCACCTCCAAAGCCCCGCTCACCTCCAAAGCTCACTTTCCAGGCTCATCTTGCTTGCAAGCTCACCTCCAAAGCTCTGCTCTCTTCCCGCGTGGGACAGGAGCACACAAACCATTCCCTCCCCCCAGAGCCATGCGAAAGGCGGAGCAGCATTGGGACAATTTAAATGCTAAACCAGTTAAGTGGGGACAATCACTGCCATCCCCAGGTCAAACAGCTCCCAGCCCAGATCCTGCCCTCCACGGGAAAGCTTCACCCACAGGCAATTTTCTTCCCCTGGGGGGTTTTAGTTTGGATCTCCTTGCTGGAAGAGCAAAGCCAAGAAGCAGGAGACCAGTGATAGGTATTTCCTCCTCCGTGGTGGTTCATGCCAAGTGTGCAGGGTCTGGTGCTCTGCCGGCACACTAGAGCTGGACATGCAAGAGCCAACCTGGTTTTTCTCCTGCAGGTTCCTTTTGCTCCCTAGGAGAAACCTGTGGCTGGGTTTCCTCTCTCCATGGTGGTTCATGGCCAAGCGTGCAGGGTCCGGCACACTCCCAGCATGCTTGGGTTGGGAAGGTTTCAGCCATGTTTTGTCCCAAATGTTTCATTTTTCCTTGCTGGAAGAGCAGAACCATGATGCAGGAGAACAGTCAGTTCTTCCCCCTTCGTACTGGATCACCAATAAGCACGCAGGGTCTGGCGCGCTCCCAGCACGCTTGGGTCAGGCACACACTATAGCCAACCTAGCTTTTCTCCTGCACATTCCTTCTGTTCCCTAGGAGAAACCTGTGGCAGAGCAGAGCCACAGCACCAGAGAACAGTGCTGGTTTTCCTCCTTCCACGTAGGATCACGGCCAAGCACATAGGGTCCAGCGCACTCCCGGCACGCTTGGGTTGGGAAGGCTTTGGCTGTGTGTTTTTTCCCTTTTATATTGGACTTTTTTTCCTTGCTGCAGAACCACACTGCAGAACACAGTTCTTCCCCCTTCATACTGGATCACCAATAAGCACGCAGGGTCCGGCACGCTCCCAATACGCTTGGGTCAGGCACACACTACAGCCAACCTAGCTTTTCTCCTGCATGTTCCTTTTGTTCCCCAGGAGAAACCTGCTCAAAGCAGAGCCACGGCTCAAGAGCACAGAGCTAGTTTCCTCTTTCCATGGTGGTTCAAGGCCAAGCACACAGGGCCCCGCTCACTCCCAGCACACTTGCACCAGGCAGACTGAAGCTCTGTGTTCTTTTTCCCCGCTTGTGGTTTCCTCCTCCTCATGGATCACAGCAGAACCATGACACAGGAGGATGGTTTCAGTTTCCCTCACTCCACCCAAGCTACAACCAAGCTCCCAAGGTCCCGCTTGCTCCAGGAATGCTTGAACCAATCAAGCTCCAGCCCTGAGGGGATTTTTCTCCCAACAATGTGTGTTTTGATCCTTGTTGGCAAAGCAGAGTCAAGATGCAGGAGGATGGTGATAGCCTTATCTCCTCCTCCACACCAGGTCACAAGCCAAGCTCGCAGGGTCCCACCTGCTCCCAAGCACGCTTGAACTGATCAAGCTCCAGCTCTGTGGAATTTTTCCCCCCCTACAATGTGTGGTTTTATCCTTGATGCCCAAGCAGAGTCACGATGCAGGAGAATGGGGATGTCCTTCCCCCCCTCCACACCAGGTCAAGGCCAAGCTTGCAGGGTCCTGCTCACTACTGGCTCGCTTGAACCATGGAAGGCTCCAGCCTTGTCCTTTTTCCCCTCTCCCATTTTTGCTCCCCCTCTCTGGGTTTTATTCCTTGCTGCCAGAGCAGAGCCACAACACAGGAGAATGTGGATGACTTCTCCTCCTCCACAGCAGCTCAAGGCCAAGCGCGCAGGGCCCCACATCCTTCCAGAATGCTTGAACCAGGCAGACTCCAGCTCCATGTTCTCTCCCTACATGGTTTCCTCCTCCTCATGGATCACAGCAGAACCATGACACAGGAGGACAGTTTCAGTTTCCCTCACTCCACAACCAAGCTCCCAGGGTCCTGCTGGCTCCAGGTGTGCTTGAATCAATCAAGCTCCAGCCCTGGGGGTTTTTCTCCCTGTACAACAAGTGTTTTTATTCTTGATAGCAGAGTCAAGATGCAAGAGGCTGGTGATGGCTTTATCTCCTCCTCCACACCAGGCCATGGCCAAGCCTGTAGGGTCCTGCTCGCTCCCACAGGCTCAAACCATAGAAGGCTCCAGCCCTGTCCTTTTTCTCCTCTCCCATGGTTTTTCCTCCCCCTGTGTGTTTTTTATCTTGCTGCCAGAGCACAGTCACAAGACAGGAGGATGGAGATGTCCTTTCCTCCTCCACACCAGGTCACAGCCAAGCTTGCAGGACTTTGCACGCTCCTGGCACGCTTGAACCAGGGCAAGCTCCAGCTGCATGCTCTTTCCCCACAGATGGTTTCCTCCTCCTTCCAGACCACAGCAGAAGTGTGACACAGGAGGATGGTGCCCGTTTCCCTCACTCCACCCCAGGCCACAACAAAGCTTGCAGGCTCCGGTACGCTCATGCTCACATGCAAATCCCACTGCACCCAGGAAGAAAACTCCTCATGGAGCGAGTGCTCTGCATTTTGGCACAGAAGGAATTCCAGGAGGATCTACGAAGCTCCCAGGGCTCAAGTTAAGATACCAAACAATTTTCTTCCATAAGAAAATCCCCAGCAAATCAACATCACTCCTCTCCAGAGTTAAAAAGCTCATTTAACCACAAAGCGGCACCTTTTATCCCTTATCTCAGAGCCAGAAGCAGCAAAGGACACATTCCCAAGGGAGCTCTTGGCTTTCTGCTCCAACACTCATGGCTCCAAGCCCCTAAATCCCATGCCAAGGGGTTTTGTGTTGGGATGCAGGGGTTTTCTGGTGCCTGGATCCCCAGGGAATTCTGCTACGGGGTTGCTGGAGCTGCCAGAGGAGGATTTCATGGACATAATCCATGAGGCAGCTCCAAGAAAGGATGGCCCAGGGAGGGAAAGCCAATGGAGAGGTTTGAGGGGATGAGCTGAAAGCTGCTCCCAGAGGCACCAAGCTGGACTGGGATGAGCTAAAAGCTGCTCCCAGAGGCACCAAGTTGTGCCAGGAGGAGCCAAAAGCTGCTCCCAGAGGCACCAAGTTGTGCCAGGAGGAGCCAAAAGCTGCTCCAAGAGACACTGATCTCTGAGGGGATGAGCCAAAAGCTGCTCCAAGAGACACTGATCTCTGAGGGGATGAGCCAAAAGCTGCTCCAAGGGACACTGATCTCTGAGGGGATAATCCAGAAGCTACTCTGAGCCATGCCAGGATGAGCCATAAGGTGCTCCTGGGTGAAAAGCTGCTTCAAAAGGCATTGAGCCTTGCTGGGATAATCCAGAAGCTGCTCCAAATCGTGCCAGGATGAGCCAAAAGGTGCTCCAGGATCAGCCAAAAACTGTGCCAGGATGAGCCAAAAACTGCTTCTGAGCTGAAAGCTTCTCCAAAAGGCATGAAGCTGTGCTGGGATAATCCAGAAGCAGCTCCAAGCCATGCCAGGATGAGCCCAAATCTGTGTCAGAATGAACCAAAAGCTGCTCAGAGCAGCACTGAGCTATGCCAGGATAAGCCAAAAGCTGCTCCAAAAGACATCAAGTTGTGCTGGGATAATCCAGAAGCTGCTCCAAGCTGTGCCAGGATGAGCCAGGATAAACCAAAAGGTGCTCCAAGCAGTACTGAGCCGTGCCAGGATGAGCCAAAAGCTGCTCCAGGCTATGCTGGGATGAGGCAAAAGCTGCTCCAAGAGGCATTGAGTCGTTCTGGGATAATCCAGAAGCTGCTCTGAACCATGCCAGGATGAGCTAAAAGCTGCTCCAATAGGCATCAAGCTGTGCTTGGATAATCCAGAAGCTGCGCCAGGATGAGCCAAAAGCTTCTCCAAGGCATACCAGAACGAACCAAAAGGTGCTCCTGAGCTGAAACCTTCTCCAAAAGGCATCAAACTGTGCTGGGATAATCCAGAAGCTGCTCCAATCTGTGCCAGGATGAGCCCAAATCCATGCCGGGATGAACCCAAATCTGCTCCAAGTTGTGCCAGGATGAACCCAAATGTGCTCCAGGCTGATCCCAAAGCTGCTCCAGTGACATTGGCATGCTCTCCCCATGCTGCCCTTCCAGCAGCAGCACTGCTCGGGCTCCCACCCTGTTCCCTGCCACCGAGCTGCTTGGCAAGAGGAAACATTCCCAGCTCCATGCCAAACCTCCTCACCCATGGAAGCCACTGGGAGCACTGACCCCTGGGGGGAAACCAACCCCCCTCTCTCCCCCCATCCCTGCTGGCTCCGGCACTGCTCCGGCCACCGAGGAGGCACAGCCCCATACCCGGTGGAGAGGCTGAGCTCTGCTGGCTTGTCCCCGGGGAAGCAGCTCGGTAGAGGTCAGGTCTCCTCCCACTGGTGCCCGGTGGAGGGTGAAGGGGCACAGGAAGGAGCTCTGGATCCATCCCAGCCCCATCCCAGGTGGTTGCTGCCCAATCTGGCACTGCTGCTGCCACATGCTGCAGGTACTCACCCCTCAACCTG
>VWZO01011957.1:9090-22920 GCA_013396975.1 Bucco capensis | reverse complement strand
GAACTCAAGGGACAGGGAGCTGAAGGGATCGGGAGCTGAAGGGACCGGGAGCTGAGGGGACAAGGAGCTGAAGGGACCTGGCGCTGTGCCATCTGGATCGTGTAGGTTTCTCGTAGATAACTTTTTCTTTTCTTTTTGTTTTTTTTTCCAGGGGCTGGGGGGGAGTGGGGAGAGCGGTGTGTGTTTCTTTTCCGTTTTGTGGGATTTAGTTTTTTTGCTTTATGAGTTTTTTTTCTCTGCTTCCCATAGAGGTTAAGGTGCACGTTTTTCCACGGCAGCGAGGGCATTCTTCCGGCGCTGAAGTGGAAGCGGAGCGCGGTTGCCCGTAGCGGTTCGGGTGAGGGATGCGCTGGGCGCTGCCTCCGCCGGGTGCGCTGCCTCCGCCGGGTGCGCTGCCTCTGCCGGGTTTAGGCAGCCCTCTCGGAGTGGCAGTGCAGCTTGTTGGAAGGTTTTTAATCGTGTTACGTAGTTAGCCCTTTTAAAGTGTTGAAAAGCCCTGCGGCGCGCTGCTTTCTGAAGGGTGAGGCAGGGCAGTGAGGAGGTTTTGGAGATGACAGTTTCACGCAGTAACTTTTTGTCCCTCCAGTTTAGCGAGTGGCAGTGCTGCTCTCTGCCGTGTCACCGTTGTCTGACCCCAGTGCCTGTGCGGAAGTGATCTGTCTGACATCTCTTCTGCAAGACTACACTCAAGGCCTGAAGTACGTGGTAAGTTGTTCCAAAGTTTATGCAGTGTGTGCCCCTCAGAAAGTCAAATAGTTTCTAGTCAGCCTGAAGTATTGTGCTCCCGTTGCTGAGGTACGCTGATGTCCATGGGCTTCTCTCATATGTCTTGATGAAGTTTTTCAACTTCAAACTAAGTAATAAACCCAAGTTCATTATGTATACTGCCAGCTTCCCTCATGACTTTTTAAGTGGAAATGTAAAGCCTGTATTTTTTGTTTTGTTCCTTTGCCTATTGGTATTTTAAAATCTGAAGCCTGGGAAGTTGAACCATGGTGGGAAATTCAAGTGTCCCAAGAAGCTAACTCTGCCTGATATCACTGAATCACAAATCCCAGAACAGTTTGAGTTAGAAGGGACCATGCAGGTGGTGCAGTCTCATCTCTGGAGGTATTCCAAACCTGACTGGACACATCGTGTGCAAGCTGCTCTAGGCTATCCTGCTCTTGCAGGGGGGTTGGTCTAGAGGATCTCCAGAGGTCTCTTCCAACCCCTAACATTCTGCGATTGAGTCCAACTCTTGGTCTGAAAAGCACTTTACTATTTCTTTACATTTTTAATCATAACAGTACACATAGCTGAAAATGATCATTTACTAAAGTCAATGCCTCTAAATTCATGCAGACATGTAGATATTATTAACTTAAAGTGCACCCTCTGCCTCAGCAGCCTGTAAAATCTTAGCTGTCGTTGAAATCTAGGAATTCTGAGTGCACACTGGTGACTCATGTATAAATGCTGATTCATCAAAAAGCAAAGTGTTAGGAAGTATCTCCTTGGAGAACTTCAAAAACGTAAAGAGTAATTTTGCTATGATCAGCATCTTTTTCACTTTTACTTTGAAACTGGTTTTTTGGGAACATTTCAAAAGAAACTTAAGGGAGTTCTCATCTCCTCTTTAAATCTGTCAAATGTGGTTATAAGGAACATGCAAGCTTATTTCATTTTGAATCCATTTTTGAACATGCATTTTTCTTTCTCTTAGGTTGTGGAATTGCTCCCTAAGCTGTCAGTATGGTTCCTATTGTTCTCTTTTTCTCTTTCAACTAGAGTGATGAATTCCCTTGGTAAACTTTTTTTTTTTTTAAATTATTTTTCATAAAGATTTAATTATTTCATTTGTGAAGAGAAGGGGAAAAGGGGCATGCATTGCTTGACGTCCTGCCCTGAAATACTAAGGATAACTTGAAGCTGACATTCATTTTGTTTGGAGTAGAAATGGCACAAGCAAAATGTACGTAGTTTTCAAATGGTACAAATCTAACATCACAAACTGCGATGTCTTCTGTTGCCCAGAATTGCACTTTTGCTTTCATTTTTTCTGCTGTTGGCCATTTGTACTTGTCATTTCGTTGTGTGCTGCATAATCTTTATGGAATGCTACCTTTGAGAGGCTTTTCTCCTGTTCTCATTTCACCCTGTGAAAGTATCAGCTGTCTTTGCAGGTTGCTGGCTGTGACTTTTACACCGGAGTAAGAGGCAGCACTTGGGACGCTGTTGCAGACTAACTGAAAAGGAAAAAGGTATTTTGGCTGTTTCTATTGATACCACTGTTCCCTGCTCTTGTTGTTTCCTTGTTAGCTGGGAACAGGTTTCCCAGAAAGGTAGTAGATGCCTCATCTTTCAAAACATTTAAGCTGAGATTGGATGAGGCTCTGAGCATCCTGGTCTATTTGAAGATGTCCCTGCTCACTGCAGCTGTGTTGGGATTCAGGGATCAAGTGACTTTTAAAGGTCATTTCCAACCAAAAACATTCTATGATTCCATGAAAATTACTCTAGCTTCACATCTTCTCTCTTGTTTCAGTTACGTGTCATTTCCCCCCAAAAAGTCAGTTTGAAATCTTAGTGATTTTTCTGTGAAGCTAGTCAATGCACAGTATAAGACTTTGGATATGGTGGAAGCTGTAGTGAAAACTTACTTTCCGTGGAGGAAACTTCTTGAAATCAAAAGTAGTGATCTTTTTGTTTTTTCATTTAGTTTCTTTCAGTGCCAGGAAACTTCTTTTTGTTTAATAAATGTAGAGGTAGAGATATAGAAAAGCTTACTCTCATTATAGTGCTTGTCAGTTTTGGAGGATGGGTCCTCCTAGGGCACATGCTCCACTCCTTTCAGGATCTTGCTGGCCCTGGGCTGGACTCTCTCCAGCAGCTCCCTATCCTTGTGGAGCTGAGGGGCCCACAACTGGACACAGCATTCCAGGGGAGGCCTCCCCAGGGCACAGGAGAGGGGAGAAGAACCTCTCTGGCTCTGCTGGCCACGCTCCTCTTCATGCATCCTAGGATGCCATTGGCCTCTTGGCCACAAGGGCACATTGCTGCCTCATGGGCATCCTCCTAGCCACCAGCACTCCGAGAGCTTTTTCCAGCAGCTCAGTTCCCAGGCTGGACTGATCCATGGGCTTGTTCTTTCCCACATGCAGTACTTTACACTTCCCCTTGTTAAATGTCATTCAGTCTCTCCCTGCCCATGTCTCTAGCCTGTCCAGGTCACTCTGGATGGCAGCACAGCTCCTGGTGTGCCAGCCACTGCTCCAAGCTTGGGATCATCCCCAAACTTGCTGAGGGAACACTCTCCCCCTTCATCCAAATCATTGATGAATATATTGAACAGTCCTGGCCCCAGCACTGAGCCCTGGGGCACACCACTAGTCACTAGTTGTGGGGATGAAAAGAAACAAACTGCTCTTTTAAGCACAAACCTCTTACAAACTTGTCTTCTATAAGCTATGTTCCTGCAGCCAATACAAGCCTAAAGCATGCTTGCTTAGTCCCACCTCAAGTATCCCTATCCCTTTCTTTGCACTGGCTCCTGACACTTTTCAACCCCTCTTTCAGCTGAGTAGCTAACCTAACTGAGCATGGAGTGCTGGAGGTTTGAGTCACTTAAGGGCAAGTATCTTGGGCACCAGGTCTGGTGCAAGATAAACAGCTCGTGACCATGAGTTAGGAGGAATACTAACTACTAACTACTGGTAAGGGCAATTGGAACTTCTATCAAAGTACCAAGGAGCTGTTTGGACCAGCTTATTCCATCTTGTAGAACCAATCCCTTGGCCTCAACTCATTTCATGGAAGAGCACGGTGAAAGTTTCAAGAGCCTCAAGTGCCTTCCAGAGGTGTTGTGCTACCTTGTTTCCTGCTGACATTTTGGAGTTGATGCTTGGCTGGTGTGCTCGAGCAATCCTAAAAAGCAAACAGACCTAACTGGCAGCTAGCCACTGATTTCATTTCATGAAGAGCCTGTAGTGCTCAAACTTTTCTCTGTTAGTAGTTAGAGTCTTAAATGATCAGCATTCTTACAGTATGCTGTAAGAATACTTTTGACTTTCAGTATTTTTTCTAAATACATATCCTTCAAATTCTTAGAACAAGGATTATGTTTAAGGAAGAAGTGCCATATGTATATTTAAATGGACCTTCAGTTAGTCTTCTTCAAGGTCCACTGTCCTGTCATGAATTTGTATGGCTGTGTGTTTAGTCCTGCGTGGAAGCAATGTTGTAGTGCAGAACCCATAGGCTGCAGTGAGTTTGGTTTGTTTCACAGGCATTTGTTGTTCTTGATCTTTTAAAAGACAAGCTAGAGTACGATTTTCTTTTTCTCTGTATCAGCTTTTACAAGTAATCTTTTATTTTGTAGCCCGGACCCGAGGAGCTTCTTCCTTCTGGTGTTACTAACAGGCCTTTCACCATGAGCGACTCTGCTTCACCTACAGGTATACATAAAATAAGATTGTTACCACAGTTCTTCTTCAACAAAAGCTCTTGTAATGTCTTATGTACATTAAATTAGGGATTTTTGTGTTCTTTATTGTCACCATGAGGAGACTCACCAAGGCTGAACTGTAACCTGGCTCTGACAGTATAGCCCCTGCAGTCTATCCAATTCAATGACAGTATTGGTGAGCTCCAAAACTCCATCTAGAATGGGGAAAAAAAGATAAATCTATTTTCTATAATCATGATCAAGCACGTAGCCTTCAATACAGATCCTGAAGTGCTTACTCAGTTTTCCTCTAGTTGTGCATTTGAAAGGAATTTATTTTGGAGTATTTTACGACTTTGAGGATTACAGAAAGAGAAGATGAAAGTTCGATATCAATAGGTCACATTATGTGGTTTTGTGCTAAAGAGTTAAGCTGATTTCCTGGAGTGGTCTTGTTTCTGCTTTCTACTTCACAACTACTTCAGCAGAAGCAGCAGCAATCACAGAGTTCTGTGGTTTATTTCCAGATGTTTTCCTACCAGCTTTTATCTCCAAACAATGTCTCCATGGCTTGGAAGCAAGTACTGCAAGGGAAGCAGTAGGAAAAATCTTTTTTTGGTCTTGATGTTTTCTTGATTGGGAATTGATGAGCTGCAGTACTTTTCAGGCCTGTGTAGGTGGTGCTGTTGTGAGGAGAAACCAGCTGGCAAGGAATAGAAATATTTAGTTCAGGTGGCTTTAATTAATTAGTGGTGCAAGCACTGATCTTGCACTGTGACATTCAGGATGCCTAAATGATAGTCAATTTTAAAATAAGATGTTTTCCTCCTACTAAATCCCAAACCCCTCTAATTATTATTGATAACTCTACACTTCATTTTGCAGGTTTATATCATCTCTATAACTCAGATGCAACTCTTTCCTGCTTCACCTGAGCTTTTTTTCTTTTGCATCTACTGGGTGCCATATCTAAACTATATTTTGGGTCTCTTGATCCGAGGTTGCTCACTTTGACAATGTATTTGCACTACTCATGCATCTTGGTTGGAATGAACTTCCCTTTTTAGTAGTAGGCCCTAATTTTCCCTTTGTTCTTAAAGCTTCTCCTTTATTTGTCTCAGAGCATTTTTTTGTTGCTTTCACCGAACTGAGTGCAAAATTTGGAAGAGGTGATGGCCATGAAAGAATTGTTGAATCAATTTTGGAAACGAAATGGCACAAGTAGCACATGATAGCACTCTGTAAACATCTCTGTACAAAATGACTTGTGGGAACCTCTTCTCAGCCTCAGATTGTGTACTCAAAACCTATAGCAAAATCTGAAATGACTTACTAAGATCATAGAGGTATTTTTTCCTAATCTTTTGTGATTCTCCTTGGAAGACTAAACGCAGCACTTGAGATGATAAGGCTATTTCTGTTGCTTGAGTAGAGCACATAAGTGCATAACAGTAAAAAAAGAATGCTGTTTCTCCTCGTGACTGAAGTGGTACAAAGTTAGACTTCAATAGTATTTGCATGAAATATGCTGTCTTTTCTCTCAGTTTAGGAATTTATTTTTTCATGAAGTCTCCTAAACCTCTGTAGCTTGCTTTAGCAGGATCTCTTAGTTTGGCTAATCAATTTAAGTTTTACTCCTTGAAGTGACTCACTACACAGTCCCCTTGCAGTGGAGATGTGGAACATCCATAGGGTTTGGTTATATATAAACTATCCTTTCTTAGGACTGAAAGGGCTACAGATAAATTAGTGTCAGTGCTGAGACAGCAGTTTCTCTTTTAGGGTGTGCTATCTATACTGTGCAATAAGCTTGTCCTGTTGGCTCTCCCGAAAATATGTTTAGATAGTGGGAATGGTACGAAGAAATTGAATGAGGAAAGACCACCACCCCGTCCTTCCCGTGTCCTTCGTCTTCGCCAAGTTCCAGAGGATGTTGCTGAAGGAGAAGTCATTTCATTGGCTCTCCCTTTTGGCAAAGTAACCAACCTCTTGATGCCAAAAGGGAAAAATCAGGTATGTAATGGTCAGTGCCTCATTGAGCAAGGCTGAAGATGTGCTTCATGCTGGGATCCTTTTGCTGTTGTCTTTGGCTGACACAATGGCAACAAAGTCTAACTATTTCATTGATCTCTTACTGATTTTTTTTATCAGTATGTGTATCTGTTACCTAGGGAATAGTGCTTACATTCAGGAATCTTAATGGATTCATTAGCAGAGTGGTATACTGAGCAGCATTGCTTTCTATGTCATTCTTATTCCACCTCTTCTTCCCCAGTACAAGAAGGATATCCCCAGGACAGGAAGGATATAGATGCCCTGGAGTGTGTCCAGAGAAGTTCCATGAGGATGATCAGAGGGCTGGAGCACCTCTCCTATGAGGACAGGTTGAGGGAGTTGGGATTATTCACTCTGGAGAAGAGCAGATCAGTGCTGTACTTTCATGTTGATTATTCTCTAGTGAGAATGGATTTGGGAATCAATGGTGCTTTGAATCTTTGTTCTGTCCTGTAAAGAAAATACCACTGAAAACTGCTATGTTATTGGTTGCAGGCATTTCTGGAAATGGCTTCTGAAGAAGCTGCTACTGCTGTGATGGATCACTACAGTTCTACTGTACCTAAGCTACGTGGTCAGCCTATTTGTATTCAGTATTCCTGCCACAAAGAACTGAAGACTGACAATATGCCTAATCAGGCTGTGAGTATAATGCTTGCATTCCAAATTGTTGTGTGCTGCTTTTGGCTAGGAGATAATTCATTTTCCTCACAGCAGCTTGTGATGCTTACGTAGTGTAAAGGCCTTTTCTGCTCCTCATGCTGCCCTGCTGGCTGTGAGGGTATGAGGAGCAGAGGGGACATAGCTGAGCCCAACTGAGCAAAGTGATGTCCTGCACCACATGACGTGGCCAGCAACAAAACTGGAGGAAGGTGCAACAGTTTTCTTCCCAAGGAGTAATGGTATCTTTTTTAATGTTGGCTTATCCCCAGCAAAACTGAGTTCCCTGAAGAGAATGAAATCCTAATCAAGCGGCACAAACCTCTGTAATTCATCTGCATTTCATGGGATATCAGCAATGACTTTTTGTTTGGATAGAATAAATAAATCCAAGAGACTTGTTGGCTACACTGACTGGTGGTTGGTCTGTTACAATAATGCCACCATATAAATTTAGTGGAAAATCTCTAGGGTGACAAAAAGCTTACTGAATCAAAGCAAAACTGTCCTAGATGGCATTTCAAAGGAGTAGCAATTTAACTAAAGAAGAAAGTCATCATTTTGTGAAAGTATCATCTGGCTTCTTTGGGGGGAAGGGGAAAGGGAGGAAAAGGTATGATTTACCTAGCAACATGAGATTTTGGTTGATACTCAGATATGAAGGATATGTTTTTTGGCAAGTTACGCATTGTTTTAGCTATGAATCATTTGTATACGCGTGAGTTAATTTCAGTCTCTGCTGTGTCTTGATATCAGAGAGCCAAATCCACACTGCAAGCTGTGACTGCCATACAGCCTGGAAGCTTGGCTACTGCAGCTGCTCCTGCTGCTGAAGGTGGGATTCGTCCATCTCCTGTTGTTCGAATCGTGGTTGGGAATGCTTTATACCCTCTCACTCTCGAGATGCTGTATCAGGTAATGAGGCTTGCCAAAGTTACTTTTGACTCCTGTCGTGCAAAACTGCTTTCAGCCTCCATACCTAAATTGCAACAAGTAGTTTTAAAGTGGCAGTCCTCAGTCAAATCAATGTTCTTCAGTGCTGAAGGATGTTTTAGGATGTCAGGCAGCAAAAGGACTATGGGAATGGACACAAGCTTGAGGAGAGTAGATTTAGGTTGGATG
Organism: Bucco capensis; assembly: GCA_013396975.1. Taxonomy (NCBI): domain Eukaryota; kingdom Metazoa; phylum Chordata; class Aves; order Piciformes; family Bucconidae; genus Bucco; species Bucco capensis. The sequence continues at coordinate 14,657 of VWZO01011957.1, read as the reverse complement.
TTAGGGAGAAGTTGTTCAGCATGAGGCTGGCACAGGTTGCCCAGAGAGGTTTGGAAGCCCCAGGGTGGAAGTTTTGCAGGCCAGGCTGGCTGGGGCTGGGAGCAAGCTGATCTAGTGGGAGTTGTCCCTGCCTATGGCAGAGGGGTTGGAACTAGCTGAGCTTTAAAGTCCCTTCCAACCCTGACAGTTCTATGATTCTAACTTCTGCTAAAAGTTGTGCTTTGCTGTTGAGAACTCTAAGTTAAAAGCAATAACATTACAAAAGTATTTCTATCTGTGAGAACTGTTCCCGTGTTATTTTGCTCACGCAAATAGTGTGTCAGCTGTTGAGGATTATTGGTGCACTCATAACAAAACTTGTCTGTGCTTACAGAGCAGTGCTGGTCTAAGAGTGCAACAGCAATTCCCGAATCCCTGAAAATTCTATGATTCTATGACTTGTGAAAATCCATTTCTCAAACCCCAACTCTGACAACACGCAGTTACTTTGAGGACATTTGTTCTAATGCTCCTCTTGCTGGCCCTGTCCTGCTCTGAATTGAACAGTCATTGCTAAATCTTGAAGAAAATTTGATTCTTACCTGTCGTTTGCAGCCTCTTTTTAAAAAATTTTTGCTTACCTGAAGCAAAATTCTGAGTTCACTCAATTTCTCTTTCAGCTCTTAGAGAAAAAACAATTTTCTGAATTTTAAATCAAGTATTAAATGCTAGATTTTAGGGTGCATGAGTTATTGTTTCTGAAAGTCCATTGTTTTCCCTTTCTCAGATTTTCTCTAAATTTGGATCTGTCTTGAAGATTATCACCTTCACTAAAAATAATCAATTTCAAGCTTTGCTCCAGTATGCTGATCCAATGAGTTCATGTTGTGCCAAAACGGTAAGTGTTGGGTGTTCAGATGGATTTTTTTCCTTGTCTTTTCCCAGCCCTGGTAAATGGGGAACATTGGGAACAGGCTGATCATTAACCTTATGACCTATCATTCCAGCAGTCCTGTTGCACACAAATAACATTGATATCCCTCATTAGTTAAGAGGCAGCACTTTATCATCAACTGCAAACATAAATACCCCAAGACCTGATTGATTCTACCAAAACAAAAATCAGAGCAATGAGTGTTGGTAACTGAAGTTGACCAAAAAGTCTTTTGTCCCCCAAGCTGCTCTCACTCCCCATCCTCAAAAAAACAGGGATTGAAAATAAGATGAAAGATGCGGCTCAGGATAAGGTGAGGAAGATCGCTCACCAGTTACCACTGCTACTGTAGCAGACTTGACAAAGGGAAGACTGAGTTAATTTATTGCCAATTAAAATTGGAGTGGGATAGAAAGGAACAAAACCAAAATAAAAACAGCTTCACAGTACCACAGTATCCCAGTATGTCAGGGGTTGGCAGGGCCCTAGAAAGCTCATCTAGTGCAACCCCCCTGCCAGAGCAGGAGCACCTAGACTAGCTCACACAGCAATGTGTCCAGGCAGCTCTGCAATGGCTCCAGACAAGGAGACTCCACAGGCTCCTGGGCAGCCTGGGCCAGTGCTCTGGCACCTGAACTGCAAACAAGTTCCTCCTCAGCTTAATACTAAACCTCCTGTGCTCCAACTTGCTCCCATTCCCTCTTGTCCTACCATTGGATGCCATGGAGCAGAGCCTGGCTCTCTCCTCCTCACACTCACCCTTCCCATATTTCTAAGCATTGCTGAGGTCTCCTCTCAGTCTCCTCTTGTCCAGGCTGAAGAGACCCAGCTCTCTCAGCCTGTCCTCCTAGGGCACATGCTCCACTCCTTTCAGGATCTTGCTGGCCCTGTGCTGGACTCTCTCCAGCAGCTCCCTATCCTTCTGGAGCTGAGGGGCCCACAACTGGACACAGCATTCCAGGGGAGGCCTCCCCAGGGCACAGGAGAGGGGAGAAGAACCTCTCTGGCTCTGCTGGCCACGCTCCTCTTCATGCATCCTAGGATGCCATTGGCCTCTTGGCCACAAGGGCACATTGCTGCCTCATGGGCATCCTCCTAGCCACCAGCACTCCTAGAGCTTTTTCCCCAGGGCTCTTCTCCAACACATCAGTTCCCAGTCTGGACTGATCCATGGGCTTGTTCTTTCCCACATGCAGTACTTTACACTTCCCCTTGTTAAATGTCATTCAGTTTCTCCCTGCCCATCTCTCTAGCCTGTCCAGGTCACTCTGGATGGCAGCACAGCTCCTGGTGTGCCAGCCACTGCTCCAAGCTTGGGATCATCTGCAAACTTGCTGAGGGAACACTCTCCCCCTTCATCCAGATCATTGATGAATATATTGCACAGTCCTGGCCCCAGCACTGAGCCCTGGGGCACACCACTAGTCACAGGTCTCCAGTTAGACTCTGCTCCACTGACCACAACTCTCTGGGCTCTGTCCTTCAGCCAGTTCCCAATCCATCTCACAGCACAGTCTCCCAATCCACACTTCTCAAGTTTGGCAATGAGGATACCATGGGAGACAGTATGGAAAGCTTTGATAAAGTCAGGAAAAACCACATCCACTGCCTTCCCCTCATCTCTCCATCTAGTTATGGCATCAGAAAAGGCTATCAGATTAGTCAAGCATGACCTTCCCTTACAGAATCCGTGTTGACTACTGGTGATAAGCCTCCTCTCCTCCATGTACTTGGAGATGGTGCAAGAACAAACTGTTCCATCAGCTTTCCAGGGACGGAGGTGAGGCTGACTGGCCTAGAGTTACCCAGGTCATCTTTCCTGCCCTTTTTGAAGATTGGGATAACATTGGCCTTCCTCCAGCCCTCAGGCACCTCTCCCATTCTTCAGGACCTCTCCAAGATTCTGGAGAGTGGCCTAGCAATGACCTCTGCCATTTCTCCTCTCTTTTATTGTTTCTTCCCAGGCTTGACTTCCCAGTCAGTTAATGACTCTGTCTCTGCTGTTCCTTCCTCCTCACACTGCTCCCCTTCTTCAGTGCAGGCCATTCCCATGGCATACATTCCTTTACAAACTACTCCAGTGTGGGTCCCTGCCATGGCTCTACTGGTGGATATCTGCTCCACTGTGGATTTTCATGGGCTGCAGGGTGACTGCCTGCCTTACCATGATCTTCTCCAAAACATCCTTTCCTTTGAGTGGCATGGGAAAGCCCCAGATAGTATCTTAGGAACAGGCCTAGTGGCTTCTAATATGTGAACAATCCAGGAAGCTTCACATAATTCTAAAAGTCCTAAAAGTCTACGGAACACACTGAAATCATTAGGCATCACTGTCTAGCAAGTTTGACTGTATTCTCAGCTTCAAAATTAAAGGCACAGAATATTTATCTATTGCTCCTTGCACTTTGGTTCAGTAAGTGAATTCACTGTATGTTTCAGAGATTAAGCATACACTGGAAAGTAATAAAGGTAGTTGGAGATTATAGCTTGTTTGTTAGCAGTAGCATTTTTTTCTTAAAGAACAGTATTAATAATAAATTACTACTTATTAAAGATTTAACAGAAGTTATAATTTCAGTCTAGATGGTATTAAATAATTATAAAAAACTAGTATCTTTTGAGTGTTTTTTCATGCTTCTTTTCTGACTGGTGTACAGGCAGAAAATACTACTTCAGTGATCTGTCTGATCTTAGCTGCTCTTAAAAAGAGGTTATAAGTTATCATAAAATCATTTAGGTTGAAAAAGACTTTTATGATTACCTAGTCCAACTCTAAATCTGACACTGCCAAGTCCACCACCAAACCATGTCCTTAAGTGCCACATCTCCACCTCTTTTCCATCCTTCCAAGGATGGTGATTCCACCACTTCCCTGGGCAGCCTGTTCCAATGCTTTACAGAGCTTTCAGTGAAGAGTCTTTTCCTAATGTCTAATCTCAACTAGAGCCAATTTTGTCTTGTCCTCTCACTTGTTAGTTGAGAAAAGAGACTGAGCCCCAGCTTGCTACAACCTTCTTCCAGGGAGTTGTAGAGAGTGAGAAGGTCTCCCCTGAGACTCCTCTTCTCCAGGCTAAACAATCCCAGTGCCCTCAGCTGCTTCTCCTAACACTTGTGTGCTAGACCCTTCCCCAGCTCATGGAAGGGGAAGTTCCATGCAGTAAAAATCTCTTGGTTAGTATCACTATTAACATCTGATATCATGTGTTGGAGACAAGCAAGATTAGAAGCACAGCTAGAAAGATAAATCATGCTTAAAGCTATATTTTGCCATAATAAGACTAATTACTGGACTTCACTAATACTCTGTACAGGATGTTTAGCTAAGGACAGTGGCACTATAGTTGTCTCCTTGGTGTTTCAAACCAGCACCTTAAAAATAGAAGATGACTTTCTGTTCGGATGCAACTGTGGGGTGAAAATAAAATAAACTGACAGTGGGTGGCAGCCACTATGTGTTTTGTCTCTGAAAAGTAGTACTTTTTCTTCAGACTGTGGATGGCCGAACTATCTATTCCGCCTACTGCACTCTGCGGGTTGATTTCTCCAAGTTAACTAACCTTAAGGTGAAGTACAACAATGACAGGAGCAGAGACTTCACTAACCCTGACCTTCCTTATGGTGATGGCCTAGCAGCCCTGGAGCCACCAGGAGCTGCTCTTTTTGGTAAGACACCTTCATTTCTAGTGGTAGATACACAATAAGATCATTAGACATTTATGTTTCAGCATCCTCTCAGTTTCAGAGAAGGGTACATTTTGCATGCATTTCTGTTTGTTAGGCCCAGTGCCATTTGCATGGAAAATCTTATTCAAGATAATATCCGAAACTATAAACATGAGGGATGCTGTTGGGTCAATTCAAAAAGCTATGTTTGCCAAGTGTTGTGAAGTGATATAATTGGTATGGATAGTCTAATAAATGTTGTGTATCAGAATAGTCAACGTTAACCCTGGTTGCCTAAAGCTGCTTGAAGATAAGTGGTTTAATCTTACATGTGGATAGTTTAGGCTAACTGCCTCCTGTAACAAATAGAAACTTAGAAATGCTAACACTTCTGTACGCTTCTTAGTCAACTTCTTAAAGATAAAATTTCAAATTTGCTTGGATTTCGGAGGTCACTGCCATGGGGAAGAGTGGATAGTGTCTACTTGAAGCCACACTGAAAAAGCTTTTTTGGCATGGATGTGTGTCGGGTGTGCTCATGTAAGCAACTTTGGTAATAATGTAAATCACCAAACAGATTAATCTGATGACCTGGCAGAAGGGCTTACAATGCAATTTAGCTATTTTACCTACTTTGCTTTCTCTCTGACAAGTGTTAACAATAATATACATAATATACATTAATATATTGTATTGGGTTTGGCTGAGATGGAGCTAATGTCCCCATACAGTTTTCAGAAAGGCTGTGCCTCAGATTGAAGATAACCTGTGATGTTGTGACTGCTATAAGGCTGGCATAGCACCAAAGCGATGGGGTGGACAAGATCCTGGGAAGGGACGTAATCAAGGCAGCTGACCCAAACTGACCAAAGAGCTATTCCATACCATATGACATCAGCTCAGGGATAAAGGACAGAGGGGGGAAAGGAAGGGGGTGGGAAGAAGACGTCTGCCCCCCAACCAACCACTACACGTTCCGGAGCCCTGCTTC
>VWZO01011947.1:16413-31398 GCA_013396975.1 Bucco capensis | reverse complement strand
AAGTCTGTAGTTTCTGACTGAAGGAATTTTCTTGTTGTGGGAGAGGGTGATCAGGTAGAAATTTTGACCCTGATTCTGCAATTGGATCAATCAAGGCTGACCTCTGTGCTCCTGCAGCGCTTGCTGGAGTCAGCAGAACTATGTGCTAAGTGCAGGGATCTGTCCATGTGGAACTAACTGGGGATTTGGGACCCTCCAGTTTCCTGCTGTGGAGGAAAGATGAGTTCATATCCATGTAAATTCTAGAAGAGAAGCAAGCAACTTCCAGAAAAGAAACTTGCATTTATTTTTAGACCATCTGTTCTTTCACTGAATCCTGTAGAGAACATGCTGAACACAGAGTACCCGCATTTCTCCAACTACACATGCCTACCTGCTAACACCAGGCCACCACTAATGAAAATCAGCATGCCCTATATTTCTCCAGTGAGGAAAACCTTGCATGTAGTTTGTAGTCACTGCTCAGCAGCTGCTGCTGCAGTTGCTAACTCAGACTTGAGCCAATTTAAATGTTGTGTCTCAAATATGACCTGTCAGTGTCATGTCCATTGCTTTGGAGCACAGTGGTTGTCTTATGCCCCTCCAAGAATGCTTTATTTCTTGGCATCCTGTAAGTATATGGGATGGGGAGCTCCACATGCGCATGCAACCCCATGCAGCTGGGCAATATTCTAAACGCACCTCTCCATCCAGAGCTACATTCCTCATCATTAGTGAGGCTAACACTCAGTGACTTCCAGCTATCTGGTACATGCTGTACTGCTCCAGGCTTTTCCAACACTCAGGAATGAGATCAGTGAGATCAATCACAGGTAGATGGCAACTGGCAGGAGCTAAGGCAGATGTATTGTCAGGTAAGAGAAAGTTCATGGACACATACTTGTAGCTGTGGTATTCCAGGCCAGGAGACTGACCCACAGGCACACCAGCAGCATATCACTCAGTTACTTTGGATGGCCACCATTGTCTTCCAGATCATTTTGAATGTTGCCTGCTCCATCAGGTGTGGTTTGTGAGCAGCTTTTGGTTTAAACCCTTTAAGGAACTCAGACAAAACTGATGGGACCCTGAATGGGGAACTACTGACTTGTCCAGCTGTGTCAGGGCACTCCTAGGCACAGTTAGAAGCAGACCATGAAGAATGTGTGGAATTACAAAAGAAAGAACTCAGCATTCTCATTGCTCTGGGATGTGAAGAGCTTCTGAACAAAGATTTTTGAGACCTCCATTCCAGATTGCAAGATTTTAGAGCTTATGCACCTCATCCTTTGTTAGATATGACTGGAAACCCACTTGTGGATGCAATGTCATGTTGATCCTCAAAGATGAACCTGAACAAGAAAGTTCACTGCAGCCCACAGTTGCCTGGATGGTCTAGGGGTACCTGGGTTGTGTGCCTAGGACACACATTCAAAAAGAAGGGACCTCAGAAGGGATTCCACCACCGCTCTGCCAAAGAGTGAAAGTGCAGCAGGGAGAAGCTGTGGTTGTTAAATCCTTTAAAACTGGTAGGACCACATACCTTCACAAGGGTGCCATTTTCTTTAGACACATTAACCCAGTAGCTGTTAGGACTCCTGGTGGGAGACAGTGCTTTGCATTTGCATCCCATCAGGTAAGGAAGGAAACTGAATTTGATGTTCAGGATCTCTCAGATGTCTGTGCAAAAATGGGCAGAGGTCAACATTCATATTTTCTCTGTTTTGAGGTGATCTGATTCAAGCAGCTTGCTTGAAAAAGGGCTACACAACACAGGCAATCAAGAAAGAAAATATATCAAGAATAAATCAATTGTCTTCTAATGAAGCTGAATGTCCAGGAGCAATCATGACCTTCCACAATCATCTTATGTATTCACAGTCACAGAATCACAGTATGTTAGGGGTTGGAAGGGACCTCTGGAACCCACCTGCCAGAGGAGGACAATCTAGAGCAGGTCACACAGCACAGTGTCTAGTCAGGTTTTGAATAATAATGAATTTTGATGGAGAAAAAGAAGGGATTTGTTAAATATCTTCAGTGATATCAGTACCAAGATCTTAGTCACACTGGTTTATCATGAAAGTGTTTAAAATAAAGATTCTTGGGGATTAGAAAGCTGGTGTCTCTTAGAATTGAAATCTGTTGTCCATGGTTATTCTATGAAGACATTGGGTATATTTCCTCATAAGGTGGAGGTGACAAGTCATTACAGCTGTAGTCTTCCAGCAGTTCTTCTGGCTCACCAGAACTGTCCTCTGACCTGAAAATAGGAAGAGGAGGAAACACAAAAATAATTTAGCAAATACAAAACATGCAAGTAACCTCACTGCTGTATCCTGCCAGCCTTATCTAGGCAAAGCATTTCCTGACTTCTTGAGAAAATGCTAAGAAATGACATTTTGCTGTGATTCAACTGTTTGCTGTGTTCTTTTCATGAAGTATAAAAGTGTCAGGAAGTGCCCTTTGCTTTCCTGCTGCCTATGCCTGTCAGACATGTTTCTGAGGACAGTGGGGTCAGTCAGCAGTTTTCTCCAATAGATGTTGATAAATGGACAAGGAGCGACTTGCGTTCTAGGAAGGATGTAATTCTGATTAATTCCTGTAATCAGAATATTTTTACATAGAGGAAAGAACCATATAACATTATATTACATCTAATAAAATCAGTTTCATACTGCTTTGTAGTATCAGAAATCTTGTTTATGCCCCAAAACTAGAAAAAAGCCTGGAAGGTTGCTACAGTGGGAGAGGAATATGTTGTGACCAGTCATAACCAGGAGAAAGAGCATTTAGTACTAAACTGACTCTTACATTGTTGTAAAAATGTTGTTTGCTCACTGACTCGTGTTGTAATTGTGTCTGAAGCCTCTGGCTATACATATAATGTATATATAATGTTGGCCTTATGGTCAACAATCTAAATGTAGTAAGATAAGCATTAAAAAAAAATAGGCAGGAGCATACATGTTAATATCTTCAAAAATAACAAGAGATTTAGTAGACTGAAAATTGAAAGGGATTCATAAGTGAATTTAATTTGGATAAAAGTGCTTTCTAGAAAAAGTATGTCTCCATAGTCTTTAATTCAATAAATACTCCTAACAAAGAGGAAAAAAAATGTCTGAAGAAGGACAATGTCCTGGACCAACTTCTGTTTCCTTTGAAACTATACATAACACTTAAAATACCCAGAAGGCTGTCCAAGCACACTAAGCATTTCAGAAGATGTACCTGTGATTCCTGGTATTCTCTGCAGGATAAGTAGTGTAGTTCTCATCTCCATTAAAAGCAGCATTATCCAGGGAATAGGCAGGGCAGAAGTGAGCAGGGGCTGGGGTGGGAATCGGTGAGGTGCTGGAGGAAACAGGATTGTAGCAGCTGAGCACTGGGTGAAGGTAGCCAGGACTCACAGCAATGCCTTCCTGGGCTGGATACGATGGAGGGATGTACTGTACCACAGTAGCGCCATGAAAAGTTATAGGCTGGTTAATGCCAGTGAAGACAAAGGACTGTCCACTTGCAGTCTGGTCAAGGTCTGATGTATTTTCCTCTCTTTCTTTACAGGACTTGCATGTAAGCATGTGAAATTTACAAACAGCAATCAGAATAAAGGTGACCCCAACAGAGAGCAGAATAGGCCCTAGTAACTGAGTCCACTCCAGGTGAGTAATGCCGTCGTATTTTATCCATCCCATCACGGTGAAGGTGATCCCCACCAGTCCCAAAAACACTCCTGAAAAGAGCAAAGTGGTGCCGGCTTTATCCCCATCTGACACCAGGACATCAGATCTGTTTGGCTGATAAGGAGTGACAGAAAAGACATTCAAGGAGAAATCTTCTACATTACTGTTGTTTTGCTCCATTACTAAGTATAATGTATATTCTGCTTCAAGAGAAAGAGGGCTTGTAAGGGACTCAGCAGAGCATTTTAAGTTAAAGGTTCAGGTTAGTTATACAAGAACTTTCTACGTGTATGGTTAACAGAGTCCATCATGTGAAAGAATAAAGTTTGCTTAGAAGAATAAAGGTCTGGGAAGTGAAGCCTGAAGCAATCACTAAGAATTTTTGAATTACCACCATCACTTCCGACGTGGCTTTACCCTTGCATGGCTGTCTATCTCTTTGTTTTTCTCTTCTTTGATTTAGCACCCACTACATACTTCCTCACTGTGCCCATGCCAGATGGGAGAGGAAGGAAGCTGTGGCCACAGCAGCTCTTCCTAGGGCCTCCTGCCAGTTGATGTATCCAACATGTGGACAGCATATATTTAGTCAACACCAGTGAGGCAACTTTTGCTCTCCTTGGACCACCACTCCAGCAGCCCAGCTCTGCGAGAACGTGCACGGCCATTGCTCTGCAGTGCTCTGAAGCCTGGACCTCTGTTGCAGCTTGTTCTGCAGTCCTGAGCTTCCATGGTTTAAAAAATACCCAAGTATGCTTTCTGACATTTTGCTGAGGCGGAGCAGTTGGGTGGGTAGGAGGGTAAGAGACAAAGAGGGTAGTGAGTGCTGAACAGCCTGGGAGAGCTGCTCGTTGTAGGAGAAACATTTCAAGCCAAACCTTTCCAGCTGTTCAAAGGTAGTATAATTGCTCTGTAATCTCCCCTTAATTGTCAACATTGTTTTGTTGTGGGATCTCCACCCCCTCCTCCAAGTTTCTGCTGAATAAAGCCCACATACTCTAAATTGTGCACCACTCCAGGAATAAGAAAGCACCTCCTGTAATGTTAAAATTGGTTAAGGATGGGATCTTATCCTCTACTCAGAAGTACCTGCAATTATTTCTTTACAATTCTTCTGTTGAACATATGTCCCATATATTAAACAGACAGATTAATTGAATCTTGAGCTTTTCTGTTTCTTAACAGTTTCAGACTAAAGTAACTGCTGTCAGAGAGTTCTGATAGCAGTCTTTGTATAATTCCTAAAGGAGGAAAAACCTCCAGCTACTCAATCTGTTTTGACTAGCATGGTAGGGAAGTATACACAGTTCAGAGATTACTCCTCAGGTGGTAGCATGTATAATGCTATTTCCTGCTACCAGCAGCTCTGGGGAAGCAAGCTTGTCCTGAGGGATATAAGATAGAAGTAATTCTTGAGCTACACAACTCAGGCTGCTTCTTCAAAATCAGTAAAGGTGCCTTTAGTCTGCCATTCATCTCACACAGCATCTCAACAGCTCACTTCTGAAAGGGAGCACCAAATTTGCTGCTTCCAGAACTGATGCTGAGTGCAACTGCAGGTGTGTTTTCTCATTTGTTAGCAGATAGACCTTAAGGAATATTTGTGCTGGACTCCTTTGAAAAATGTCCGGGAAGTTTCTAAGTCAATATTATGTCTCTTCTATCATCAAGGGTGCCAACATTTTTTCTGACAAGTACATTCAAGATCTGCCCTTCACGCAGCACAAAGACTGGTCAGGACTCGGCACCACTTGAGCAAAGTGTTAGGACTTGCAATGCAGTAGTTTCGTATGATGACAACTAAACTAGAAAGTGCTGAAATACTAGATAAGTTGTCCTACTATTGGTAATAATAGCCAAAATGTAAGTCACCTTTAACCTTTGGTAAACTCAACAGAATGTATTTCTTTTATTGGTCTCTGTGAGTCAGGTTGAGTTATTCCTGTTGGTTTGCTAAAGTTTCCAGGCTTACCAAGACCCTTCTAAAAGCAGCACTGTATCTTAATAGCTGTTCAACTAATGTTATACAGAGATGTAGTTTCACCTTCCTCCTCTCATTCGTTCAAGAACACTGTAACCCCTATTTGCAACAGGATTATGATGGAGGACTTCCTCAGGTCCTACACAATGGTCCTTAGACCTTGGGTGGAGTCAGAGTTTTCTAAGTCAGATGTTTTACCATGCCATGGCAGATAGTCTTGGTCTCTGGCCTAGGACATGGCTTCATGATTGCTAAGCAAGTGCACAGCAGAACTGAAGAATACATGTGGTTTGTTGCAAGGCTACTTTGAACTTTGAAAATGGGATGGAAAACACTTTCTGTTTGGTGCAGTAGGATCTAAATTAAAATTACAGCTTTCCTTGTAAACTGTACCTCTTTGTAAGACATAATTTCCTCTAAGCTCCCCCCCCTCCCCCCGGTATTTCTCTCATTACTTCCCTAGGCAGTGGCAATCATAGAATCATAGAATCATAGAATGGTTAGGGTTGGAAGGGACCTCTGGAGCAGCTGTAAAGGTCTTAGGAGATTACTGGATCATAATGATTTTTTAAAGCCAGTACTTCCTTTGCCAAGTTAGCATATATTCTGGGAACTCACTTAAAGATGCTGATTTACTAAATGCATTCTTTTTTTACCTGGAGTAACTCCTAAACAAATGGAAATGGTTTTGTGAAACCTAAGGATTTGGTCAAAGTGAGGTTTTCAGAATGGATGCTATTTTTGATATCTCACTAAGGTTTGTCCCTATCTGCTTCAGGAACCTAACCCTTGGACATAATATTACATTGCTTTCTGTTCCTCTATGTATTTTTCTATCACAAATGCAGACTTCCCCTGCAGAGCTTGCTGCTGGAAGCAGGTTTTCTGTAATGCTTTGCATCTCAAGTTCTCTAATCTGTTTCAAGAATCATCCTCATAAACTCTGGCAGGCCTTCACTTAATCCTTTTTTCTCTCCTTCAGCTATGAATTTTTTCATAGCTGTTTGCATTATCTGCCCATTGTTGTGAAGTTTTGTTTTCTTACATGCCTGTAGCAGTCAGGGACTTACTCACAGATCATGTAAAGGACGTTGTATAAAGTAAAAGTATACCTATGCATGGTATTGCACACTGATTTGATTAAAGAGTAGGTACAATGTATCACTCCATAACAAAGCATTCAGTTGTACAGAGATTAAGGAAGCCAGTTAAGAGTGACTTTTATTCCTAGAGGAAAGCAACTGTATGTGGCATCTTCAGAGAAAACTCTATGTGTAAGAACAGTACCTGAAGAACCACCCACTAGTGGCCTTGCACCTTGGGGCCATGTACTACTGCATTGCCAGCCTTAAAGTATAACTAAGTGGTGAGAAGCAAGTTCAGCCCACTGCCTACATCTTCACAGAATCACAGAATCACCAAGACTGGAAAAGACCCCCAGGATCATCAAGTCCAGCCTATGACCCAATACACCACAACATCTAAACCATGCCACTCAGTGCCACATCCAATCTTTTCTTAAACACCTCCAGGGACGGCGACTCCACCACCTCCCTGGGCAGCCCATTCCAGAGCCCAATCACCCTCTGCATGAGGAAGTGCTTCCTAATGTCCAGTCTAACCCTCCCCTGCTGCAACTTCAAGCCATGGCCTCTTGTCCTGTCACTAGCTGCCATGGAGAAGAGCCCAACCCCTACCTGACTACAACTTCCCTTCAGGTAGTTGTAGAGGGCGATAAGGTCACCTCTGAGTCTCCTCTTCTTCAGGCTGAATAGTCCCAGTTCCCTCAGCCTTTCCTCATATGGCTTCCCCTCCAGCCCCTTCACCAGTCTCGTTGCTCTCCTCTGGACCCTCTCCAGCACCTCAACATCCTTCTTGAAGTGAGGGGCCCAGAACTGGACACAGTACTCAAGGTGAGGCCTCACCAGTGCAGAGTACAGGGGGAGAATCACATCCCTAGTCCTGCTGGTCACACTATTCTTGGTACAGGCCAAGATGCCATTGGCCTTCCGTGCTGCCTGAGCACACTGCTGGCTCATGTTCAGCCGGCTATCAACCAATACTCCTAGGTCCCTCTCCGCTGAGCCACTCTCCAGCCACTCATCTCCCAGCCTGTAGCGCTGCATGGGGTTGTTGTGGCCAAAGTGTAAGACTCTGCATTTGGCTTGGTTGAATTTCATGCCATCGGTCATTGCCCATTCACCTAGCCTGTCCAGGTCCCTCTGCAGAGCCTTCCTTCCTTCCAAGAGATGGACACTCCCTCCCAACTTGGTGTCATCCACAAATTTACTGATGGTAGACTCGATCCCCTCATCCAGATCATCAATAAAGATGTTGAACAGATTGACCTGGAATGTGGTTTTATATTAGAAAGAAGTTCCTCACCACAAGGGTGGTGGAACACTGGAGCAGGTTGCCCAGGGAGGTGGTTGAGGCCCCATCCCTCGAGGCATTCAAGGAGAGGCTTGCCAGGGCTCTGGGCAACCTGATCTAGTTGGGGATGTCCCTGCCCACTGCAGGGGGGTTGGAGTAGATGACCTCCAGAGGTCACTTCCAACCCAAACCATTCTGTCTCTATCATTCTGTATGCCCCCAGGGCTCTGTGATCTTGTCAGCAGTCACCCCAATTTGAAGCTATTTCCATAGGTAATGACAATTATAATACATGCATATGTGATAGAGGCAGGAGCACAGATCTAGAAGGCAGCTAACACATTTGCTGCATAAATGTGGAGGTATTGACAAAAATACCTCTGTAAAATACCAGTCTGTCTGGATAAACAAAAGCTCCATGAGCCATGACTTTGAATAGGTAGAATGGAAAAGGGATGGATAGATATAACACTACCAACCACAAAAGGCAAGGATGGAGTGGGTGCAATTCAATGAGCGCTACTACCGCAAACACATAGCATCATTGAAGAGATCTGTGCAATCTTTCTTCAGATGGGTTAGCTTTCTGTTTGTTTGTTGTTTGTTTTTTTTTTAGCTGCTGGTGAGGTAGGAAGAAAGACTTCTCATAGAGAAGGGACATCCATTTATTTTTTTCATGAATCCTTCTCACAGCCAAAGGATCGTGAGGTTGCAGTTAAAACCAGAGCAGTCAGTGCAAGCAGTAAGGAAGAGAGATAATCCTTACCCCCCACTTTGCCTGTTTAAGTAAGTGTGAATCAGTAACCAACTTGATTTACTCCCTAGCATTTGTATGTCAAGCATTTAAGCTAACCTTAGGGCAGTAAGAGGGCTATAGCACCATTAGTGTGAGAGTAAAGTATTTCACTTCCTCAATAAAAATGCTATTCTGTATTTTAAGCTACTTTTATAGTTTTACAAGGTGCTGCTTCCTTTCTATTTCATCTGTACTCCCCACATCAAAAATTCCTCCCACTATTGCTGTTCACACAGTGCTAGCCTTCAGTGGTAGAGGCAGATCTGCTAGCCTTTTACATTTTCTGACCTTGCTGAAACAGATTTCGACAACATAGTATGTAAATACTGTTGCCCTTGGCTGTGTTAGTGCTTTCAGTGCTGAGCAAGTTACAGAGATGCACTCAGCACATCAACTGAGTTTTTCAAGGAATGATTCTCCAAGTCAAAAATAGAAGATGCTAATACAGATGTACATTGAAGTATTTGCTATGCACTTTCTCAAAATAATACAGAGAGAAATTCTGTTTTCAGTACTAATTTTCAGAGGTAAGTAATGCCAACTCTTCACAGGAAATTCAGGTGCTGACTCCAGTCATGTCAACAGCCTTCTAAAGAATGCACACGGCAGACTGCAGTGGAAGATCAAAACAGAATAACCTTGAAGAAAAACATGAAGGTCATGTTCCAGTTCCAGAGGACTCAGCTCAGAGTCAACATATTCTAATTCATTTGTCTGGTCTCTTGGGTACATCTTGGGAACAACTGACTGAGCAAATTGCAGGCAGCACAAAAAGTTAATACATTTACAGTTAGCAACCAGATGCAACTGTATATTTTTTCAAGATGGTGACATATTTCAAGACTTGTTTAGCATAAATGCTTTTTGATGTTTAACCTTTTCAGCAAATGAGTGTTCATTTGTAATTCAAACAAACCAAAATCAGCATGGGTCTTTGTTTGCATGGGATCTAACTAAAATAACACAGCTTCTGTACTTGCTGTATAATAGCATGACAAATGCAGAGATAGAGACACAAACTCCTTCCACACATAAAGACAATTTGTGCAGGGCAGTGGATGCCACTGTTAAAAATCAGGTTAGATACAAAAGCTTTTAAAAAAAACAACAATCAAAAAGATGGTAAACCACAGCTTGGATTACAAGGAACAGCATCCTTGAAAAACTCACTAGGTAAAAAACACTTGAGAGAAAAAGAGGCTGACATGCTTGCTGGCTTTTGTGGATCCCCTTTCTTCATACAGACATTTCCCATGGCTGAGTCATGCCAGTTAAATCAGCTCCCACATACTAAACCCCTCTCTGTGCTGTTTGCTCATTACTCTGCATGCATAAGCCCCTCAGCTCTATTACTGGCTAAATATCCTCCCTCGCTGGCTCGTTTGGTTTTGCGTGGCTGCAAAAATTGCTGCTCTAGCACAACTGAGGAACAATGCAGAAGTGGAAATGAAGGCCAAATGCAGGAGCTCCTCAACATCTTTTTGAAGAACGCTGCTGGTGAGAGGCACGCTCACAGAAAGACGACATGAAGCCATCATCTTTCCCTAGGCACAGGAGGGAACTTGAGTGCTTAATTCAAAGCCTGGCATTCTGTTACAGCCAGGTTCACTGAAATTCAGCATGGTAGAAGACAAGCTAAAGTGTAGCTAAGGTCCCAGAGCGTGTAGGGTGATCAATGACTCAGCTGAACAAAACAGAGATCACTCTTGCAAGATGTTCTAATGCTGCTAAGTTCACTTCTGAACCAAGCCCAAATGGTAGCTCTGGCACCTTTTCTTTCTGCGTACTGAATCAGACTTGTTTTTCTCAAGCATGGATCCAAGAAAGTTGTAAAGTATCAAAGGTCAGCAGTAACTCAGCTCATGCTAATTATNACGTGATAGAGAACCTTGGTGGGTACCTGGCGCTCAGCCCAGGTCAACCCACCACACCTACCTACTACAAGCAAATCCTTCAGTTTGGGAATAGGTGTAAACATTTGCAGAATAGAACTAGAACTTCTTGTCACTCCATCCTGAAAGCTGGCTGCTGCCACTAGCTTAGGGGCTGCACAGGGACAGAGGAGCTTCTAAGAAGGATGTATTTCTGAAAGGTCTGTCATGTGCTGCGTCAGTCAAAAACATCTGTACGTTTCCATGAAACTGCCTCTCTTGCATTTGCTGATAAGTAATGTCTGCACCAGGAAGATACCATTGCAGAGTGGCACACACAAATAAGCACTCTTTGCATAAGCCATAACTGATAATATGTAACAGGAGTATGATTCCCCTGAAATCTGTCATTATCACAGTTAAATTGTTAAGACTATCAACTATGCAGTGTTGCCTTAGGGCTCTTTAACTGCTGGCTAAAACTGATTTTCAGAGGGATTACAGTTATGTAAGGACCAGAGAGGGTCTAAATTAAGCCATGGAGTGTTTGTTACCAGGCAGACAAAAAGTAACCATTTCAGTTCCTCATTAACATATATGGCCCTAATCTTAAAACACCCCTATTTGTGATGCTCTCAGAGTGCATGTAAAGTCAGTAACTTTGCAAACAAGTATTTTCCACAAAAGTCATACAAAAATAGAAATAAAAACACTTCCTAATTATGTCTTTTTTGAAGCTCCACATAGATTTAATTAAAATAAGCAAAAAAGTTGGTCTCTATTTAGTGCCTAGAATATATAAGAAACAGAACAGAAACTGAAGCTGTAACAAAACAAGATGAGCATTTAGCACTCTTGCCGTGAACTGAATCCCTTCAGACCACTTGCTCAGAAGCCCAGCATTGTCTAACCTTTACTGAAATCCAAATTCATCTTTTGTGCTTTTTGGTGAAAAATTAGACAGAGTCAATATTATTGTTTTTATTACAAAATGTAAATAAATTCAAAAAATATAAATCTGGGTGTACAATTTAATTTAAAAATGAAGTCTGACAGTCCTCTATGAGCTGGTGTCTATGAGGTCGTGTCAGATGTGGTGGCTAAGGAAACAGATGAAGATGGAGAACGTTCATTATTTGTTACTGATGCTTTCTCTTCATATTTTGGAGGCGATTCAGAGGAGAGGTATAGCACTGGTAAAATATCTGAAGGTGAGCCGCTTCCAGAAATTGTATATATGGTTTCATAGTCTCTGACAGCCACTGTTCTTTCATCATCTGCAAGCTGTGCTCTGCAAAACACAAAACTGCATATTAGCATAATTCATTTCTCTACAGTGAGTGAAATTCCACTTGAGTTACATAAACATATGTATGCACATACTCCCTAAAACCCCTGAAGCAAAGAACTTAAATAAGCGTTAGGATTTCATTGTGTGTAATACATTGTGCCCTATACGAAAATTCTATTACTTCAGAGGAGAAGGGCAAACAAGCTTCCTTCTAACTTTTCACATCACCAGTCACATAGCTGCTTCTGGGAGGGCTATCTTTCAATCGTATTAAATCTTCTTCTTATCCTTAGTTTCTGATGTATCTGCCCTTTTGTAGTCTATCACATGTACATTGTCCCCTGCCCTTATGAAAGACTGTTACTAGACTTAGAATTGCATTGTAAAAACCACAATCCTTAGCCATTTGATCTTACACAAAAGGCAACTTGAAACTTTTATTAAGCTTTCCAGCAACCCATGACAGACATAACAAGCAGCACATCTGCTCAGAGCTGGAGAAACAGAAGCCACTGGACATGACCAGACTGCTAAGCTCCCAGTGACAGTCAAGGAGGACAGCACAGTATTCACTGCCCTCCTCTGACCATCACAACTGGATCCTAATCAGTTACACCAGGAAAGTTCTGGTACACTGCTCATCTTGCCCAGGAGTTGCCCTCGGCATATCGCTTCAGCTGCTTCCCAAGAGAATGGTAGAACTCCTTGTTCCTCATGACTTGCTCCCAGAGCTGACTCTTGCCTTTGTGTATACATCTGCACGCACACCAATACTGCACAAGAAGCAGGAATATGGAGCATAGCCACCTCATCTTTAATCCTTTTACTAGTGTGTGACCATATGTGTTTAAAGGACAGAGAAGAGAACTTACTACAAGACAAATGCTGAAGTGCTTAACAGACTGCAGGAAAAAAACCATACACTACTGGGATCAGACCACAACTCAGCTTCCTACAAGCTCCCTCATCCAACACAATACTTGCTCACAGAACATGGAGCAACTGACTGAAGACGCAATTCACATTTGTCTAGTAACCACCCACATATGAAATGGGTATTCCCTTCCAGTTTTGGTTATCTTCAACCACAGCATTTTGTTAGGAGGAACAAGGCCATTCGCTTCTCCTCCACGAAACGGCTTGGGCACCAATTCCCACTAGTCAAGATGCAGTGGCTGCTACCAAGTGCTGAACCATGGGAAAGCATGATTGAGTGAAATACCCGATAGTGGTATCAACTCACAGGATCTCTGTGAGAACTCTAGGGAGCATGCAATGGCAACAAATAGAGCATCTCCAGCCACAGCACCAAAGTAAGAGGTAAGGGTTTCTGCAAGGTTCTATTTTGTTCACTCTTCTAGAAACTGCCCCAAGAAGCTAGGCTACTAATTGTCTCTTTGTGTACATACGTTCACATAGCGTGGAAGTCCAGACAGACAATTAACAATGACTGAATTGATGGGATCACACACAAAATTAAGAGCACCAGAATTGGACATATGTGGGTTAAGGCAGTTGATCCAGCTGCAGAGGATTTGTAGAATGGATGAAAGAAACAGGGTCATTTGGTATATGCACCATCAGGGAAAGCCCACAAGAAGTCAGAGGAACTAGGTTTTTTTGCCAGTCCCTCACCATCTTTGTTTTTCCCTTTTCAGTGCAGGATGCTCTGCTTGTGTTCTTTCACACTATTTGATAACACATTTCACTAAACACATAGGCCTGAACTTGGCCTGAAATTACAGGGTAAAGAGAACCTGTAGCCATCGATTTTGTGCGTTGCACTTATACAGATAGGTGGTACAAGAGTCACTCTGTCTCTTAGCTGTTTGTAAGGCTACAGCAGAACATGTATGTCCTCATATTTCTCCCAGATATCCATTCCAGCCTGGTCTTTTAAATGTACTTAAACAGAAATGTTCTGTGAGCGTGGCTCTGGACCATATTTGATTTGGCTGTATCAGGGCAATAAGAGGTCCAAGTTCACATTCAGGGTGAGTCATTTCTCCACACACATCCATTTGCTTTGTATGTACATCTGAGATGTACACATCAGAAGGAAGTTACAGAGCACACTGGAGCTGTAGCACAGAGAGGCTCGGTATGGTGCCTAACTCCAGGACTAGCAGCAGCTAGTAAGAAACACCATCCAGCTGTGAATACTTTCACCCAGGCCAAAAAGAACACTGAGACTTCATGTGAATTCCTTCTTTCTGCAGCAGGAGATTATCTGATCTCCTGCTTGGTCTGAGTGTCCTTTGACTGCAGTAGTATAGCTCCAAGAGCTGCCATATTTCATTTGCAATCTGAGACCAGGCAAAGACACTTCACAAAATAAAGTGTTTCTTTACAAAACAGTTTGTGCCTCTCATGAGAGCCAGTGCTCGACAGAAAGCAGTTTTGCCTGAACAACCCCAACATCTCCTCATCCCTGCATCTACCCTTGTCATTCTGAACTGGCAAGATGACACTTTTTTACTCAATTTAGCACACTGAGTAAAGAATAGATTCGTACAAAAAGTACTCTCTCTGAAACAATTTGAATGGAAAAACAGTAGACTTGATTAATTAAGGATGTAGCTAGGGGTTTATTAGGCATTGCACCCATCAGCACAAATCATTAATCTCAAACTGGACCTGAGTCAGTGGGGAATCAAACACTGAGGGTGTGCCTCCCTTCCCTAGGTGGTATGTACGTGATCATTTTTTTTCTTTTTTTTTTTTCTAGAAGTCAGTCCCACTGTGCACTAGAGAGTGTTGTACTAGTTGCAAGTTGCTGCAAGGAAGAATGAGTAGGGTTTTTGATACAGGTGTTTATTTTATGATAAAAAGAAAAGTGATTTTGAGAAAAGGCACAACAGCCTGGCTTGTGGTAATTGCAACAGAGGGAGGCATTGTTATCATCATCAAAGACAGGGAGAAAATGTTTGGAGGAGGGCACTAGCAAATGGAAGATAATATGACGAGTTACTGACAGTGATTGACTAGAGAACAGAGTGCCCTGCACA
>VWZO01011947.1:0-16390 GCA_013396975.1 Bucco capensis | reverse complement strand
GTGGGGCTGAGCCTCAAAAATCCAACAGGTATACTTCAAAGAATGACTAAAAAAAAACTACAGACATGGCTGAACACGGCTTACGGTGCTGCAGGTAGCATCTCAATTAAAGTTATTCAGTGAAAATGTCCCACACCACCTACTGACTTACAGATCAAAAACAAGTTGAGATAGCACCTTCAAAAAGGTAAAGCCAAGTCAATTCTGGATTGTTAAGGGCTGAAAAAAGTTGGAGGTTCTCATCGTCGTCGTCANAGGGGCCACAGCAGACCCCAAGTGATTTTCAGACTGTGTCTGTGGAGGTTCTAGATATGTGGCATCTAGCTCTCTTGGCCAGATCTAGTTCTGGTTCCCAGTATGTGGCCATTGCAGTGAATTCTTTCATCCTAAAGTTAGCAGCCCACTGGTGGTAATCCACAGGGGATAAATAACCCCGTAAGTTCTTGTGGTACAGACAACTCTTCAGTCAGTCAGCAGCTATTGCTCCCTGAGCTTGGCAATGGCAGCATCTAACAAATCAGCTGCTTGCAATGTATGGAAGAGTAGCTGTTATGAATAAAGTGCAACATCTTGAGAGGAAGTTGGCATTGCAACCTTCCTTTTAAGCTCCCTGGAGGCTCCTGCTAGTTTCCTGCAGTATTAAGGTAGCCTTTTATCTTGACAGAGTTCCACCACAGGAAGGCAGACCAGCACAGCAGGTCCCACTTCCTCAAGTCTGTGAGGGAAGGGTCACAGGGAGAACAGAACACACTGAAGTGGTATTCCCAAGGTCATAGGGCCTGTGGATAGGTGTTGTGAAGGGCTCACCACATTGGGTCTACAGAGGTTTCCTAAAATGTGGCAGTGTGGATATCATGCCACTGGGAGCCTGCTGTTTGGGGCATGTTGTCTTGGACAATCTGTGGAAGAAACCTAATTTAAGTGTATTTAAATAAGACCAGTGCTTTAAAGCTTTATTTTCACTTTGGATGTTCTTTTCAGTCATAATAAACTGGTTAAGAACTTACCCTCATGAATAATACACTGTGGTTTGTGATATTTTAATGTCATTTCAAGTAAGGTATCTGAAATAAGTCGAGTGATGCACCAGAAAACTTTGTAGTATCTAGTAAAGATTTAATTCCCAGTTATTATTTAGGAACTTGGCCTTGCATAGCTTGAGAAACATCTCAGATTTCCAAAGATATAACAGTCTTACCCATCACTGAAGATAGAGTGGTACGGCGGAGGATTTTCACTTGTAGGCAAACCACTTGACACAAGACAATGTGTCAAAGTTGGTGACACAGGGTCAGCAAAATAAGGAGGTGGCGGAGGTGGGAATACCATTACAGCCTCACCTAGGAAAAAAAAACAACAATTACTACCTCTGAAAAATTGAGCACCGCTTTTTATTCTAACCATATCCTAAGAGATTTACTGTCTTTGGAATTACCTTTTTTCCCACATCTACTTTTTAAGATAAAGTAGAATGATTCCACATACAGCTGTTGTTGAAGTATACTGGTGGTATGTTCAAAATCAAAGTTATCCCACAATAAAGATGCAGCATATTTATAAATGGAAGATTTCATTTAGAAAATACAGCTGGGACAGTAGTGTTCCATCTAGCTAATGAATCCCTTCACTGTTGGCTATCTTGAGAAACTGGAACTGCAAAGAGCACAATTACTCTTGGATCACTTAAAGGGTAGGAAATTATGAAATTTTCCTCACATTCTAAAATAGGGTGCTTTAAGTTTCACCAAATCTACTGCAGTATTATAACAAAAGTATTCAAGTCATTAATGGTTCTGATGATTGATTTTGTATGTCATGGCAGCTCCCCTACTAAATTACTCGTAGCTGAAGGCACCTTAGTAGTACCATGATATTATTGATACATAATTCACTATTAAGCATATGTTGCAGCATAGTTGTCAACTTCAACTTTAATTGAGGATTTTCAATTTTTTTATTTTTAAACAGACAGTTCATACCAGTTACTGAGCTTGCATAATTTATATAAACATTTACAGCTGCCTGTCACCTTTTTTCCTTTGTAATTTGTGTGCAGGGAGAGGTCAGAAAGCATAAAAAATATTGACTGAGGTGGGGGTGTTTTCTAGCCGAGTCACCATTGTTCTATAATGTCACGATATTAACCACATCTCAGACTTCAACCCTTCAATTTTACTTTTCCCGATGGAAGCAAAGCATAAAAGGAAAACACTGATTTTGCTTTCTCGCCTTTGAAGACAACCTGAATTCCTTTCTATGACCCTTTGATTTATCCCAGTGGCTGGAAAACTGACTTTAAACCCTTATGCTTTCTGAAGGTCACAAGTCTACAAGTCTGTACGTTGGTTTGACAGGCAGAAGAAAATGTCTGCATAATGAATTTCAAGTCCAGTCAGTCAGATGACAGTCAAGCAGTACAATGATTGACTCATTAACCCCTTCTGAGAGCTAAAAATCTGTCAAAATAATCTATGCATAGAACGTTTTCATGGGGGTATTAAAAGCAGTGCGATATGCAGGTGAGCGTTCCCTGCTAACGTACCACATTTACTCAAACACTGTGCAATTAGCAGAAGCATCTTGCAATTACATCTCTGACTGATGGAAGAAGTGGCCATGATTAAAAAAATGCACTGCTTTACAAATCAGATTCTCCTGTTTAAGGGGTCAGAGCTCAAAGCTAAAATAAATCTTAAATACTGTCACAGAAGTCATTAGACCTGTGATTTGCAGTGACAGCTACACCCTTTGGGAAAGGAAGTGGGATTGGACTCTGTGTCAGATTACATGTCTTCTTTTGCACAGTCAGATCTTTCTTTTCATGCTGAAGTAGAGGATTTGTCTTTGCGAGAAAACCATACATAAAACATAGAAATATTTTTTTCTATTTCGGCTGGTTTGACATGCCAGAACTGACATGCTTAGAACTTAATAATACTCCGAAGTAAACCACTAGTAGGGAAAAAAAACCAACAACAACAAACTAACCTTACTAACCTTCAAATATAAATTTCACATATTATTTACCCACCTACTGTAACCTGGAAAGGTTCAGGGCTCTCAGGATGTTCTTCACTTTCACAAGATTCTTGATTGAGATTTAGGTTTTGTTTCTTTTTAACATGAGCTATCACGAAGAAACACAACCCAGTGAGCACAATCAAAAGTCCCATGATTTGTAGTGACAGGATTCCACAGCCCTGGAGGTCCACATCAGAGCTGACAGTGTAGTTGAGCTGTATGCTATGCCAGCTGGGGCTGCAGCCAGGAACCCAAATGCCCAGGATGCTAATTAGCATTCCACTAGTTAAAAACAGGAATCCAAATATGAGAAACTGGGCAAACTGACAGCTCCCACGACAAAAAACAAGGCTGTACACCTGCTCATTTTGCAGCTCTCTTTGTCTTATATACAGCCTGGCCCTTGATCGTGCCAGTAGGATACAAACCAGTCCAGTTATAGCTAGCACAGGCCCAGCAGCCTTAAGGACCTCATTACAGTCACTGAAGGTTCCAGAAGGGCATGACTGGAGAATAAAGACTGAAAGCAGGAATCCAGCACAGAGCAACACAGCTCCCAAAACAAAAAGGAAAAAAACAGATTTCCTATGTTCATTATTTTCTTCACCTCCTGGTGCAGAAACAGCTACTGGATACATGACAACGGAATCTCCTCAAACAGGTAAGTTGTTCAGGATTTTTTCTCCGTTAGCATTAAGTGGCAGAAAACTACAGTAGATCTGTGAAAATGAAAATACACAAATCAAAAGAAGAAAAAAAAAAAGACCAAACCCGCAGGACTAGCTACATTAAAACACTTAGTTGTGCATTTGCTACTCAGCCTGTACTATATACTCTTGAGTGTATTTTCTATTTTGTAGTACCTCCATTATGGATTAAAGGACCTAATCAAGTTTGCTGCTATTGAATGGCAATGAAAAGACAGGACTTGCTTTATAGTTAGGCTGAAAACAACTGTAATTGCTGTTGCATAGCTAAACTAATTGTTTCTTTAGATACACAGTCTTACAATTAAGAGGACATTATTTTCAAAGGCTGAATTTTGGAAACAATGACAGGAC
The DNA here is from genome assembly GCA_013396975.1 of Bucco capensis. Lineage (NCBI taxonomy): Eukaryota > Metazoa > Chordata > Aves > Piciformes > Bucconidae > Bucco > Bucco capensis. Next base: position 12,308 of record VWZO01011947.1, on the reverse strand, counting down.
ACTTTTCCCCTTGAAAAAACAGAAATCTAGGGGAAATTTCTGTAGTGAATGGCAGTGATAGCTCTTGAGAGAAAGAACCTTGATGCAAATGATTATTGATGATTACTGGACTTTAAACCAAATAAATTTTCTAACACATACCTTTTCAAAGTATACAAATCCAACTTCCACTTCCACATACAATACAGACTTTTCTGCTTCTCTCCTCAAATCAGCTTCCTGTCCTATACAGCTGCAAGAGCTGGTGCATAGAAGATTTTTTGGTTCCTTTCTGAAAAGACAACAACAAGGCATATTAAAGACCATAAGACCATATGCTTCAAGACTCACTAATTCCACAGTTAAGGAGTTGGTAAGCATACTGCTTCCACACTTTCTCTAAACTTCCCCTACTCCTGAATCCTTTGTCTGTGGGCCAATAAAGCTTTAAAAAGAAATATAACAAAAATGGCTCCCAGAAGGCTTCTGAGCTCACAGGAGTCTAGATTCAGAAGTAAAACAGAAGAAAACAGAACCTACTGTTAAGGCCAACAACAGTCCATACGGAGGCATGGTTGACAAATCTGCTGCACATGGACAAACTGATGCAGAGAAAGTCTGACTTGAAGTTAGGACAGACTGCCATTCCAGAAAAAAAATACTTCTGTGGTTACCCATAAGGAAGTTTGTGTTGCTCTGGCATTCTGGCCTACAGGGGTCAGATGGACATCCCTACTTCATACCATGGTGACTAACAAAAACACAGAGATCTTAGTCCAAGTGGCTACCATCCATCAAAAGCCAACCTGAAACCCATGGGAATTTCAGACTATGGAAAATAACAAGCCTAGATAGACCATGAGAAAGCTGTCCCCTACCAGATGTAGGAGGTACTTAAGTATGCTGATACTGCAGTATTTTAACACTACCCTCTTTACCTCACCAGCAGTCTCCCATGGCCAACAACTTCATCTATGACTTGGATATATCAGGAAAAATCCACAGTGACTGGAGGCATTTGTCACAGATGGAAGCAGGGACTTGGCTTAGTTACTGCTGTTTGTTAGTTAACCTTCATCCTTTCCTCCAGTAGCTTCCACTGCTCTGCTACTGATTTCGGTGACTGGAAGCTAGAAGTCAAGTTAGATTGACTCCCCTTTACATGCACCTCAACAACAGTTATTCTGTAAGAAAAGCAAAGTATTACGTGATTTCTGGAGGCAAAGTGTTGATCATGTGTTAGCCACAAAAAGCTTCACGTCACTACCCAGTAAGTGCAGTGCCCCACAAGGATGAAAACATAACACAACTATAAAACCTACTAGTCACTCAAATACATAACTATCTGTCTGCAACACAAGGCAATTTACTGAGGCACTTCACTTGGCCACTTGTAAGAACGGGAGCCAATTAAAGAATTGGCTGAGTGGATACATGAACGATAAAAGTTACTAGATGTTTTAGTGCTGAACATCAAAACAGCTTCCAGCAGCATGGAAGAAAGTTGAGCACAGCATGCAGGTAAAAGGCACAATAAGCATGAGACTCCACAGATAAAGGAACAGGCTATATAATGCAGCAAGAAGGCCACCGCACGAAGCAGCAAAGTCTCCCAGCTGGCTATCTCAAAACAGCAAGACTGAGGGACCTCCTGTAATGCATCCCATTACTGTGTTCAGTTAATTTGTCATCTACGTCTGCTAAATGTTTCCTTACTGTTCTGAATTCAGTCTAACCCTCTCCTAAGATTAGTTTGAAAAACTTCTAACTAAGGCTTTCTTGGTAGAGGAGTCATGGATTCACTCTGGAAAAAAATGGTTATGAAGAGCACTAGAAATATGACAGTATCTCACAAAAAAGAAATTAATGAAATTTTTATAGATTTCAAACTGAAGACCTTTCAATACTGCATGAGTTTGAGTCAGTCTGATGGCTCTATTTCTGAGCAGAGAAAATTAATTAGGTTGGTGTCATGGAATGATTTAAAATTGAAAAGAAAAGAGACACTAAGGATTCTCTGTATGTCATATTCCCTTTTGAATTTTGGACAATATCTCTTTAAAAAGATTCAGAAGCTAGATTTCTTTTGCCGCCTTCTTCGCCCACTGCAGAATCTGCTGGTAGAGAATGAAAGCCTGCAGCTGCGTGCTGTGTATGAAGCCAGTGAGAGTGCAGAGACAAATGAAGAAGCAAGCTGCAGGTCATGTGAAGGACCTAGTTGCTTCCTGGTTTTCTCTTGCTTCCTGCTCTCCCTCTTTCGGCTGTGTTCCAGACTCAGCTCTTCCCCTTTCCCCTTCAAGAGAAAAAAGGGTCTCTGGTATTTATAAGGTCTACTTCCCCGGGGCGAAAGTAAAAGGGGGGGTNTCCTCAGTTCCTCTGGTCAAACCAGGACAGTTGGTCACTTCTCCCTCCTTGATTTTGGTGATCTTCCCTAAGTTAATAAAATTGTTTCTCCCAATTGCATATGCTCTTTCATACCTAGAAATGTTCTCCATTTCCATAATTAATCTCAGGTAGTTCAGAATGATTATGTACCAACAAATGCATAAAACTGAGTAATGGGCCTCTGAAACACAGGAAAAATGAAAAGAAAAAAAAAGGCACAACCAGCAATGCCCAATTTCAGACACAACTATCTTAAGATATTTTTCTACTGAGGCATACTAACCATTACAACAGCAATACTCTAATTAGAGCAAACAGTGAATCCTTTCTTCACAGTTCCCTCTAGGGAAGAAAACATGGATATAAGTAAACTAGGACAAAACTGATAACGTGAACAGAAAAAAAAATAAAATTCAAACATTTCGCCCTTAAAAAGAAAAATCTAGATATTTGTTCTCATTACTCTAACACAGTGCCTGCTTCTCTTCCACTAATCTTGTTGTTATGAGATTAAGTTAAAACACACATTAGAAGCGAAGTGTGTGCATATTTTCTTAATTCTTTCAGGCCATAAAAAAAATGAACATTCAGAACAGCCTGTTGTGGTTTTGAATATGAAAAACACAGATTTTATGCTGCAAAATCCAAGGGAGGATTTTCATTTATGCTACCACCAAATTTTAACAACTCAATGCAAGATTAAGCCTTATTTCCTGTGTTTCAACAAGTATTTTAAGATTTACATTGACTATGTGCTTGAAATACTTCCTAAAGCTCAGATACCCCCATAGGCATACTGAAATAAGGGAATTTTCCCTTCATATTGACCCCAAGTCTGAGAACAGACGTTGAAATACCAGTTCAGAAACTGCTAGAAAAAAAATCCAATAGTGTGGAGGAAGCCAAGTATGAGGGAAGAGGGAACAGGGAACTGGAAACACACCTTGTAGAGGAAGTCTGGGTAAGAGCTTAACTTAAATGATGCAGTGCTTTTATACTTTAGTTAAGTCTGGTCCATGACAGGTATATAGAACAAGAAATAATATAAAAATTTCTTGTAATTTTTCTGTATAACACTTGTATTACAACCTTCACATATGGACAACTCCAAGGGTTTTAAAATACAAGTTTTAATGGTGAAACTGGGACTTTTTCCTTTCCATTTGAGCCTCTGGAGTTCATATTGTCCAAGATTTCCACTGCAAACACTAGGTCTATGAATTTATTTCCCCTTACTCATATGAAACTTCACAGCCTCATGTAGTCATATGAATTTGGAAACTAAAGATTAAAAGAAAAAAATCATTAGAAAAATTAAAACATTCTGTCCCTCTGTTTTATGTTTCCCAGAGTTGGCCCTGTTCTGCTCTTTCACTTGCAAAACCACCCGAATCATTTCATGCAGAAGGATCAGCTCTCACCGGTATTATTTCAAGAACTACAATACCTGTCACTTGTAGACCACAATGGAAACTCGGTTAGAAGTCACACACCATCCTTTTCAAGAGTCTTTCATTTAATTGTTTTCACCCATACTTCCAGATATTGAACTGCTACAGGGAAGTTGCCACTGCCACTGTGTGAATTGTTTTCTAAAGGTTTTTTTTTTCTTCTTAGGTTTAAAATTAAACCATGGCTCCTGATAGGAGAAGCTACCTGAAAGGAAAAGTCCTCTCAACTTCGTTCAGTTTAACTTTCATGTCAAAACATGATTGGCTCTCCACTTTGTCTCACTCCCTAGATCTGATTTCCTCCTCCATTCATATTGGCCTCCGTACCCATGCCATGTTCTATTCTTTAGATAATCACAGTTTCCCACCTGGATTACACTTTTTACCTGAGATTCAGCAGAAGCACAAATCCAAGAGCTGGTTAAATTAAAACCAACTGGAGTCTGACATCTTCATCCACATATTCACTTTCCCATGGTGTTTTTTATCACAAGATAAGCTGGGGAAAAATGTCTCACAGTATGTACTTTCAGTTTTCTACTTTCAAGCAATGTTAAGACTACAAGCACTAACAAGTTCTGAGATGCCACATACATCCAGTTTGACCTCTTACGTATGCAGCCTTGAACTAATGCCTCATAGTGCTCTATCTCATGAAGCATACAACTCTGATATCCCAGGAATAGAATTTCCAAGTTTTAGATGCTGTGTGAAAAGATCCCCATGCAGGGAACAGTTGCCACAAAAAGAAACTGCTCATATGAGTTGGAAAAATGATTGTGTCAGCTCACAGTGTACGAAAGGCAACACTACTCAGTTATTTGCAACCATTGCTGGTGGGGCAGGAGCCCGTATCTGGAGAAGTGATGGAAAGCAGCTGCAGTACTAATTTCCAGAAAATGGAATGAAACCTGTCACTCTTCAGACACATGTATGCTAGGAATCCTTATCACTCAAACAGGCAGAGTTAGGGATTCTGACTTGTGCCAAACAGAATCATGCTCAGTGAAGAAGCTGCCAACTAGTATCCCTGGGGGCTACAAGAGAAAAACAGCTAGAGTAAAAGCTCTTCCACACTCACTTTAGCAGGGAAAAGAGTCTTGATGCCATAGTTGGATGTGAAGATCCAGAAAGTGTTTCTGTATACACAGGGGAGCTTGTAAAGCAAAATTAGGCAACCTACTGGTTGGATACCATGCAGACAGCTAGGACAGCACCTAGATTCAACGAGAAGGTATGAAGGGTCCCACACACATAGGATGCTTTTTATATGACATGCTGGTGACACCACAACAGCTGGGACAAAGCAGCTCCTATTTTCTGGAGTACCTGCAGGGCAACTGGGACTGGGCAGAAGTTAAATGGACACAATTAAAGCCAGAGCTGACTTTCTTTGAACAGGTAACACAAGACAGTGCAACATCTGTCACAATTTGGGAAGGTGTGTTGCATGAGGTTGATGTATCTCAAAGCAGCAAAAGGCACAGACAGTGATACTTACAGATTGTTGAGAATATATATGTGACTGTGGCCATCAAGAAGATGCAGGATTCCAAAAGCTGCCCAAAGCCTTCCTCTCCTAGTTTGCTGAGGTTGGCCTCAGACATTAAGACAGTCAACTAATGGACAAGCAATTAAGCTCTACTTCACCTTCAAAAAGCAGCATCCCACGGTGCCAGCTCTCTTCTAAGTCATACTAAGGTCTTCAACAGGATGGACCACGCTGTGAAAGCACTGCTTCCCTGCATCGTGCTGAAGCAAAAAACAAGACAAGGCAGTCTGTCCACCAACTCCCTGTGAAGAAGCAGCAGCTGAGCTGTTCAGCGCCCTAGTGAGAGCGTCCTTCCTAATACCTTCCCACCAGTACGCCACCAGCAGCAACTAGAGCACTACATGTCAGCAGAATAATCTGTAGTAGTCTCTTCCAAGATGTCCCACCCTCTCACAGGGATGGCATGACGGTCACTTCGGGCAAGCAGTGTAGGGAGCGGTGGGCTCTCCAGGGAGAAGACAAAGAGGTTTTTCATAGCACAGGACATTTATGCCCTGGACGAGTGACACGGGAGGGCACAGCCCTAGCTGAGCGGACAAACACGGCAATGACAGCAAGCGGCGAACGCCGTACGAGAAGGCACAAACCCACCCACCCGTCGCTGCCCCCACCCTGGAGAAAGCCAGAGGACGAGCCAACCTCCAACAACTACCGCCTCCGAGGAGAAAGCCTGCCCGGCGGAGATGGCCCTCTCCCCACCGCGCCTTTCCTCTTCTCACATCAGCACTCTCAGGCTCCCACTCCAACCCTCTGGGAGCCGCCGGGGACCGCCCGCCATTTTCATGCCCACTCCGTCGCTTTCCTCAGCCCACGGCAAGAGCAGTGCTGACTCTCGCGGGGTCCCAGAGGATCCGCCCCGCCCCGCCCCGGCGGCACGCAGCACGGCAGCCTTAGAGCACCACGGCACGGCCTCAGGGCCCGAGCAGGTTGATGGCTGCCCGGGGGGAGGTGTCGGGGTGAGCAGAGCAGAGCTGAGAGCAGCAAATACGGGAAAGGGTTGGTGGCGAAAGGCTCTTAGCGCCCGCCCCTTACCTGGCTGCGGTGTAGAGAACTGGCGCGGCGCAGCAGTCGACGCTATTTTAAGCACCTCCGCCAGGCAGCGCGCACCTGGGCGGTGATGACGTGGGGCTGGATGATGACTGAGCTGGGCCGCCCAGTGTGACCACAGGCGCAGCACTGTCCGCTACAGCACTGCCTCCCCCAGAGCCCAGAGCCCCGTCCGGTGGTGGCCTTGGCTGGCCGGCGTCGCCCCTCAGCCGCCCCGCCCTCGCCGCAGCTAGGGCAGTCCCGCGTCCCTGAGGGAGCGGGAGGCTGGTGTGGACTTCGCTCTGTCGCTTGTCGACAGCAGGCCTCACTTGCGTCGGGGGTTGAGCCGGCGGTCGAGCCGGCGGTCGGCTCCGGGTCATGGCCCTGGCAGCTTCCCTGGCGAGGTGCGTGCCAGTCATCCTCCTCGAAACGCTGGGTAACCCGCCACCGCTGGGCACTAAAGGCCCTCCTGACTGGTTGTAAGCCGGCTCCGCGGAGGCGCGGGTGTGTCTGCCATCCGGCTGGGAGATTCCCAAGATGATGGGATGGAGTACAAACACCGTCTACTTGGCAGGGTCGTTGCATGCGTCTCTGGAAGACTGTGTACATGGCTAGGGTCCAGTGTGCCCATGAAATACTGATAGCTTTAAGGTGAGGGATGTGAGGAGCACTCTCAAAGAGGTTGCGCCACATCTTGAATTTCAGGAGCCTTTCTGCATTTCAGCATTAGCCTTAATTCTATGCATTTTGGAACTTGATAGGCATTTAAGGCAGGCCATGACTAGATGTGGCTGATCGCCTGTGATGATCCAATTCAGCCACTGGAAATGGGAGAAGATGCTTTCTGTCTTGCATGCTAGATGCAGGCAGTGTGGAGGAAGAAGCTGGTTTTGGTAGTGGAGATGCGAGACCCATGAACTGCAGGAAGCAGCTGTTTGAGACGACAAGGAACCAGGGGAGAAAGGTCAGGATGTGCCACTTTAAAGTGGGTGTAGCAGCAGTAGGACCTGAATCACTCTGGGAATAAAGCTACCCCACAGTTGGGCACACAGCCCGGTACCTGGTAAGATGCGAGTGAAACAATTTGAGTTGTGAGTCCAAATGAGAGGAGCCAAAAGAGGTGAAAAGTGGAGTGATACCCAGGAAATAGATGGCAGGAGGAAATGGGAGTAGATTTAAATCTTACTTGTCAGGGAGATAGTTTGGTTAGATGATGGAAGTGGAGGAGAATTGGATATGTATGTTTTTGAAGGGGATCCAGATTTGGGTAGAAAACTAGGGAAAACTTGGAATTGAAGAACCCAAGAGTGTATGAAAATACATACGGGGTGTAGGAAGGACCTTGTGATGGGGTGGAAGGCTTCTAACTTCATGGAGTTGTAGATTCCTGGATATTTGTGGCTCATTGCAGTCCTGATGGGTTTATGTCCCAGCTCAGCTACCACTGACTGAAGGTGTGCTGCAGATGTGAAACACTCAGTGCCATTATGAGGAGTTTCACAGTAAGAAGAGACTGGAAAGTAACAACTTCTGTGTTCTGTGAAGAGGAGTATTTCAATTAAGAAAAAAAATCCCAAGGAACTAAATAAGCAAACAACTGAAGAGAACATGACGAGAACAAAAGAAGAGTTCTGTTTGTTGTGAACACAGGCTGAAGCTGAAGTCTTGAAAAAAGTGAAAGAACAAAATGTATAATCAGACTATTTAGTGATGTGTAAGAATAGTAACACATCATAAAATTATGTTTATGTGGCAGTTTTCTAATATCTGATTCTGGTTATGTTCCTGGAACACAAAGCTTTAGTAATAATAATAATAAAAAATTCTGTGGTGCCCATCTTTGTATGAAAAGTTTTGTCAGGCTGAACTTCCTTCAGTTGTCTGATGCCATTAAATAGTTAGACCACAGCTGTGATATGATGAAAGAAGGGATTTCAGGAATATCATTCTTCGGTTTGTAAGATTCAGACTCAGCCTAGTGTAAGTTTCCAGTGGATTAAGTGGATGTTGATTCCTGTCTTATGATTAAAGTCATAACACTGTAATCTTGAGCCATATCTTGTGATTTTAGATAAGAATTATTTTTTAACTATCTTTTTTTTTTTAAACTTTTAATATAGTAACTCTTTAACTATGAGTAATGCATATTCTAATTCCAGACCCTAAGTGGTAATGTTTGGCAAAAATGGAGCTAAGTGTTTTTCACCACACCAGAAAGCACAGAGAGAGTTATTTGTGTTAAATCTGGGCATAGCTGTGTGACAGTGGCTTTGGATGTTGATGCTAATAGAAGAAATAAAGTATTTTTGATGGCACGGAAAGCAAGCCCAGAGCTATGGAAAGTTACAGTGCATTCGCATCTGGAGCGTTATAGGGAAGCCAGAACTACCAGACTAGTCATTGCTTTTGAAATTAGTTCTGGGTTCACAGTGAAATGTCTTGTGAAGACACTGACAAAAAGATTGCCATTTGGGATAAAGAGCAGAGAACTATAGTTGTTGATAATTTATTGGTTGGGAATTAGTCAAGGGCGTTTTGATGGAAACCACTACTTACAGCAATAATCAAATGAAAACACAAGTGAAAATTACTAATTTTGCATTTTCCTTTTCAAATTAGCAATTTTTCTAAAATTAGCAAAGCCATTTACGTGTTTTGGATTTTTTGTCTAATGATAATGGTTCCTAGAAATGAAGGCACATGTGTAGTAAGTAACACTAAATGCTGGTCACTTCTAGAATAAAATTCTGCTGTGAAGAAGAAATGTTAATCTGTTATGAGCAATATGAGACTGGTCAGTAAAATCACAGCTGTTAGAATAATTTTTTTCTTTTGAGATTAGATGTGGAAAATACTAGGTGTGCTGAGATTGTATTTCAGTTCAAAACACTGAATATGATCTTCAGATTCTGTTCAGATGTTTGAATATACAGTGAGAGAATGCAGATCCTATACTGTCATGATGTCAATGTAATCATTAGAGAAATATCCAGTGTTTATATCTCACAGCACAGTTGGAAGATTTTCCATTCTGTTTTTCTGAAGTCGTACAAAATCCTTGAGTTAAGGATGGTGCAGCTTGCTTTGTTTCAGAAAGAGCTGACCTTTTATTAGTATAGTTTGAAGCAAGAGCAGCTGAAGAACACTTGGAGGTGACGTAGCAAATTTTACTCTATAAATTGCAACTTGCTTGCTGTAATAGTGTGGACCACATGAGGTTATGGTGCAAAAGTCAAGAGTGACCCCATTCTCCAGCTCCCATTCACTTCTGTACAGCCAGTTCAGAGCAAGCAGTTGGTGTGCATAGAAACTGCAAAGCTCAGCTGAACAACTAACGACTGTGTGTTTTAGTGTATTTATAGACTCAAAAGAGCTACACTTAGAAATATGAGAATATAAAATATTTGTTTTACTAGAATTGTCAATTCATAGGCTCAGAAATTACAAAAGCATTATTGCCAGCTTTGAAGTTTTTGAACCAAGATTGATTAACCCTGAAATAGTACTTCTCTCCAGTTTGGCAGATAGCTACAAAAGAACCACAGAAAAGAGTATCATGCTGGCTATACAGGAGGGGGAGGGTGAACTAGGCATTGTAACTCCCCCCTCCCCACTAAAAGCAGCTGCTGACTTGGTCTGTGACATTGTGCTCATGCAGCATACCCTAGTGATCTGTGAAGATCTCTTCTCCACAAAGAACTGAGAAAGATCCAATAACAAACCCAAGATGACTGCTCTCTTCAGGGGCTGGGTGTGCCAGGAGTGTTTATTACTTGGCTGGCAGTCACTGCCTTCTCTTCATAAATCTTTTTTTTCACCCTTCCCCCTGCCCCTCTAACATGTGTGTGAACACAACAGTCTCATGCAGTATTTCTGTTGTCAGCCTTGGATGTTTTTGCAGAATCGCCGAACAGTTTGAGTTGGAAGGGACCTTTGTAGGTCATCTAGTTCAACTGACCTGCAGTGAGCAAGGACATCTTCAACTAGATTGAGTTGCTCAGAGTCCTATGAAAACTGACCTTGAATGTTTAGAGGGGTGGGGCATCTACCACCTCTCTAGACAACCTGTGCCAGTGTTTCACCACCCTCACTGCAAAAATTTGTTCCTTATATCTCATCTGAATCTACCCTCTTTTAGTTTAAAACCTGTCCCAATCTTTTTGCAAGCCCCCTTTAAATATTGAAAGGAGATAAAGATGTTTGGAGAGAAGTGATTAAAAATTAATAAAATTCAACAAGGTTATGCATTAACTCTAACAAAAATCAAATAGCTTTGTTTTGGTCAGGAGTGGTAGACTCATATCTCACCTCTGCATCTTAATTTGTTAGGTTTGCTTATCATGTTTGCATTTGATTTTTTTTTAAGAGAAAGGCGTGACACACTTCAGCTGGTGGTGCTGGTAACCCTTAACCTGTTGCACTGCACTGTGATGGCAGTGGGACCGGGAATGCTGCACCCATTAATATGGGGTCTGCAGCAGACCTACCTTGCCTGGTTGAAGGATGTACTTGCCCCTTGTAGTCAGGAATTAAAACCTGGGGAAGGGCAGCTTAGCCAGGCTAAGGAAAGAAGCAAAGAGTGATGCTTAAGTGGGATGAAAACCTCTTCATTTCATCTTATCCTATACACACAGAGACCCAGTCTGGACTTGAGGAAACCTTTCTCTGTGTAAACTGAACATTTCTAAAGCAGTCTTAAAAGACTTGTAATTTTCTGTTTAAGTGTGCAACATCAGCGCCCTTATTTAAAAGGAGCACAAAGCCAGTAGGTTAACTTAACCCAAAGAAGGTAGCTGTTGATGGTCTGTCACTGATTGAGTTAAATTAACTTTTAAATATACATGAGTAAGTGGCCCTAGCCCAGGAGAAAGGACTCCCTACAGTACTCTTTCCAGGAGAAACCCTTCACTAGAAGAAAGACATTCTATTTATTTCAGGAGTGTGTCCAAAGGCAGGCAACAAAGCTGGTGAAGGGTCTGGAGCACAAGTCTTGTGAGAAGCAGCTGTGGGAACTGGGGTTGTTTAGTTTGGAGAAAAGGAAGTTCAGGCAAGAACTGTAGCTCTCTGCTACCTGAAAGGAGGTTGTAGCGAGGTGGACGTTGGTCTCTTCTCCCAAGTAACAAATGATAGGACAAGAGGAAATGGCCTTGAGTTTCACCAAGGGAGGTTTAGGTTTGATACTAGGATAAATCTTTCTCCTGCAAGGGTTGTCAAACACTGGCATAGGCCACCCAAAGAAGTGGAGTATATACCATCCCTGAAGGTATTTAAAAGACATGTAGATGTGGCACTTAGGAACCACATTTAAGGTGGTCTCCAAGAACTGTTTTTCAAACTAGCTTTTAAAGCACTGTAGTTTTCTAGTACAGCCTGTAAAATGCAGGCCATGGAATATTTCTACATCACCTCTACCTTAAATTAGAACAAGTCTTAAAAAGTTATACAGTCTCTGTTGTAAAATGAAGTAGCTAAAGAATCTAGCATAAGCCCTGTTAATCAAACCCAAGTTTGGATCACCTTCCTTTCCCTTACAGTGCTCTTATCATACATGGAGTCCTGCTTTTCTGTGTTCATGTCAGCTGTGATGAAGTCACTCCCTAGACTTGGATAGTATAAAATAGACTCAAATCATTGGTGAGCTGTTCCACTTATTTTGCAGCTCCCATGGCTTTTTTTTTTTTTAATACTCTGTTGACAGAGTATGAAAAGAGTATGGAGTAATATTATTTTTAATGTCTCTATCTCTGCTATTCACATTTTAGTGCATCTTGTTTAAAAATAAAAAGCAAGGAACAAGGAGTGTTAGCTTAATCATGGCCAGTACTTTGTAAAAGAACCTCACCTAAGCTGATTTTTTTGGTAATGTTCTGCTTACTTCATCTAAGTATTTTCATAGAATCATAGAATGGCCAGGT
>VWZO01011935.1:4181-24398 GCA_013396975.1 Bucco capensis | reverse complement strand
CCCTAATAGTTCCAGATTCTCCCCCCTCCCCGCTCGATTCTAGTTTAAAGCCCTCTCACCTCCCACCATTCTTAGTTTTATTTCCATTTCCCTGCATCCATGAGCTGTAGCAATTATGAGGCATTGCACTGAAATGCTTCATCCCAGTCCTGACTTCTGCAAGACCACTGAGGCAGAAAACAGGCAAGTTAGCACCCTTTGTTAAGGGAACTGCCCCATGGTAAAAGCAAGATACCATCTAAGCAGAATGTAGAGGAGAAGAACACAAGAGTGGCAAAACAGTGTGTAGTGTGCCAGACACCAATGTCTTTATTGAATGTGTTTGTGAATATATGATGAATAAAAGGTCCTGATATTCAGGAACTCTAGAGCTGTGTCAGTATCAGACCAAGTCTGGAAAAACACACGTACTAGGAATGACATCTTGGGAGAAATGAGAAGTGATGAGGATGGGCATTCACAAAAATTTTGTCAGTGACCTGTACCATGGGGGTGGGGAGGAACCCAGAACAAAGAAGGTTGCCATTTGAAAAGGAAAGGGAAGCATGATAATCTTACTCTGGAAAACACTAAGGCTCATCAGAAATCCATGATTCCAGGATATTGATAACTACAGTGTATATAGCAGTAGCATCTACATCCACTTGGAGAACAAGAAGCTACGCTAGAAGGCAAACACAGAGAAAGTTTTCTGTGCACTGCTGTATGCAATAACTCTCCAAAACAGATATTGAAATACATATTTGTGGTTGTATATGCATGGGAGATAAGTGCACCTGTAAATTGGCCTTCAGAACCATCTTCCTTTTAGACCTTATATGTCTTCCTTAACAGCCATTTTCTATTTGCATATTTCTAGAGGGGCACATATCCGTGTCATTTGAAGTTTTAACTTGTATAGATGCTGTTCTGCAGTAGTACTTTCTTAGTCTTTATTCTTCTGCCCCTTTTCTTTCAAGAGGGGCGTTGTTCTGCCTGATACAAGTGGCTAATTCTAACCTAATCTGAATACAGAGCAACATAAGTGTTCCTCTACAAGTATGGTTCATGTGACATTCATGAAGTATCATCTAAAGGATGCCTACCTGGGAGGACAAGGAGGGCGAAGGGGATGCTGGAGCAGATGCAGAGGTGACGAAGAAGAGGTTCAGATTGAGGTAATGCTCATGGCTGCAGAGAATTCTCAGGAACTCCAATCTCATGGAAATCAGAGTGGAAAGGGAATTCAGTTTGTTCGAGAGCTAGAAAAGCAAACCAAAAAAGTGTCACATGATGGGCATGTACTGTTTAAATTATCGCACAATGAAATATCCTGTTTCCTGAAACAGAAATAGACAAATAGCCCAGCTTGCATTAAAATGCTCATTAGTTCCCTGTACCTAACTCATTTCCATCCATTAGCTGCTCTTTGTCTGGCACTGTGGCTCTCTCTCTCCCTCCTCCCCAGTTGACCCCAATCCATTGGCTTTTTATAACTCCCAAAAGAAAAACATACATTTTTTTCCCTTTTTGCATAACACAAAGATTAAAACCAAACAAAACTCTGCTGAGTCTGTAGCATACTCATAAAAAGTTCTGCTAGGCAACACAGAGCATCAATGGTCTTGTCATTTCCCTTCATATCAATGACATCAGTGGAGTATTGCACATATTATAGGAAACCAAAGAGGTTTCCTTGTGTTCTATCTATGACCAGCTGATAGAGGGCCTTCCTTCAGCAGAAAAACTATAGTAGGTATATCATGTCACAATCACAAGGAAAATTTTTCCCTTCAAATACAACAAATAATTTCATATCAACATCCTGCATCATCATTTATTTTTCATTTTGGAAGGCCTGTAAAGCAAGAAGACAGAGATGGATCTTTTGATCAAACCCTCTTAGTCAGAGACCAAAAGCTGCTCTATATGATCAGCAGATCTTGCTGCTAAGGGATGTAAAAATTAAGGGAAGAAAAGTGGCTACATGGATGCTCTGAAGCACTGCAAGACAGAAACATTTCTAAAAGGATCTTAACCTCTACTGAATTTCTTTTTCTGCAGACCGCAAATCAAAAGGAGTTTAAAGCATCTGCATATGCAACACAAAATAGGAAATTTACCTGTCCCTTTAACGTAACACAAAAGATCTTTATAGATAAATTAATCAGAACATAACACTGGATTCGTCATAAGCCAAATGCAATCCCAATCATGCATGGTGCTTACCTGATTACAGTAATGTTTGATGAGACTGAACACAAATCCTCGGTCCATTAAAGAAAGAAGATCATACAGGAAAAACGCCAGGCTGATATTAATTTTTTCTGCTTGCTCACTTTCCTTCAAAGGAAAAGGAAAAATAAAAGAAGAAAAAAAAAAAGCTGTTACGATGTGTAAAACTTACACAAAAGACTTATACAAAAGTGGAAGACCTTTTAGAATCATTAAAAAATTATATAGAGGACAGGTCCCAGAGGCAACTCATTGCACATACCAGACAAGACTGTTTCAGTTCTCCAATTTACATGATCTTGTTAAAATTATACAGAATTACTCCTGTAATTTAATTTCAACCATTGCAGAAGCCTTTCACAGAGGAATATTGCACAGGATGATCGAACAAGTTTATCTGTGCAAACCTTCAGGCTGGCAACAATAACATGGAAATTTGAGACCTGTTCTGAATTCCCTATGGGTTGCAATCCTGCATGTGCTGTTTTATGTTTGTTTTTAATTGAACCTTTAACATTTGAGCATGTTGCTTTAGGTACTTACAACATAAAATATTCTTTTAAAATATTAATACAAATCTGAACTGGCTTTGCTTATGGAATGGCAAGTATTTTGTTTAAAAATTTTAAGTGTAAAACTGATGGTAAAAAATACTGGTAAGATAAATCTATGGGGATTACCGTTCAGCATCTAAGCTTTTTCATGCTTGGAACTGGCCTGATTATGAGACACATGCAGCCCCCCAAGCAAAAATCACAATGAACTTCATGTGCCCTCTAAAATACGGCTACAATTACTTCAAACATACCAATTTAAATAATAAAATCTCAGTAGCATATGTAGTTCACTAAGCGGAATTTGTGGAGGTGCCTGAAGGATCTACACATAGTTAATGCTCAGAGCACTCAGGTGGGCTCACTCAAGACTGACAGAGGAGACAACTGAGAAAAAGCTGCCCCTGCTCGTGTCTCTGACTAATGAGAACAGGTGTGCAGCTCCTCAGGGTACTTACAATTTAAATTTCCATTTTTCAATCTTTTGGTTGCTGTTCAGGAATATATGTATATATATATATACACTTGCCCCCCCATATAATCTGGAATTTACACAGCAAAATATTTTTCTACTGTGAAGAAAAATGTCATTTTCCACTATCTTACTGGGTAGGCTACAATATGCCAGACATATCACTGTAGAATCCCAGGGCAACCTGACATGCTCAACCATGTACTGAAACATTGATTTTTACTGCTTGGATTCAAAAATCAGACATACTGCTGCTCTGTACAACTAACGAATGGCCCTAATTCTGCAAATACTGCAGCACAATTTTCACATCTAATCTAGTTCTATACACTCACACTATCAAAATCAAATTGTATTAAGAGCCCATAAAGCCTTTGTATTTCTCATGAGTAAGCCACAAAACACTAATCTCTTGGCAAAACTTGCAGTTCCATTAAAATTCTTTTAATGTAACAAATTTTTATTACACAATGCATTTAAAACAAGAACTCACTGATGCCTTAAGTAAACCTTTCTGTGGGAACGATTTCTCTGCACATGGCTATCAGGGAAGCACACCAAAGGCTCATGCAAAGGCTAAAGTAAAGCTTTAGGAGCAACTTTGTGCTGGGCAATGACAATCACTTCAGCTGTTATCAGCCCTCAGTTGTTTAGTCTTGGGCCTTTCCCAGTTTCTGCTCTTCAACAGCACAGCAGAGTACACATGGAAAAATGGATCAGGAAACTGAGCTGTTTGAAAAGTGACCCAGCAGGCCAGCTCTCCTGTCTGATCTGCCTTGGTGGCAGAGCACACTGCTGGGCTAGAACACTGCATTTGGCAGTTCTGAGGCATGAAAGCAAGTTGATTGCAACAACTGAACAAAAAACCATCCACCCAGTGCCTGTCTGTTGCCTTAACTTTGTCTATTGACCAGTGCAGAGTGACATCAGCAATGTAAGCTAACAGTATTCATATTAAAAAAGGTTTTGTGATCCTTTCAACTTACAATCTCTTACATTAATGCAACTCATAAAATTATATAAGGGAAAAAGAAAAAGGTCTTATTTCTTGTCTTTAATTTTCATGTGTCCAGTGGCTCTTTAAAGACACCTCTGACGTTAGATTGCTCATGGCTGGACTTTGCAATCCTTAAGAGGAATACTGCCTTAATATTGTATAGCCCACTGCTATCAGACAAGTCAACTTTGAAACAAAATATTATGCAGTAGAAATAAGGATAACAGGAAACGAGGATAAAGAGTATAAGCCCTGCTTGAGCTGCAGTTTGATGCCCTGGCTAACTTGGCATAAAGCATAACTGCCACTGAAAATGGGTGTCCCATCTCTCCTGATGATGGGAAAAAGCATTCCCTCCCTGCACCCCGCAGCCACACTGAGAAGCAGGCTGGGGAGCTGTGCTGAACAAAAGTAAACTCTCTACCAGACCAGGGAAGCACAAGACTGCTTCTTGCATAGCTTTAAATCTCACTTGAGATCCATGTGAGATTACCATCCAAGTTTTGACCTAACTCTAGTGACACTGCTGAAGGTGAAATGCAATTAAATACAGCTCACTGTAACACAGGGTGAGTAGCAAGGATCCACAGTGCTTATTTCATGCATTTACCTTCTGTGGTTTAACTAGAAGTGCAGCAATCTCCGAAGTAACCACACTAACTATAGTTGTAATATCATCCTTGTAGCGATCAGAGAACCAACTTCTTCGTGGGTTATCTTGCTTCTCTATGTTGTGAACATACTGAGCCATACTCTTGACCTGAAAAGCAGAAAAAATATTCTAAACAATGACAAAACTGGAGGTGAAACTACTGCTTGAAGTCCAGAAGAGTAAGATTCCCTACCTGTATTTCACCTGAATGTAATCACTTTCATCATCTCAGAGCTGCTGTGAAAAATCCTACATATACTGGTTATGACAACAAAGAGCCTAAGACTCAGACACAGACAGATACTGATTTATGTTCATGTTCATGAAGTTGACTACTCTCAGCACCTAAAATCATTATCATCCTCCTTTATCCCTTGCATCTGCAATTGCAACTTTTGCCCTTCATAAAAACAGATAGGGAATGGCATTTCTTGAATTAATTCTTACTTCTTGATCTGTATGTTTTTTCCACTGACATTCATCACCTCAGGGTTCTGTGAAACTGTGAGTTTAGGGAGCCTTTTCACTGCTCCCATATTGCTAACAAAGCAGAAAAGACAGGAAAGTAAAGTGTGAGTTTGATGTCTGTCTTTCAGTCTCCTGCAAGCTGTGGACCACTGTGCATGTAGTTCATGCAGGACTTTGTCATCACAGGCTGTCAGCGTGGAATGGGAATGAATATTGAGAATTCTTTAGTTGTGCTTCCATTATTTGGGACCTCTCCATTTCACACTGAGGCTGAGTAACCCAACTAAATATATGCCTGGAATACCTGCTACATCTCACCATTAACTCACTATAAAACACCACTGTTGAATCTTACCAGGAGCTCAAAGAAGAACCAGGCGTACTTGAAGACAGATTCTCTCACCATACCTGTGCTGACCACCATCTGTAATGCCAGCTCCTCATGGAAGTGCTAGGTAAAAAGCACAGTGTTAGGAAATGGCTTTTCAATCAACTCCCAGTTTTCACATCCTCCCTCTTTCCTGTCAGAAAATACGAATACTGGAGAGTCAGCAGCTCGATGTGTGGGCATCCCTATAGGATCAGAAAGTAGATTTGACCAAAATGACATCTAAGGAATGTCGCTGACAAACAGACTTTGGGACACATTTTTCTGTGGATCCAAACCTCAGATAACTAAACAGGGAAATGCTTTACCATTGGCTCTGGGTATGACTGGGAGCAGTCATGTTACTCACTCCCTGCTGTTTCCATTATCACATCCACCTTTTTTTTTTTTTTTTAGAGAAAGTAGAACTAAAACTGTCTCTGTGATGGGAGAGAAGGATGCAGCAATAACCCCAGCAGAGCCTGCATATAGCTTTGTAGTTTGAGACCATACTTTTCACAGTGAGATCTGACCATAAGACATACAATCCCAATAATCTAAACTTTAACGAAACTTGTATCTAGACTAAACATTTATTTCCATAACTAGTTTCTGTTCCTGACACAAACAATAAAGCTACCGAGATTCCTACATTGAATAGGACATATTAATCCATACAGACTGTATAAACCTCTATGCTTTTTAGAAGAAATCAAAGCAATAACTAGGACTAAGAGAGGATTTTTTTCTTCACTATAAGTCAGATTCTGAACTGCTGACTGCAGAGTTGTTTCCCTGCTTCTTGATCCAAAGCCACTGCTGCTGATCAACGCTAAACACAAGATTCAGCTCTGGAAAAATTATCTATGTGATATGGTATCTTCAATGTTGTTAAAAAGGTTTTTTGAATACATACTCAGGAAGGAATTTCTTGGTTCTGTAAGCTACAAAAAGGAGGAAAGAAAAATATACTTAATAGAAGAAAGAGATGGCAAACATTTCTGGATGCAGTTTACTAGAACATGTAAAGGCAAGTATCCATGGGTAAACAAACAGCAGTGGAAAAAGACAGAGGCCCTAACGCCTTGAGAAAGAGAGCACAGGGAGGATCCAGGCAGGCTGCTACTTGTCTAAATCTGTCCTGGAGAAAGAATCTAAGGACTCTGGAGTAGAAGCAGAAAAGTTTGGGTAACATTTACGTGCTGATTTAATACACCACATACTCCTTGTTTGATAAAACTAGGTTGTCATTTTGTTCTCCCTCTCCCTTCTCCTCTTTTAGAAGCTCTAATTATCAGCACTGTCTTAGGAGGCTCCAGGCTCTGTAATGTCCTCCTCAGGCCTAGCGGTCTGTTACCTTTTTATTGGATGATCTTGGGTTTGCTGAAACGCTGGGCATGTCAGCTGTTCCTTCAACATAGAAAGACATCCTACTGGAGCCATGATCCATAGGCTGGAGGGCATAGCCAGAAGAAAAACATAATAGCAAGTTAATACTTAAGTTAATTAAACTGAGAAGAAAGCAGCAGCACTGGGTTTTGTTTTGAACGTATGCACAGGCGTTCACTTAAACAGCTCTCCTTTTTCCTTCTCCCCATCCTCATTCCCACTGGAGATCAAAGACCACCCGAATGCAGCAGCCGCAGGAGGGTGCAAATGCCAACACTGCCATCACCTGGCGAATTTCAGCACTACAGCTATGTTTCGGAAGCGCTAGAATTCAACCTTTAAAGGGTCCTTTAGGTTTACCCGGTGGCTCTACAATCGAAATTAACTAGTATCTGGGAATCTTCATTCCATGAAAAGTAATGCCAATTTAAGAGGCAGTGAAGGCAGCAGCTGTTTATAAACTGCTACATTTACCAATGTGATGAAACCGATACCAATGTATCAGTTTGGTAAAAAAATATGCCTTGAGCTCTGGTTTTATTTTTAGGACATTGTACATGAGGGTGAAGTTCATAAAGCTATTAAGTTCCAATCTACATTATTAAAAGTTGCTATGGATAAATTTGCATGCCCATATAAACAAATCAGATTGGCAAGACCTGTGCATCTTACTAGTTCTGTTTTCAGACTCATTTAAACTAAGTCTGAGGTTTCAGACTCATTTTAACCGGACATTCAGTGAAGAAAAAAACTTCAAAATGTTTCTGAAAGTAACCTGCTTGAGAAGCAGTATTTTACATATGTAACACTCAAAGAAATGAGAGGGGTGATACAGTTTAGAGCTGAAGCAGACACGCTGCTGTGAAGCTCTGCCAGGGCTGCAGCTAGAAGCAGGCTCTTTGCACAGGGGAAAAGTCCTGCTTTTATCAGAGGCACTGCTTCTCAGCTCCTGCTGAATGGGGAATTCTAGATTTTGGTTTCCCTAGGGAGGTGAGCACAGCCACTCTCATAAAGCTGTGGAATGAGCCTGGGATGCTGTAGATTAGAAAGCACCAGCTGTCAATCACAGAAGCAAAATCCTGCGTCTTAGCTGTCATCGTCATTTCTATCCTGCACGCTGATGGTGACACAGGAAGTTTGCGTTGAGCTCTGTGGTTGAATTAAGTATCTGGAAAGAGCCAGTTACAAAACATGCACATGGTGCCTGTACTATAGCCAACATAAAATGGGGCTGCTGTCATATACATTGCCTACCTTTTTTCATAACAGTAAATTATTTGCCACCAAAAGGGCTTCATTAAAAAAACAAATAAAAAAGAAAAAAAAGAAAGTTTAAAGAAGCAAGAATAAGCTATCAGTGCTATTAGTGCATTTTAGGAAACCATTTCCCTTCTGAACGCACTTTTACTCCTTTCAGAAAGTGAATCTTCCTACTATAATCAATAGTAGTCTTCTAGTCTTTTCTCACACTGATTCTGTGCAACCTGGACCTGTCCACATCACCAGATGCAAAAAGAACCTAAATGTCAGGAAGAACAGGAGAATAAGGCTTGCCAAAACCAAATCTCTCTGTGGATTGTCTAAGCCTGAAACAAGGGACAGAGTTCTTACGTCTTGCTCTCCTCATTAATGAGACATCAGAATTTGGCAATGGGATTTTATGTGTGCCTGTGTCAAATGAGATAAACAGCAAATGCTTCTTGTGATACATACAGCGTATGTACAAGAACCAAATCCAACCCCGAAAGATTAAATCCAGATTACTAGGTTTTGGCACACATAATTCTCCAGTTATTTGACTTGATTCTCTTACCTTGGATGACATGATGTTTTTGACCTCCTCATCAGTAGCAGTTTGTGTAATGGCAATGTCAGGATTGCTACAGCTTATCACTCGGCTCTGCAGGAGTTTACTCCCAACAGACACTGCGGAGGTCCGTCCAAATGTGTAATAACGAGACTCTGTCAAAATGGCACTGCTGCCTGCACCTGCCCAGAGGGAGATGTTTGAACTGAGACTAAAGAACATTTATATGAGATTCAAGCCAGCTTGGTTTTTTTGTAGCATCAGTATCTTGAATAGCATTGAGCTCCTGAAAATCTCACCACTATTTCATTAACAGATTACATAGGCATTGAATGACAAGGTACAGATGTTTCCTGAGTGAAGAGCTCATGAGGTGATTGCACAAGCAGTAACAAAGACTCTTCTCTAGGCTGAACAGTCCCATCTCTCTCATCCTTTCCTCACTGGAGAGGCTCCAGCCCCTTCATCACCTCCAGTGCCCTTGGCTGGTCTCTCTCCAGTATGTTCATGTCTCTCTTGTGTTGAGAAGACCAGAACTTTACTCAACAACTCAACATTCTGGGTGAAGACTCACCCATGCTGAGTCGAAGAGAAGAATCACCTCCCTTAGCCTGTTGGCCAAAATACAGGATTTTATCCTCTGATGACATCCTTAATGCAACAGAGAAATTGGCAGAGCTTGGCCCTATGCCATATGGTAGTAAGTTAATTTGCACAGAAAGTTGTTGACTGATGTACAGGCCAGTAAGATATTGGCTTCTCAAGGCCATTTTAATTCCTGGAGGAAATTCCTCTAAAGCAAGATTCAGTTTAGAAGATGTCTCTCACTTTCACCTTGATGAAGGTAGAGTGTTGCCTATAGCTGTGGTCCTCTTACCTCAGCCCTGCATCTTAGACGAATTACTGAGAGACAGGGATTATGGGGTGCCAGTCCATGTCGCTCTTTTCAGTGCTGAGATCCCTGACCTTCCTCTGAGAAAAACTGTATGTCTGAACAGTGCCGTGCTTAAACAGTATGCAGTTTTGGCCTGACAAGTTGTGTTTGCTATTTTATTCACCAGTTCCCTAAGTTCTCGTCTCAGAAACTGCATGCTGAATAGCATATGTCAAGAAGAAAGAATACTTCTACAATTCTTGCACCAATATTACCTGGTTTGACTACTTCTCTTTGAGGATCTGGCAGACGAAACACATAGTAGACATAAGACGCCAGGAGGCAGTTCCTTCCATGCTGGTCTTTGCTCAGGTCTTTGCTGTTGTGGAGACTGTTCACTATTGCAACCACAGAGTCAAAGGCAAACTGTGAGAAATTGGCTGTGAAAAAAAGGCAAGAATCAATCTCATCATTGAAGGGTATTAATTAGGTGAGGCATTCTTTGTACCAACAACTAATCCTACATGCTTTAATACAGTTCTTACTAAATTCAGAGTCCTAGACCACAGACCAGACCCAAGGTCTACATAGGCCAATAACAACCCTTCAGTAGACCCATGGACTTTCAACTCAATCACTGCTACTCCATCACTTTGTGCTACGTAAAAGCAAATCATAACTGTTAATTACCATTTCTAGAAGCCTGCATGCACTTCCTATAAAATACCTACTTGTAGAACATGAAGACTCATTATTCTCCAACTGTCAGACTAATGCAAGCTAGCACGGTTTTCTACAAATATTATAGTGGATTACAAGTGTTGATAACCAAAATGAGACAGGAAATAAATTACTCCACTATCTCTAAATATGCGTTCCCTCCAGAGTTAAAATATGTGATGGCTAACTGGCAGCCTTAGTAACAAAAAAAATCTGTGTGGGTTACTCTACCCTCTCTGGTTTTGTGCTCACCCAATTCTGCCTACAGGTATTTAGGCAGAGGATATGGTGCAGTCAGCAATGTTACCTGTAGGATAAATGGTTTTGCTGGTGTTTGCCTTGCAAAACAACAAAATTCCAAACAAAGTTAAACCACAACCCACTTTATATTTCCAGATAACTACTACAATTTAATATACCTTCCAACCAGAATTTGAGAGTCTTACATGTAGGGGAAAAGGAGAGAAGGCAAGAACTCAGTTAAACTGGATTAAATTGTGCAGAGAAACTGTGTGTTGAGAAGCACAACTATTTCTGAAGTGGAATACACACTAATTCTGAGTCTGGATATTTATCAATCATTTCCCCAACATGTCTAGGTTGCTAGCACCAGTAAATACCTGTTTGACCAGCTATGACCATGGGCTGTACAGCTAGCTGGAAAAGTTTATCTAGCACCAAATGTAAAAACAAGACAAGGGGTTCAAGGCGTGATGAATTCAAACAGATAATGCTGAGTTTCAATTCATGTTCCAATGCAGCCTCTGTGATCTTCTGGTCCATCAGTCGAATGGGGAATGTCACTTGACTTTCCAGTGAATGGCACAAAGTGAAGAACTTCTCCAGGTGATTATCCTGCAAATACAGTGCACTCACAGTTTAAGAAGCTGATAGAGTTTAGCTAAGCAAAGCCTGATTGTTCCACCTGATGGGATAATATATTTTCACTCTTTTGGCTTGCAGTGGTGGCTAGTCTGAGAGACCAATTTGTAAAGCAGCTGTCACAGCCTTTTGCCTGATCCTTTTCATCTGGCTCAAATTTGGAGTCTGGTTATATTAGATTAAAAACAGAGAAGTTAAAGCCCTCATTAAAGTTATTGCTTCATTACATGAAAATCTTGTCCCCTCTCTCTGACAAATCTCTGTCACGTCATGGGTCTGTAGTCCCTCTGCACTTGCACCTAAGTTCCAGCTACATACAAGTTACACGTCTTGCAAGCATGCACTACTTGTATTTAAAAAGCATACCACATAGGGGTGATGGACCTGCTTAGGACAGAGCTACCAGGGTTAATTAGAAAGGGATGATGCATAGGAGACACTGTAAAGCAGCATAAACAAAACAAAGCTGCTCTGCCTCAAACCTGCACCCCCCAAAAATGGGCAAAGGTCCCATTTCCTATCACTTTTCTATGACCAGAATCACAGAGTTCTCATTCAGCACGAAGCTTGTGCCCTCACATCAGATGGCAGTGACTACTGCTGAACTGCCTAGAGCATTCTGTCAATATAATCTCTCTCTTGAGGCAGGGAGATGTCATGTCTCTGCAGATGTGGACAAATTGTCTGAACTAGCCTTGCAGAATACAAGCTGCAGAGTGCAGAAACCGACACTGTGCCCTGTCACTGTCTTTCAAACACAGACTAAGCAGATCCTTGCTGAGTTGAGAGGACACTAGGCTCCTAATTACTTGAACTGACTTGCTGCCAAGAGTGCTCATTTGTTCATTTGTATCCAGAGATTTAAATTCACCAAAGGATTCCAGTCACTGAGGATATCAGTTATTTCCTGATGCATTTCATCATAATTTCATCTGAATTTCACAAACCTCCTAAGTTAGCCTGGATATCTGAGCTGTCTTTGAAATGAAATGCATTACCTGAGTGTGAACAGATGAAACAGCTTGCACTTCAACATTGAAAACACCCTTGTGTCCTTCAACCCACTTAACAGGTGGTGTCTGAGATGGAACTTTCTGTGATGGAAAAGAAATATGTAAATCATCATCTTCCTTTTAAGAATAAAACAGAACGTCTGTTTACACGGGGGGCCTAGAGGGTATTTATGCTATTCACTTCACTTTAGACAGCCAAAACAGGTGCTATACAGAGGACCACAGCTAGGCATCCTTTTATTCTCATAGGCTAGATGGAAAGAAGTTGAGAGGAAATGTGGAGTACTTCAGCTAGATGCCTAGCACATGCAGTGCAAATATACATCTTCTGATGGGATATTTTTAAGGTTAGAAGTTCCCAGCTAAAGCACTACCAAAGGCATGCCACAGTGATGGGACGCAGTTTTAACACTCTGGACAGTTTCCTACTGGCCATATTTATTCAGAGAGCACAGTTTTCGGCTCCAGTAGCAGCACCTGATTACACTTCTCCTTCTCCTATGCAGCCACAAAAAAAAAAGAGCAAATCATCCTATGGAAGAAAGCAAATTATTGACCTGACAGCCTCTGAACAGATGTATCCCTGATTAGAAAAATCACAAGTATTTGCTTGGATAGCTAACTTTAAAAAATATAACAACATAAAATAATAATAATAGCAACAACAGTGACAATAATAACACCACTTTTCTCCAGAGATTTCCCATTTCAAAGTACAAAATGGAGGTATTGTCTACAAGCAGACGGCAAAGATAGTTTGTAAAACACACTGTTCTTCTACATTATGTAAATAAAATATTTTCATAGTTTTCTTTGTTACCTCAGGAGAATGAATTGAATAATGGGAAGGCAGCTTATCCAATACAACAGGAAGACAATAATGTCCAGTTTGAAGACGATAATTTAATAGAATTGGCAGCCACTGAAACAAATTAAGACAAAACACAGCAGTATTCATGACTATATCTGATTAGGGCTATTTCTCTAATTTTTATGTGCAGTCAACAAAACAATAAATGAGATATTGACCCAAGCTTTTCTGCTTTAACCCACTCAATAATGATTTCTTAGCATTTTAAATTAACTGATAGTTACTGTAGAAAAATGTACAAGACTAATTCACAAACCATCCCTTTTGAAGAAAACAAACACAGTGCTTTTCATGTGTGATGTGTTTTTCTACTAAATCCTACCAGAAGGATATAGTAGAGTTCATATTTTTATATTAAAAATGACATATTTTGAATAGACTGATCCTTTGAAGAAAATCAACAGAGTTAAAGTTTTGTTAAGGATAGGTTGAACATCTTAGCCATGGTCACCATGAGGACTAAGACCAGAATGACTCATCAAAACACTGTATTTAGACATACTTCACTTTTCTCCTATTGAAGTCTAAAAGGCTGTGCATTTGAGTATCACAGTCAAAAACCATTTTGTATTTGTGAACAGAGGCTTGAAAATTAATTCCTCACCTATGGCAAGAACGACAATCTAATTTACTTGTTACCAATTCAACTGACATTGGTGAGACTAAATCTGTCCATGAAAGAAAGCCCACGTAAAAGGATTCTCAGTAGTGGGATCAAAACCAAATACAACTTCATAGCAGGAACACACGGAAAGCACTTGTCTGTCCCCACAGCCCAATTGCTGACCATAGCACTAAGAGGTTTTCCAATCCGAAGTATTATCATAATCTATGCTTTCCTCTTATTTTAAAAGCTTTCCAGTTAAAAATATTGACTGAGAAAGAAAATGGTCAAAGACACTATGTTGCAATATGTATTTCTTAAGCCGAGACACGCCAGTCTCAATACTTATCAATAGATAATGGATGGGAGATAATTACATTTTACCTTCTAGATTCTTTCTGTATTTAATTTTGATGTGGGTAAAAGGCATTTTAGAACATAAATGATATGCCATAAAAAACCCCTAATTGAAAATGTTACATTACTTCTTACCTTGTGCACAAACATGTTAGGTAACAGTAAATAATTGTAATTACATATTGTTTAGGGGTATTTTGCAATAAACAGAATCTAACAGAATTAAACAATATGATAAAAAGCATTACTGTTGCAAATATTTGTATGCATACCTGAGTCACGTGAATTCATCAACTTCAAAGATACTTAACAATGTAAAGCTATAGGATGAGGATGTAACATATCACAGGTTGTATCTGATTTCTGTGAATTAACATTAAGACCTTCTATTACATAACCAGAAAGGGAATACATAACAAAATTCTTGACAAGCAAAGAGTCTGTTTGCATGGGATGTACACACACATATCACATGGAACTTACTGAATACCCAAGGAGGGTTTCCATAGATGCTCCTTGCTTTGGCTGGCAGCTGATGTGATAGAATGTGAACAACAGATGGTGTTTCTCTGTGAGTTTTACTGGCAGTTTGATTTTCACTTCTTCATAGAAGTCAGGGGACCTGTTTAAAGAAAATGCTGAACTCATTTCCAATATAAGTATGAGACTAAGCAGAAGGCACATTTGCCAGTAGGCTTCTAGATGATATGGTTATAAAAACTGTAAAAATCTGAAAACAGCCGCAGAGCCAAGTTAAACAAAGTAAATATACATATAGCTGTATTTAAGAACTATCTACACCTTTGAATCAGGAAAAGCATAGATGGTATCAGTAGGAATGCTTCAGCTTTTACCCATCTCAATACATCCAAAACCATTCAATTTTAATTTTGTGTTCCAGTATATTTGGGTAGATCCTAAATGAGAATGTCCCTTCAAATCTTTTCAATCTGTGAATTCATCAAAATGAATGTTTTTACAAAGTTGTGTTGGTGCTTCCTGCTCCTGCTCCTTAATCTTGACACAAGGAATATACTCAACTAACCTCTGAAAAGCTCCAAACAAGAAAAGCAATGATCACTTACACAAACGTTACTTATGCAAACGTGTAGTGATCCAAACCAGACATGACAAATCCACATAAAACACAGCTATATTAATACCAACATTGCTTGATGAACTATACAGGCTAAAAATTATGCGAAGAGGTCATGATTAATATTTCTCAAGTAATACAAATAGAAACAATACTTACTTATTGTGGTAAGTGATAGCTGTGTATACTTCTTGCACAAATTCTGGACCTGAAGATTTCCCGAAAATTACCTACATTAAGAAGAAAAGAAAGTAACAGCAGTCAGTTCTAAAGTATTGAATTGTTATCATCTTGTGTAAATTTTAAGACAGTATCTGAAGACTAAAAATTACTCTTAAATTTTATCTTAACACATTGACACAAATATCTTATTACCAAGCATCTTCCCCACAGGCCATTCAGCATAAAACACCAGAAAAATAGAGCAGAGATTATTTCCAGAGCCACTAACTACATCACATTCTCCAGTCATGCACTAAAATGTTACAAATTGCAGGAATAGTTATGGTAAGCCTTTTACACATGGTCACATTGCCTTTAACTAAATGTTGAAAAGGTAAAAGTATTTTTAGAAATCTGTTTTTCAGTTGTAGCCTGCTGATTTAGGGTGGGATCCATCTCACCTTACCTTAGAGGGCCAAAGCTCCTTTATAATGAGTGAACAGAAACAGGCATTTTTGGTGCTTGATTTACTTTCCTCATTTCAGACACAGCCTTATGGTAAGGTCCTGGAATTGAGTAACTTTAAAGGGAGCCCTGGGAGATGAGCTTTGACAAGGATATCGGTACAGCACGAATCTGTATGTACTGAGGTAAAGTTCTCTGACAGTGGAGAGGAATGCCAGCTGAACTGTGTCTGTCCTAAGCATTTGTCAAAACCTAATCATAACATGGGCAGAGTTTAAGGAAACCAATAAGGCAGTATTGTATAAAAGATGGTGTTACATTCACATGGCACAGATACGGCTGTGGAAGAAATGTAACCTGGAAAAACATTGTGCTGATGCTCTGGTTTCAATTCCAGTGTAAAGATGTGGAGTAAAGATATGAAGTACACACTGTGGAGTGTCAGAACACTGATAAAGGCTAGTCAGGTCCTTGCTCCAATAGATTGTTGGATTTAAGTCCCTTGGGGTAATACTTCCACTCATTTTTTCCCCCTCTAACAAATAAAATCACAGAAGATTCATCCCAGTGTCATTCTTAATTAGCCAATTACACTCTCTGAAAATTGAAAAAAAAAAAAAGCTGAAGCAGAAATCTAGGTTAGACCACTTCAAAGTGAATCTCTGAAGCTTGGTAACAAAGAGTCTTTTAAAGAGAAATGTTGAATAACCTGAAAATAGGCAGTGCTGCCTGCTCTACTAGTAATGCACATGTATGCCCTATTAGGCAGTCAGTTTCAAACACAGAAAACTCTACATACACTGCATGATTGTGTTCTCATTCAGATTCAAGCAATGAAGATCCCAAGTTCTACTTTCCAGTGTTACACCTGAGTATTTGCGTGCACACAGTGTATATTTAGGAGTTATACTGGAACACAGACTACACCATTCTTAAAAGGTCTCTCTAGCTCTGTGAATTTTATCATTAGAGTTCCCAACATAGCATTGATTCTATATGATATCACTCTTCCAAAAATATGGTAGGAAGACTTAGATATCCTTATCTCAAAACATCCTTATCTCAAAATTGGAGAGATATGGATTTTATGAGTGGACTATTCAGTGGATGAGAAATTGGCTGTATGGATGCAGCCAGAGAGCTGTGGTTAATGGCTCTTTGTCTGGGTGGAGATCAGTGATGAGTGGTGTCCCTCAGAGCTCTGCCTTGGGACTGGTGCTCTTCAATGACTTCATTAATGACCTAGACATGGGTATCAAGCGCACCCTTAGCAAGTTTGCAGATGATACGAAGCTGAGTGATGTGGTTGATGGGCCAGAAGGGCGGGATGCCATCCAGAGGGACCTAGATAAACTCAAAAAGTGGGCCCATGAGAATACAATGAAGTTTAATAAGTCAAAGTGTAAGGTCCTGCATGTGGGTAAGGGTAATCCTAGATATGAGCACAGACTGGGAGAGGAACTCACTAAAAGCAGCCGTGCAGAGAAGGATTTGGGGGTCATGATAGATGAAAAGCTGTCTATGAGCCAGCAATGTATACTCGCAACCCAGAAAGCCAACCGCATCCAGGGCTGCATCAGGAGAGGCATAAGCAGCAGGTATAGGGAGGTAATTCTGCCTCTCTACTCTGCCCTCATGAGACCCCACCCGGAGTACTGCATCCAGTTCTGGGCTCCTCAGCATAAAAAAGATGTGGACCTGTTGGAGCGAGTCCAGAGGAGGGCCACAAAGATGATTAAAGAACTAGAGAACCTCCCCTATGAGGACAGGCTGAGTTGGGGTTGTTCAGCCTGGAAAAGAAAAGGTTTCAAGGGGCTCGTATAGCCATCTTTCAGTATCTAAAGGGGGATTATAAGATAGAAGGGGAAAGGCTTTTCAGTCCGTCAGACTGTAATATGACAAGGGGGAAAGGTTACAAGCTGAAGGAGGGGAAATTTAGACTGGAGATTAGAAGTTTTTTACCCAGAGGATGGTTAGGCACTGGAACAGGTTGCCCAAAGGGGTTGTGGCTGCCCCATCCCTGGCAGTGTTCAAGGCCAGGCTGGATGTGGCCCTGGGCAACCTGGTCTCGTGTGTGGCGTCCCTGCCCATGGCAGGGGGGTTGGAACTAGATGATCTTTAAGGTTCCTTCCAACCTGGGCCATTCCATGATTCTATGATAACAAAGAGTAATATGCCTCTGTTCAACTTGAGTGACAAGACTGCTTTCTGATGAGAATGTTAGGCTTCACAAGCTCTCTGATGTTAGGCTTCCTAAGGCCCCACTAGAAATTGTGGTGATGGGAAGTATTAGTGTTATGCTTCCAGAGGTTCCGCAGGAATGCCTGTAAGCAGAAGACTGGTATTACCGGCATTGCGCAGGATGGGTCTTCGCCACACATAAACTGGATCTTGATGGTAATGTTTCTTGCAGAAGCTAGTCGGTTAGCAAAATTCAGCCTCTGAGGGTAAACATAGAGGAGATTTCTGGAAGAAAGAAGAGGAAGAGTAAAATGGGTAAATGACAAGCATTTGCATTTCAAAATCATAGAATCATAGAACCATAGAATCATTTGGGTTGGAAGGGACCTCTGGAGGTCATCTAGTCCAACTCCCCTGCGGTGGGCAGGGATGTCCCTGTCTAGATCAGGTTGCCCAGAACCCTGTCAAGCCTCACCTTGAATGCCTCCAGGGATGGGGCCTTAACCACCTCTCTGGGCAACCTGTTTCAGTGTTCCACCACCCTCGTGGTAAGGACCTTTTTCCTAATATCAAGTCTAAATCTACTCTTCTCCAATTTAAAACCATTGCCCCTTGTCCTTTCACTAGAGGCCCTCTCCAGCCCTCTTGTAAGTTCCCTTTAGGTACTGGAAAGTCACTATTAGGTCCCCCCGAAGTCTTCTCTTCTCCAGGCTGAACAATCCCAGTTCTGGCTTGATGGCATGAGCCTTTGACTGTGCTGCTTGTTGCAGGAGAACAGGCTGAAGACCCTTACTAGTCCCCCTTCCCACCAACTCTGGTGTATCCCCTGCATCTTATCAGATGAAAATAAAGTGCTTCTTTCTCTCCCTGCTCTTCAGTTCATAGAGAGCGAACACTTTGCTGGAAGTCTCTTTCACAAGTTCACAAGGAAAAGTTAAGTTCTTGCTGTGACATGTAGAACATTCTATATTTAAGATTTCTCATACAGTAAGCTATGTCTTTTAGAAGATAGTATTCCTACCTGTCTCTTTAAAAAAAAATAAATTATATAATTCCCAGTTAAAAATTAATATCTTTGCTTGATATAATGAAGAGCACAAATTTCTCAAGAAAGCAACTCCCTCAGATTTTGGAAGGTGTTAGGAATCACTCACAAGTGATAAAAACAAGTAAACTGCAAATTAAATCAACAACTGAATTTCATACATTCCTATTCAACAAAATGGCATATATTCACACAGAATCACAGAATCGATCGGGCTGGAAAGACCTCCGAGATCATCAAGTCCAACCCTCCATCAACTCAAATCCATTTACTAGATCATGGCACTCAGTGCCACATCCAATCTTTGCTTAAAAATCTCCAGGGATGGTGAATCCACCACCTCTCCAGGCAGGCCATTCCAGTGCCTGATCACCCTCTCTGTGAAGAACATTTTTCTGATCTCCAACCTAAATTTCCCCCAGCAGAGCTTGAGCCCGTGCCCCCTTGTCCTATTGCTGGGTGCCTGAGAGAAGAGACCAGCTCCCACCTGGCTAGAACTTCCCTTCAGGTAGTTATAGACAGCGATGAGGTCTCCTCTGAGCCTCCTCTTCTCCAGGCTAAATAACCCCAGCTCCCTCAGTCTCTCCCCATAGGACTTGTGCTCCAGTCCCTTCACCATCCTTGTTGCTCTTCTCTGGACGCGCTCCAGCACCTCAATATCTTTTCTGAACTGAGGGGCCCAGAACTGAACACAATACTCAAGGTGCGGCCTCACCAACGCAGAGTACAGGGGAAGGATCACTTCCCTGGTCCTGCTAGCCACACTATTTTTGATACAGGACAGGATCCCATTGGCCTTCTTGGCCACCTGGGCACACTGTTGGCTCATGTTGAGCTTCCTGTCAATTAGTACCCCCAGGTCCCTTTCCATATTCCTAGATTACATGTATTGAAAAGCACTATCAAAGAACCTGAGGAAATACAAAAATGTATTTCTAACTAAAATTCTAGAAACTGGTATTTCTGTACCTGTACTGAGGGAAGCCAGCCCCCCAAGCCAAGAGAATGGGACCAAAATCTCCCCCCA
>VWZO01011907.1:5923-33846 GCA_013396975.1 Bucco capensis | reverse complement strand
AAATTGTTGGAGAGTGTTCAAAGGAGGGCCGCGNGAGTGATACCCATGTTCCTATAGTCCTTGGATGGGTAGGATGAGCACATTAGCCTTCTGGCAGTCATCCTAGGAGAAGGACAACTCTGATTCCAAACCCGGGCAGATGGAGCTCGTTTAGCCCTGGAAGGCCTTCCATCTAAGAGAAGGACACTCTAATAAAACCTACGTCCTAATGACTTCGCTGCCAGCTTCCAAGCTTGCTAGGCCCTGGCAGATGAACCTTAGGACTAAAGGGTGGGTCCAGCTCTGCGCATGCTCTGTCTCACCTAAAAAAAATCCATTGCACAGGCTCGAGGGTGCTATCCGCTATCCTCTTTTTATCAGCATGCTTGTAAAAGGCGCTGATGAGGAGCGTGGATGGAGCCCTCCCTGGATCTTCGTTCGCAAAGCGTAGCCATACATATACAAATGAGAGTGGGACTTGATGATCCTTGTGGGTCCCTTCCAATTCGGTTTTTCTGTGATTCTGTGATACAGTGATCTTAAAAAACGTAGCTGGGCATTTTTAACAACTAAAATTAAATCTGGAAATGTATATACATATCACAGAGTCATCTAAGCCACACTTGAAAAAAATAATGCCTAGCATCATGGGAACTTGAACATTATTCTATTTTAGTTAACACTGAAAAATAGGTATCTTGCAAGTTATTGAACTTTATGACCTCCCAGTTGCAGGCTGGAGATGAATGCAGTATCTTTACCTCACTGTTTATGAACCTATTGAAAAAGCTGCTACATGGCTACCTCTAGATTGTACTTTTAGAAGACAACAGGTTCTTTTCTGCTTGAGATTTGGTCTCTCTGGAAGTAAGAATTATAACTGCTAGAATAGCAAATAGTGGTTTTCTCCATGGACATGAAGAAGGATTTCCACCTTTGTCAGCCAGTAGTTACAGGGCTTAGCTGGCAGATGTGCCAATCTTCTGTCAACCTAAAAAAAGAAGAATGACAGAACTACCTAAAACTGCCTTGGCAGCATAAAGATGGCAGAAGCAAATGGCATTGCAGTCAGCCTTGAAGGTATAAACCTCTGCAGCACTAGGATTTGATGTGTATCCTCACTGCCCTGTGAATAAGAAATTTATGAGTTGGACAGAGAGTTAGCTGAACTTAAGGAAAATATTGAGAAAGAGTAATGAAGAACTGTATTCTTGAGTTTAGCCTCTGGCTGACAAGTCAACAAGCAATAGTCACATGGAGCAGTCACAAGTCATTCCTTCCACACTGAGAAGGCGGTCACTTTGAGTCTGTTTACTCCCTGTATGAAATCAAACACCACTGCATTTTTTTTATGTCATGGGGATTGCTAGACTAGAATAAAACCAGACAGATGAACTCCATGGTTATTTCTGCTCATAGCCTAACAGCCATTAGATCTCAAAACATTCTAATAAACTGAATTTTGGGTAAGACAGGAATATTCTTAGACATTGAAGAGATTTTTGTCTCAGAAACAATACTCTTACAAACTGTCTTCCAGAAAATTACTAGCACTGTATAAATGAAACCAAAGTCTGCTAAAGAACTATCAGATCTGGAAAATTTTAAAATATATTTTTATGTGTATGAGGAACTGATCTTAAATTTAAACAACCAGCATAGTTATTTGGCATCTTAGAGCTTTTGGAGCTAAAAATCTTGTCGCTACAGGTTCTCCCCACTCCACAGTATTCCCTGCTGTATTTTGACAGACCAAACCTCAATTTTCTGTTAAATAAAGATAGGAAATGAAAAGGGGTGAGGGGAAGTTACAACTGTAAAAATGTGAACCAATTTGTCTATCTGTCCATTTCTTCTCTGCAGTATCTACACACCATAGGACAGGTACAAATTTAGCAAAAGCTCTACCAGATCAATTTCTGGGCCAGAACTTCTGTTAAGATACCACATGATTTTTCAGGTGCAGATGGAATCAATGAAAGACAGCTGATGCAAAACACAGCTAATCTAATGAGCTATTTCTATATCAAGTCCTTCAGTGAATTTAGTCTACATTCTCTATATTAATTTGATTTTTTTGGAAAAGATTTTCAATAGCACTTATATGATTTAGTCCTGTTATAATTCAGGAGGATGCAAGCTCCAGGTGCTTTTAAAAAATATCACTCTACCTGTAAAATGGAAATACAGCCATTACTTTCTGTCTTCTAACTACACTGCTATAAAGACTAAAAGAAATATCCAGTACTGTCCCTGCATGAACCCCTCACTTTTCCAAGGTTTGAGAGGCTAATATAACCTTATCATGACTTCAGGTCAAAAGACTGAGTCTAATGGACCAATGGAAGGGATTAATTTCAGAGCTCAGGACCTTTAATTGAGAGCAGATGGTCCCTAGTGCCTATAAATTTAAAGTCTGGGGCCTGTTAACAAAAGCATCTAATCTCATCTCAATTGTAATAAGCAGCCAGGGCCCAGCAATATTGAGTTTACAAAACAATGTAACAACCTCTACTAAAAGCAAACAAGTAGCAAAGACAGTTAATGAAAAAGATGTCACATGTTCTCTGCAGCAAAAGTAGTTAAGAGAATGAGCATCAGAATTCCCCACTCAGTGCAGCTTTTAAGCAATTTTAAATAAATCTCCGTATAGAACATACAGCAATCCCACAACAAAGAACTTAGCAGCTTGAATAATTCTGGTTAACTCTACATGGAAAGAGACTGGATACTATTCACATAACTGAACAGTGATGATAGAAGCCATCCCTTTTAAAGTCATTTTAACCTAGATATCTTGGAAATTTGAACATTCAAAAGAACTTCAAAGATCATAAACTATCTTGATACATTCAACATCCATCTTCAACAGGAGGCAGAAAAGACAACTCTGAAACTTTCTCCAAGAACTTTTGCCAAAAAGCATCTGAAGAATTCTCATTTCTGCTGTTTTTCTAAAAACTGAGTAAGTGAACAATAATTTGGTTCAGTGAAACTCACTACAAAAAGAAATTCAAGTTTTGTACAGAAGCAAAGCAACCCAAATTCTTTAGACTGTCTGCCACAGACACAGACTGAGGCTCCATAGCATTAGTCATCAGCAATTATACAAGACATTTTATTCGTAATTGTAAAGCAGTTTATAGAAATATTACATTTATATATGTAATATTATATTTGGGGGTGGGGAATAAAATCAATCCCTTCCTCCAGCATACAGTAGGTCAGTGGCTGTGTGTAACATCAGAATAACTTTGCCTATGCTCATGACTGCACACAGATTTAAGTTTCTACAGTATTTGAAGAAGAAACTGGTCTTCAACCCTGTATATTTTATCTGTAAGAACCTGTATGTATAATCTGTGCAGTAAAACTGTTTAAGAAAAGGTCTTGCAAGGAAAGCCACATATATGCATACACAGCCATATACACACATTTATGCATCTATTTCATCACAAAGAACAAAAAGCAATCATAATGTTGTAGTCAGCTAGAGAAATCAGTCTGTTGTCAGTCTTAACTGTGTTGTGGCCTGACAATCCAGAACCAGGGTTTCATAGAATCACAGAATATTCCAGTTCAGTTTTCCAGTTCAATTTCCCAGTTCAGTTGCTTCTTTTTCTGCTGCGAATACTGCATGAGAGGTGGAAACACTAATATTTTGTCTCAGATGTAC
Source organism: Bucco capensis (assembly GCA_013396975.1). Classification (NCBI taxonomy): domain Eukaryota; kingdom Metazoa; phylum Chordata; class Aves; order Piciformes; family Bucconidae; genus Bucco; species Bucco capensis. The sequence goes on along the minus strand of VWZO01011907.1, from coordinate 30,191 downwards.
CTAGTCAGCAGCTGAAGTACCCTAGGGAGAGATTATAACATGGCGGGAGGAATATTCTCCTTGGTTTCAGTGTGCAAATATCACACTTCTTCTCTACAACATAGAGAAAGAGATAGATAACTCAACACAAAATCTACATGATTTAGCTAGAAAATGGTATGGGGGGCACGGTTACTGGAATAAGAACACCAAACCCCCAGTTTCCTAACAAGCATTTCTTTTCCTGAGATTTGGGACCTCATCATCTTCCAATCTTAAATTGAGGAAAAAAAAAAAAGCTTAGATTTTTCCAACAGAGGAGGCAGCACATTATACCAAAAATATTTCTGATCAGTTCATTTCACATGATGTTTTAATATTTGTAAAATAAAATAATTTTCAAATTTGACTTCAAACAAAATTTCAAACTGAATTATAATCTGTCTCAAAGAAATAGAGCGTTTTATCCAGAAAACATCAAATTAAGTCTCTGTGTAGGTTTAAGAGTAAGTTTTAAAGAACTGTCTATTCCAAAAGCCTCTGCAGCTTTTAAAAAAAAATCACAAAATTTTCACAAAAAAAGTCCACAATTTTTCTCCAGCTATTATTTGACCAGCATACAAAGGCGGTCACCTATAAGTATTACTGACACTCTAAAAATAGCACAGCATACATATTTATTTAAAGTTGAAATTCATATTGGATTATTTCTCAATATGACATATTTAATTATACAAGTAAATGCAATTAAGTTCTTATTTAATATCAAAATCAGATGAAGCTTAAAAAACACCTTTAAAACACCTGAATATTAATAAGTCTGCCCTTTATATAAAATTGCTATTATTTAGACTTCATCATTAATTTAGTTTTGTCTAATTAATATATACTTACACCCCTATATCCACATAATTATACAGCAAACAAAGAAAGTGGTGACTGAGAAGCTTGCTTTCAAGTGACAAGCTAAACAGTCTCACAGCTCTGACAGATACTTTTTATTCCTTTTTTATTCCAGTGATAATTATGTCAATAAACTGGATTCAGCAAATCTGCTGCTCTATAATTTATTAATTACAACAATTTACTGCTATCACTGTGATTTTTCAAGGACATCAAAAATGCATTCCAAATCAAAACAGCAAAGAACATCAGTTTAAAGATGTACAAAGCATGATTTACTTCATGGCAACCTCACAATTAAAACACAACTTAAATGCAAAAGAGCTGCTTTCTTTAAGATTTCCTTGCACAAGCACATCCAGAAGAATACGTTTTGTTTAGAAGGATTGAACAGCAATATTTTTATATCAAACTTAAAATGATAAAAAAAATCTAAGAAAAGTTAACCATTTCTAATCAGAAGAAAAATCAAGACATTATATAGTAAATTACAGACCAACATTTTTATAGCCTTCATTTTTTCAACATGCTTCCTTCTTATTAATTTTTAGGTTGAATAATAGAATTGACTCACAGAAAACAAAACCAGCAGGGAAGTGAAGCATTTCTTTTGTCCATCCTCTCTCACAAATCAGGACCAACAGGAACTACACCAACATTTTAGAAATGTTTGGGAAAATATCTTAGATGATTAACTATTCTTATGGTTCCAAGTGATCTTTTTCACACTTATCCTTGGAATACGATTGCTGAGTTAACTTCTACTTTTTACTATTTACATTGTTTCCTTATGGTCCTATTTGCCTGGTGGGGACCAGGGCAGTGAAGTCCTTCCTGCTCTATGTGAAAATCAGGTTCATGACCTCCTGAGGAACCTGAACATACATAAGTCTATGGGACCTGATGAGATGCACCCCAGAGTCCTGAAAGAATTGGCTGATGTTGTCGCCAAGCCACTCTCAATAATATTTGAGAAGTCTTGGCAGTCAGGTGAAGTCCCTAGTGACTGGAAGAAGGGGCATGTTACACCCATTTTCAAAAAGGGTGAAAAAGAGGACCCTGGGAACTACCGACCTGTTAACCTCACCTCTGTGCCTGGGAAGATCATGGAGCAGATTCTCCTAGAAGGTCTTATAAGGCACATGGAGGAGAGGGAGGTGAACAGAGACAGTCAACATGGCTTCACTAAGGGCAGATACTGTCTAACAAACCTAGTGGCTTTCTACGATAGTGTGACTCCCTCAGTNTGACCAGCAGATTGAGAGAGGTGATTCTGCCGCTTTACTCTGCTCTGGTAAGACCTCATCTGGAATACTGTGTCCAGTTCTGGAGCCCACAACACAGAAAGGACATGGACCTGATGGAGCAGATCCAGAGGAGGGCCACAAGAATGATCAGGGGGCTGGAACACCTCTCCTACAAAGACAGGCTAAGGGAGCTGGAATTGTTCAGCGTGGAGAAGCGAAAGCTTTGGGGGGACCTAATAGTGACCTTCCAGTACCTAAAAGGAACTTACAAGAAGGCTGGAGAGGGCCTCTTTACAAAGACCTGTAGTGAAAGGACAAGGGGCAATGTTTTTAAATTAGAGAAGAGTAGATTTAGATTGGAAATTAGGAAAAAGTTCCTCACCATGAGGGTGATGGAATACTGGAACAGGTTGCCCAGGGAGGTGGTTGAGGCCCCATCCCTGGAGGCTTTCAAAGTCAGGCTTGACAAGGCTCTGAGAAACCTGATCTAGTTGGGGATGTCCCTGCCCACTGCAGCTGGGTTGGACTAGATGACCTCCAGAGGTCCCTTCCAACACAAACAATTCTATGATTCTATATGCCTATGGCTTATAAAACAACAGCAATATCTTGACGGTACATGTTAGGCCCAACAGTCTTTAATTCCAATCTCTTCCCAATCTCTTCTAGTGTTGAATGTTTAAAACTTGTGATCATTCTTTTTAACCTTTCTGTAGGCCTTCATTTAGCTGGCAATTTCCTGAAAATGTAGTCCCGAAACCAATCACAGAGCCACGGTATTTCTGTCTAAGCACTGCTGAAGGCAGTAGTAGGATTACTTCAGCAGCACTGTACACAAACACACATAACAACATCATAACAACATCATGGAAGAAACTCTCACATCCCACAGAGAACACCACTGACAAATAAACCACTATGACCTTCAGCTGATGGCTACCCAGAAGGAATACACCTGGACATGCAGATTGAGTGTAGGGAAGCCAAAGCTCAATCACACCTGAGGAGCCCTGCCACTCCAGAGGAAGTGCAAGCTCTTAGGCACCACTTACACAAGCTGGGCATACACAAGGCAGAAGATCAAATAAGAAGCATCCATAGGTGCTGGCAGAGCTGACCACTGTCACTGAAAGGTAACTCCGTGGTTTCTTGAAAGGTTAGGAAGGCTCATTATGATGTTTTGGAAGATATAGGTCATGCTACCTTCAAGAAGGGCAAGAAGTACATAAGGAAGTGGAGGCAGTCAGCCTCACCCCAGTCTCCCAGGGAAGATTATGGAACAAAAATACTGCTGGAGTTATCCTTCATATGCCTGTATGGGCCTCCAGGAAAAGAAATTGAGTAAGAACAACTACACGTATTTACCAAAGGCAAATCACACCAAAACAACCTCATTTCTTTCTATGAGCAGATAATTCTCTCAGCAGACAAAGGGAGAGCAGCACATGTTGTTTTCCTTGACTTTAGCAAGGCTTTCAACATGGTCTACCATAGTATCCTGGTAGCCAAGCTGTAGAGAGACTGGATGTGTGAGCTACAAAGTGCAGTTTGTGGAAAACTAGTTGCCTGAAAAGACTAAAAGAATAGTGTTTTGTAGTGCAAAGACCAACTGCTGGCCAATATTAATGGCATTCCCCAGGTGCTAATATGGAGGCTGATGCTGTTTTATGTCTATACTACATTTAACATGTTGAGAAGGAATAGGCTGGAATGTCCCCTCAGCAAGTTTGTGGATGACACCAACCTGGATAGAGTGATCAACACACTGCAGGGCAGAACTGCCTTTCCGAAGAATCTCAACAGACTGTAAGAATTGGCTGAAAAAAACCCTCATGAATTCCAAAGGCGCAATAACCTCATCTAACAGTACTAGCCAGGAGCCCACTGAAAAGCAGCTTTGCAGTAAAGGACCAGGGAAATCAATATGGACAAGCAGTTGAGCAGTGTGCCCTCTCAACAGTAAGGCCTAAGCACACAGTGGGTTGCATACAGAAGAATGGAATTAGAATACCATGGGAAGTGATTAGTCCCTTTTATTCAGCATTTGAAGACTACATCTATAGTACAATATTCAGTTTGGGGCTTGACAGTACTCATACAACATATACAAACTGGAATTAATTCAGCACAGACTGACCACAATGACTGTTGAAGCACATAACTTGAGGAGAAGCTGAGTAAGCCTCGAAAAGCAAAAGGTAGAACTTTGGTTTTCCACTACCCAAGGTGTCAGAATTGCACCAACGGAAACTGTGATTAGATAGAAAAGGGAAAAAAATTCGCAATAAGTTGGTTAACTACCAGAACTGTTGCCCAGAAATTATGTGCAATTTCTCTTCTACTAAATTTTCAAAACTCAGCTGAACAAGGCCTTGAACAATCTCATCTAAATTAATGTTTGTCTCACTCTAAGCAGATGGTCGAACCACATGACCTTTAAAGGTCCCTTCTAAGCTGAATCATTCCATGATTTTCTAAAGGACTATGAGTCAGCCACTTGTCTTTCTCACATTTGGGAAATCTGATTATTCTCACTTAAATGTACATCTCTGCACGTGTATTTACTGAACTGCATTTTTTCATATGGAATGATTTCTCCAGCTTTCACCCAAGCATGTGTGATTCCTTCCAGATTACAACTTTCACAGTATCACAGTGATACATTGTTCAAGTCATTAAGAAAATCTCACTACATTATATGGAGCACTATTTGATTCAACTTGTCAGTTCATAAAATACCTATAATCATTCTTTATGGATTTTTCCAATAAGTTATACATCTATCTTGCAGCAAGGAACATAGATCCTGTGTCTCTATGTCAGGAGTGGGGCAGTGTCAGAAGCCTTACTAAGATCAAAATACCTATTACTGTTAGCATCTGCTCCTTTTTCCTTATCAAGGAGTGGCTTACACTAGGACAGAAGGAAATAATTATAGCTTGACAGGACTCATTTAGTAAGAACATATGCTTCTTATTATAAAACATAAACTATTTACATTTTTTTTCCTAGAAAGTTTCCTAACTGATTAAACAGGTTATTCTCCCTTCTCTTTGCCACTTCTGAAGTTGTCCTGTTTGTTTTTTGCCATCCAGAACCATATCCATCATCAGCAATTTCTCAGACATGAGTCATAAAAAGCCTTGAGGCTGTAGACACTCTATATGTGCAGGACAAATTTTATTTACCTAAGTAACCTCTAATTCTTTGTTTAGTAGTAACTGATCACAGATAGTAGCAAATGCTGAAAGAAATCCCAAACCAACCAGAAGAAAACATACCTGCAATGTATTACCAGCCCTTCTTCACTGTTCAGTAATAAATTAACTCCCTCTTTTCCCTTTTCTTAGCATTCATATTTCTGTACAACTCTCAATTTTTATACTGATTATGTCTCAGTTTTACTTGTATGCCTAGACCACCCCAATTGCATCTTTGTAAGCTCCTCCTCAGAAGTTTCACCTTCCATTTTTTGCATGGTTCTTTCTGGAAGTTCAGAGAAATCCTAAGCTATGACAGCTGGTCTTTAAACACTTTCCCTACTCCTTAGCATTAGAAGGATTTATAAGCTTAACAGCTGAGAGTGAATTCCCTGACATTTTGTTCTTGGATTTATTTCTTGCAGACCCCACTTCTAATTTTATTGCTGTCAGTTGCTGTTAAGGCTACAGTTCCTCTGCATTGGAAGATTTGGTTAAGTCTTTCCAAAGAGCCTCATCCTCTGGCCTGATGTTCTGTACCTAACTCCCATCATGAAAGCATCATTAAGATGCCCCTTTGGAATCTCATGGTTTTTCTCAACAGCAAGTTCAGTGACACTCGAATCTCTGAAATCCAGAAGGTCCCAAAAAGTTACTGGAGAAAGGTCAGCCCAACCGTTCACTCTTTGGCTACCACTAGCTAAAGGAATTATCAACATGATTTTTGAACTGCACTAAAAGTGAATGCTAAGAAGATTTATTGAAATATATCCACTGAACGACACTCATAATAGAACCTGAAAAACGGCGTAACTACCGAAAATCTGTGATAACACAGAAACCCAGGGATTATTACTGAAGAATCTGTAAATGGTGGTATGGCAGTATATTAATATTAATTAAATTAATTTAATTAATAGTAATGAATATTAATTCATTGGATATGTGTCCAGTTGTGATCAGTAGTCTCAGCATTTGGATAGTAGGTACCAAGCAGCTCCTGATTAGGGGAATTCATCTAAGTAGGTTTTGCCTTAGCTTAAAGAAGAATGTTAAACAGGTGAAAATGTGTAACACTACTCCTAAATGATGTGCATTATTTAAGAATGCAGAATTCAAATGTATGTCATAGATCTACTAGGTTAGAGAGAATAGATTAAAAATGTCTTGACAAGTATCTTACCAATGTATTTATTGGTTTTCAGAGATCTAAATGCCAGTAAATTCACCGTTCTGGAAGGACAAGAGAGTGTTAGGTTCACAAGAACATTATCTTCAGAAACTGTCTGAAGTTGGAGACGAAACAAGCAGGTGCCCACACAGCTGATAAACTGGTATTTTTCTCTTTACAGAAATCCTCAGCAATGAACTTTCTACTATCAATATCTACTTTTCTCTATCTGTGAAAAATGGGTCCAAGTTTCAAAGCATTTATCTAACCAATTCAGAATGACTGCCTAAGACCATGTTCTCATACTCCTCTATCACTTATTCGTTTTGTTACATCCTTATCTCTTCTGGTTTTCTAACAAATCCCCTATCAGTGCAAAACTTTCACTAAATAAGAAAATAAAATTTCACTTTCTAGTGCCATCAGAATATTTTTCGTACACCCAGCTAGTCTTTGTGGCTGTGGGCAGAGTCAGCTGTGTGGCACCCATCTATACAGAGTGCCCAACTCTTATTCAGAGCCACTGTCAATACTACTTCCAAAGACAGAACACAACAAGGACTTGCTTAATTCTTGAATGAGTGACTTTCCAGTCACAATCCCTGCCACAGCCAGAGCTTCAGACTTGCACAAGATGTGCATATAAAACTGGTTCTGTAACTTTACAATAAATTAACTCCATAAGGAGCTGCACTTTAGGAATTACTTACTCAATTTTCATATTTTGTTTATTAACTTTCTGATGTTTCACAAAGCCAGAAAATGCTGTTTAATGGATCTAAAAGGAACTTAAATAAGTGGATTCTAAGATACCTTAAAATATATTGACCCTTTAAGCAAAAGGGCCATTTGAAGACGAGCTACAACTTCTAGCTCAAACGCTGCTTCCATATTTACCAAATTTAAGAGACAAACTTTAGTAATCTTAGAACAGCTTAACAATATAGTTACTGGTAAGCATGTGAACAATGGGCTGCCTGTATTTCAAAGCCACAGCTCCTAGAACAATTACTTATAAGGAGAAGAAAGCATGAAGACGCACATACAAACTCAGTGTACTCCGATTGATACACCATACTTTATGTAACTTTGGTATGTTGCCCAGATTAACAGATGCAGGTCCTCCTTCAGGGAGGCTGACATGACAGTCTCTCAGTATATGATGCCAACAGTCACTACACAGAACTTGAATGAGTTCAAGGAAAAACATTTCTCTTCGGAATGATTCACTGAGTAAACTTTGATGTGAGAATACATCTATAAAGTCTACATTTGATAAGAAGTTCTGATGTTTTAAAAACAGATAAACAAACAGACAATCAATCTGATGGCATTGCTGGCATTCATGGCATGTTATTCTTATATTTAAAATTTTGCAACTTAATAATGTGCAATATTATTTGTTTAATAAAAACTTCTATTCCTGCCAGTATTAAAAATTTAGGTTGCTTTTGTATGATCTTAGAAATTTAATGCTGAGACCTCAACAAATAAACATTAGTATCTTCAACACACTATTTCCACTTATTCATTGTAATTATGCAAAAGAGCCTTTTGTTTTCCTGAGGGATTTGCAAATCCCAAACTATTTCATAAGATCAAACACACACAACAGTTAGAACGAAGGAAAGCAATTCATGTTTTGATGCTAAGCTTCTCTTCTTGCCTAACTGGTGAGAAAGAAAACCTCAAGTAATTCAACAAATGGTTAATTCTATAGGATAAGTCACAGTTCATAATGAATGGTCCCAATAACTGCTTATAGTAATGGATTATTTAAACATTCATTAGTTTTACTGGGGAAATAGCAGGATTGCCTTTAAGTACGGGAAGTACAATCACAGAATAGAATCATAGAATCATTATGGTTGGAAAAGACCTCTGAGATCATCAAGTCCAGCTGTCACCAATGATCTGGTGTCCTGTTTTGTCTACCATAACCTATTGCTCCTTATCTACCTTAGAGGTAAACACACTGCACAGAAATGCATTTACCTGAAAAAGAGTTCCACCAAAATTCAGTCAGGAAGCTTTCTATTCTACTCTGAGCATTTAACACACTGAGATCCAATTACATGTACAAAATCATTTCTCAGCCAAATCTTCCACGCTCAGTGTAAACAAAAATTTAGGGAAAATACCAGAGAAAATAAGGCTTTTCACCACTTCTATAAAGCACCACTGAACTGGCAACTCATGACATGGTCTGAGTTATATGTTTCATAATCGCAGGGGTACCTCAAGCCATCAGAGTTTCATTACCCTCACAGCAGTCCCAGTACCTTCTTAAGTTGGACTGCTGGGCTCCCTATAAATACATAAATCAACTGTAATCCTTTTTATTGACTAAACTCTTCTTTCAAGTTGTATCAGCTATCAGATGCTCCTTGCATAATTTTCATCAGTGCAAAATAATGTATTTTCTAACACAGTCTTCCCACACATTAAAAAATAAAACTCTTAACTTTAAGCTTGTGGAGGAAGTTTTGGCATATTGTAATCAGGCATTTTGCTTTTCTAAAAAATTGTAAATATTAAGTTTATAAAAAGTACACCAAACCTATTGTACTTCTGAAATAGTCACCTCTGGTAATATAAAGATACGACTCTAAGGAAATCATGTGTGCACGTGCATGTATATATAAATATGCATTTTCAAGATTATTAACCTAGAGTTTTACGTAAGACTCAAGAGAATCTGTTCCATCATAGACCTTTCAAAAAGAAAATCATAGGACTGCTCAACAATTTATTGTAGGTTGCTTTGCAGCCAAAATATCAAGAGTCATCCAACAAAAACTCCACTGCCCAAAGAAGACTCCTGTCTTCCTCTTTCAAAAGTTACCTCTGACTCTAAACAAGTTTTCCAAGCATTAGACAAGACACCTGCAAACACTGAGAGATTTCTCCCCAGGTATCATGCAGCATTAAATCCAACACAAAGAGGAGGAGCCCATCTGAGATAGCTGTGTTGTACAGGCATCTTCAGTTAGAACCAGCCACCAGAGGAAAGCCAAATATGAGTAACACTAAAATATAGCTTTGGTTTTGTCTTCTCAAATTGAAGTTAAGATAACAAATAGGTATGTCTAAATGTTGTCCCTTGTAGCTTAAAATACAAGTACTTTTTTATTGTAAAGGATTACCATACACGCACAGCTATACTGATGTTTCCCACAACGTTACAGCTATTGCCAGAGGACAGAGATGAAATTGTTCTGGTATTTGTACAGTTAAGCAGACGGGCTTAATAAATTAATAAAATGACATGTAGACATGCAGGCAATAGCCATCACTAGTTTTTTGGGGGGGTTTGCTTTTTGGTTTTGTTGGTTTTAATTTGCCATATAGAAAGTCATGATGTTAATAGAACGATAATTTTAATTCTAGAAAAGCTGAAAATCTGCAAGTAGAAAGAAGTTAAAGATAAAATGTTTTCAAAGATTTGTGCATTTACTATGTAACACCATATTAGGTTCTGTTCATAAGCGCAAGCGGAAGTAAGAAAATTTTGAAAAGCTTTAAAAAAATGAATCGGTCAATTGTAGCAGCCACTTCATTTAAACACAAAGCTTTAATATACAATAGGCATACTCCAAGTCCTACAAAGCTGCTGTTTAGAGGATTTTTTTTTTTTTTTAAAGATTTTAATTGCACAGTAATCCAGGCCCCCAGGGACATCAAAGGCCACATGTCCCTCTTCACCACAATTCCAATTGCTCTCATCAAATAGGAAGTTTAAAGCACTATCAGATTTGTTTTCCAATCACATAAGTGCTGCTAATAAGCTATTCTTTGCATTTATTCCTCCATTCTAAGATTCTGCAACATCTCCAAGACGTCTTGAAGAAGTGTTTACAATGAAACCTCTGCTTGCAAGCTGGCCTTGAGGATCAACTTTATCACCACTTAGCTGTTCCCCTGAGGGCGACGGGTGGACATGCCCTGAGATAAAACAGAGCTAATCTTTGTGATTAAAATCTTTCAAAATTACAGCTAAAACATCACACCCAAAGCTTGCATTAGTTAGGAATGATACTGAATATTGACTTCTCTGGGAAGAGGATAAAACAAAAAAAAGTTAATAAATCAAGGCCATTCCTTTAATAAAATGTATTATTAATTATTAAAAAATTATTAATCTATTTTATTAAAAATTATCAATGCATTATTAAAAATAATTGAGTGTCAACCAAAACAGCAAATAAAATATTGATTCATATATAGGTATGTGTAAGAACTTACCATTTTCACTGTCAGACTTGTTTTCATGTTCGGTATCAGTCAGAGTGAGGGCTGAGTTGGAACGGCTCGAGAGACAGGAACTGCGCCCTGATTTGACCCCCCTGCCCCAAAGTCTCATGGCATGCTCTGGAGACATCACTCCTTCATTTTCAGTATCAGCATCTGACCCTGCACTGATAGAGTAACCTCTGTGGGGGAGCCCCATGTCCGCACAAAATGCCAGTCCTCGACGAGTTGCTGGTTCACAAACTCCTAACTGCCTTAGGGTAAAATTCTGTCCTGATTAGGGGAAAAAAAAGATAACATAAGGTGAGATTTTTTTTTTCTTTTCAAAAGAACCTAAAAGTAAAAACTTAATGTGTATAATTGTCTCAGGTAGCACACAAGGTATTTTGTCAAAACTCCATATGTATTACAATCAAGTGGATTCTTCTGTCTCCAGCTCTCTGTGTTAACCCCTTTCAGTCACACTATACCTTAGGACTGTCTTGTCAACTGCTTAAACACAAATGCTCCTGGGTAGGAAAGAAACCTAACCGGACTTGCAAACTAAGAAAAGCCAATACAGTACATGAAAGATTTAAAAAACAAACGACAGTTTTAGTTTATTTTAATTTCTCAAAGTGTAAAAGCAGTAACAAGATATTTGTCAGGATTATCTTTTTTTTTTTTAATGACCTCGGTTAGATGCCAAAGCATCAGGGCATATTCCCCATACAGATGTCACCTGATGTGGCAATGGAAAAACTAAATGGGAACCAAATGCACTTGGTCTTTACTGGATTTCTCTGCCCTACTTTAATACACAAATGTAAACAAACAAGAACATGTTACCTGCAAGGACTACAGTAAAGTTGTAAATTTTTGTGTCTCCATATTTTGAGAAACATTTTAGGCTTTTTCTCCTGAAGCAGAGTCTGTTCATTTTCAACAGACTTTTAGCCTCTGTTTTGGGGCAGAGCAAGAGACATAAGTGAATCCCAAATGATTGCGTTAATAAATTTGGTGCAATAAACTCATGACACTTCAATAACTTAAAGTGTCTAAATTATGTGATACTCAAAAATTGCTGCCTTTTTAATGGCTCTGTCTTTATTATATTTTTATGTCTGTAGATTTAAGACACTTATGATACATAGACACTTGGCAAGCTCATTTGCATGTGTATACCCATAACACTTTTCCACTCTAGCCCAAAGTTATTTCATAGCTCTCTGAACATATTAGAACAGATACTCAATTTTTTCTGACAGGCATCCTAATTTCTCAAAAATCTTCACATAAAAGCATGTAAGATCCTTAAAGTCTATAATACAACAAGAACAGAAACCTATTAATTAGAATGTAGCAGAATTGTAGAAGTGTGACTATAGAAGCGTAAATAATTCCTGAAATACTAAGAATAAATGCCCTGGTCACTGACTTGTTTTAAGAGAGCCAGTTAATTATTTTATTGCTGTGGTCATACAAAGTTGTTGCTATGTTTCTTCACAGTCAGAACCATAAATGTATTCTGACAATGACTTTCATAAATAGTGACAATCAATTACTACAATTAGGTACAAACCAAATGTGTTTACAATGCAGCTGTGAATAAATATTTGAATGGAAATATATCTGAGGAGGTAAATATAAAAAGGATAAGCATATCTATGACTATGTCTGAACAGCGTGAAGAGTATAAGAACAGGGGATTACCGTGCATGTTGATAGTATCTTGACATTTTTTAAAGCTGTCATGCCATGTGAATTTTCAGGTTTCATGAGAATTGAAACTAATCAGAGAAGCAAACAGGCCAAACAAACCACGCAGCGGTAACAGGGTCAGAGCTGAAAGTAGTAAGGTGTCTAAGAAGCTTTTTTTTTTTGCATTTTGGTAAACATATGCTAAAGGTGACAGTCTAGAACACTGGTTTTATGTTTGGTACATTATTACGTGAACCTACACTTTCAAACAGTTCCTAACATCAGAACCAAATACAGTAGAAGCCCATGTGCACATGTACAGAGGTATATCTACACACACAAAGCAGTTGAGGTATACATACAGTTGTACATGCATCATCTTACGGCTTCTAAGAATGGGGTTTTGAGAAGCAAAACAGAAAGGAAAGAGATATTTTTGAGCACAAAGTTACTTGAGTCAGTAATAAATCACTGTTTGACTTCAATATTACAAGGTGTTATGCCTATGGTCCTCATAACCTTACTGTTAGTGCTGAGATCTGGAGGCAAGGAAGGATGCAGACAGACAGAGATGCTTCCTCTTGAACCACAATTAGACCTGCTGCAGCGGGTGAGCATCCCAGTCTGTGTCTCCCCAGCCAGCCTGCACCACACAACATTGTGCTCCCCCCACTGCAAAAAGAATCTATTTGTACTCAGTGAATCACCTGGGGAGACATCTGTACAGACACATCAATTTGAAGAGACTATTCCCCTCCTCTCTTTTTTTTCCTCTTAAGCAAACTACTATTTTTAAGACAAACTACTTTAGGCATTATATAACAACATCTTCCATGATCACCTTCTAGAAGACAGTCTCAGGCATGATGTACTTCCTACCATCTAATAATGGATTTTATTTTTTAAGTTCACAAAAGCCTATCTTCATTCTTATATCCCCTCTTTTGAATGGTAAGAAAACCAAAATAGCATGTCACAGGGCCAAACCAAAAATATACAAAAAAGTTTGCATATTGCACTCTCATCACATTCAATACACTTTTCACTACACTGAGAACTTTTACAGCATAGCCCAGAAATGCTGTAACAGCTTTAGAAACATCAGGCTAAACCATCTTCTGAATTAAAGCTTTCCTAAAAGCTTTCACTAAGAGGATTGTACTCTGTGTAAATTGCCTACACAAATGAAAAAAAAAAAAAAAACCCAACAAAAAAAACCCCAAACCAAAAAGAACCAAAAAGCAAAACAAAACAACCTCAAACCAACCAAACAAAAAACAAACCCCAAACCACCACCACCAAACACAAAACCCAAACCAAGTGGTTGACATGGGAAAATATGTATTTGCGTAGGACTTTATATCCCAAAGCAAATCATACATACGTGATACAAAAATTTTACATCATCTTAAGATTCCTGAACAAATGAAAACAGGAAGTCTTCCAGGCTCCATGGGGACCGAACACAGCTGGGACACAGACCTAGTGTGCAACAGAATAGCTGGGGGCTTTTACCAAATAATGAACAGTGCTACAAAATAAAAATAAAAAATTGAAAAGGAGATTGTAGGAGCTCAGTGGGGAAAAAAAAAAAAAATCATGAAGAGAGGATGTTCTCCTTGAGTTGTTAGAATTTCTAATTAACCTTTCCAGAATGACTTCAATATGAGGGATTTCATCATCAGTTTCTTACACTACACACACATTTGTAATTTCTCCCATTGACAGTAAGTGCCTCAAAAGCTTGTAAGGACTCAAAACAAGTTGGAAATTATAACAAACTAATTCCTGAGAAGAAAACGTAGATACAGAATAAACAGATAGGCATAATACTTAGTGGTTTTTTTTTTCCCTTCCTTTAAAAAGGTATGATGTGTAAAATAGAAAAAAAATAGACACAGTTTTTCAAGTGGACTTCTCCTGGAGACACCACTGTGGGTTTTGGACTACTTGAAATGACGTATCAGGAAGTTAGGTTTAAAAAATGACCATAATGCTGTTTACTGCATTACTGTTTACTGCCACTAGATACTGCATTTATCTTCGCTAGGAACATCAATTTACGGGTAGTGTAAGGACTGCTGACACCCTCCATTTGCCCAGACAAGAAAAAAATTACTAACTCTAAAATAACTTCAGGAGCTTGTGCAGCAATCACTGTTAAAAACACAGCACTTGCCAACAGTAGCTACAGACATCTACCTGTTACGCTGCAATCACTTCCTGTGTAAGCAACAATCCACATACAGTTGGTGTACCTCCTTAACTATATTAGTTAAACACATACAAAAAGTACACTAACATAATTTTAATAAGTTTACATATATAGTACTTTTTTTTAAAAAGAGAGTCTGTGTCTGTGTATATATTTCTCTACCAGAATCACACAGGTTACATTGTCTAGAAACTTAAATGGCTTTTTCAATTTAATTAAATCCTGCATATATGCAAATTTGATGTACATAGAAATCATGTATTATTTTATAAAATCAGAGGTTAACAGCTGGAGTTAAATGGAAACCTGCTGCATTTGTGCCACACTTGTTTCCCCAACCTACGCTGGGGAATTTATTCAAAGATGTTCATAATGACTTAAGCTTCAAGTTGGAATGTTATCTGTAGAAGCAGGTTTTTGAAGAGGACAATTAAACAAAAGAAAAGGCCTCATGGTTCTTCAATTGTGAGTACTTGCTCTAAGTTGGGTCTACACAAAATATATACAGAGCCGTTCTCTTAAAAACCACAAAAAGGGGAAAGAAACAAAGAGAAGGCATGAAGAAGAAATATCCAACAGAGAACTTGTCAGCATCTCCAGACATCATCACTGTCTTTAGTAATTCAATAAACACTGATACAACAACTCAGGTTTTAGCAACAACAGACTATCTCGGAAAAGAGGGAAAGATTACCAAAAAATCTGAAAAGCCTCCAAAGCATCTACTTAATCAGCACAAAAATACACCCACATCCCTACCTTTTAAATCAGAGGAACTATAGTTTGAATGCCTTTGTTGACATCAGTCTTGTTTTAACAGGATAGATGTAGTACCAAAAAACAGAGATCCCAAACCCATCAAAGTCTGTACTCAAAATAATGTTTAGTTTGGCTCTTGTTTATGTTTCTGATGGTTTTATTCCATGTCTGCAGTTTCCACATCCTTCAATATTTGTCAGTCACCTTTCTAACCCATTCTTCCTTTGTATCTTGCTTTCTTCTTTATGCTTGTAACACTTTCACATCATTCAGAAGTCAAGCACATTTCCCATATAATCACTCTGTGATAACACATGACAAAAATACTTAACTAAACTTAGAAAAACTGTGAAACAACTGAAATGATACAGATGCAAAACTATGATGATGGCCTTTAAAAGAACCAATCTTCTCTCTTACATTTTCTCAATTCCCTATTATATCCCCCCCTTTTTTTTTATTAAAAGAAGTATCATTTATTCAGAAAGCAATAAAGGCAAAGCATTTTTCTCAGGTTTTTTATTTTCTGTCTGCAGACCAACTTGTCCTCATAATACAATGCTTNATCTCACCAGGGGTCACAGAAGACCCCAAGCGATTTTCAGACTGTGCCTGTTTATCACATAACCTTACTGTATAAGCAGCAGTGATGTCAAAGTGCAAGGACCACACAGCTTTCTGCTATTTTGATAAGGGTAAAGTACTTATTTCCTTTTGATTCCACAGTGTTTTTCCTATGTGAATGTCCTTACCTTGAGCTCATTCTCACACTTTTGAACAGTTTCTGTAGAGTGGAAGCCAGTGCACAGCTGCACCATGTTCACAATGCTTCCTCGTTTCTTTACAACCAAGAGCCCAAGACTACTGAACTGATTCAACAGTACCTTGCCTTCCTAACTCATGCACATGACAACTATGCTAACTGCAAACTGGCTGGCCCATTCACTTTACTAATTCCTGAGAAACATAAAGTTCAAATCTGTGCCAGTCAAAGATGTAAAAAGGATCTTCTTTGTATATAACATCAGGCATCCCTTCTTTTATTGGGGCACTAGCCAGTCGCTACAGGACCACTGAGAACATGGGGTAGATGTCATCTTCCTAGATGATCAAAGCAGAGCTGGATTGGTTTAGCAAGAATTCCACACAATCCTATGGGATCTTAAACATCATCTACTTTCAAGTGTCAATCCCAGATGGTTTCTAAAGGAAAAATAAGTAACTTCTTTGTAAATAAAGTTATTGGTTTTTCGCATTTACTAGGGCAAATACAGTGTGGCACACTAACAAAGGTGGTCCTTTGTAAGGAAGGGCCTTGAGAGGAAGAACATAGAAATGGAAGGAAATGTACAGTAGGATAACAAATTTGCTGGAAATGAAAGGACAAAGTTTTTTAAAAAACAGCAAAATAGATGCCTTGTATGCTCTATAAAACTCTGATAAGAAGTGTGCAAATGCCGTCTCCAGAAGTCAGAATGCTAGGTGCATAGAATACAATCACACAAAAGAGAGAATGAGCAATAGATGTGATACCATCCATCCTGTTGCACAAACTTCACAATGTATTTGCTGAAAAGTAGTTTTCAAAGCTATACTTGCAGAGTTGTTTGCTAGGATGCAAGAAAGCACAGTGAAAACCGAAAAATAATGAGCTTTGCTTGAGTTAACATTTTTTCTTTCTGATTTGGCACAGTATTTTGTGGTTACTACTTCAGTCTGATTTTCTCTTTTGTTTCTGTGAAAATTATCTGTGAAATTTAAACCACCCTAATCTACTATCACATTTTCCTCCTGTTTTTAATTCATACATTTTCCTCTTCACTCATCACAACCTTCTTCCTTGCCACTTCAAAATCTCTTTTTCTTGACCTTTCTGCTCTATTCACTTTTCTATCTTAACCTCCTTTGCTTGTCATTATCTGATTGAGAGCAGAGCTGTAAGATTCACATGAAAGACAGTTGCTTCTCCAATACATCCAATAAACTATATAACGACAAACAGCATCAAATCATACTAAAATTTAGTACTCGTGCATGTAATTTACAAGCGCTTGTTAATCTCAGTGAACATGAACCATACAGTTCTCTCATTCCTCATAAGCTTTCAAAAGTGTGTAGGGATCTAAATAATGGTCTCAGTGACTTCTGAAAGAGTTAGTGTCAGATACTATGAGTTCTCTGATTTACTGTGCCACTCTTGGTAGAAGAGCTTTACGCAACACTCAGGTTTTGAGTCAATTCTAGGAAAAAAAAACAAAACAAACAACCCACACTTAATTTTTTTGTGGGAAATAAAGTATTTCAAACCTGATATTTAAACCAGCGATGTATTTTTACTAGGATTAAACTACTAACTCAAAAGAAGACATTGACTGAAATGATACCCTGGGAAAGTTTTTATTTTAAGAAATAGAGCAGAATCAATGCAAATTAAACACAGTATCTTCTTGCCACCAGTTTTTCAAATTACAGTTCAAACATGCAGATTCCTCTGTGCAGTATGAGAGACTTGCAATTTTATTCCTTGTTAGGCTTGAGGGTGGCAGAGGATCCTCAGCACTAATCCACAGACTAGAAAAAAAGAAGCACTTCTTAATCCAGTGTAAGAATAAAGGACTGTTCATCAAGTTACCACAGAGTAAAATTAAAGTTAGCCAAAGATAATTTCACAATTGCAATATTCAAAGCTTCAATCTACAGCATCAGCAATCATGTCCCAGTAAATGAAGTAATAATTAAAACATTATGGTCCCAAATTTGAGGATTTTATATAAAAATCTAGTTTTACAACTATGATTACATAATACACAATCTAAATTAAGAAAAGCTAACACAGACATCCAGATCATGGCCTGCAAGGGGTGGGAGGGAGAATTTCTTTCCTGTGGATTTAAAGAAGAAATACAACTCCATGAGTAGAAAGGTACACATGACCAGAATGACAGTATAGACATTTAAGGCCTCTATCTTATTCTTTGGATCCTGGGACCAAATCATCAATATCTCAGCATCCATTTACTACAAAATACAAATAAAGTCTAAATTTGATAGATGTGAAGAAAATATGACCCAAGGGTAAGCAATGTGGAGATGATGGATATCCAGTCTGCAAAGAGCCTAAAACCACAGATCTAAGATGTATGAACTGCCACATTAAGGGCAGTATAATGCTAATGACATGACATACAGCTTGAAATGGGGGAAGATGGTGAGGAGGAAGGAGGCAGCATTAAGGGAAGCACACAAAACAGAGCTCAGGCTCAATGCTATTTCTCCACACAAGAAGGAAAGAAAACGTTACTGCTATTTCTGCCTTTCCATGACGGAAAGCATGTCTACCACCACAAGTGAGTGGATAGACCCCCAGAGGGATACATCTCACAGCATGGTAAAAAATTTGATTAGTTCAACAGCCTCTGAACTCGTATAAAGAAAAAACCCAAAACACCTATTCAGAACAGCCCATACATTTCTCTTTGTAGGATTTCATAACCAAGTATCCCACATGCACAAGGATCAGTTCTGCAATCCACGGATAGAATGAGGTGCTCAGACTATCACTGTAGGTAAGAGCAAAAACCCAGATTCTTCAGACCCAAGGATTTCTGCAGAAGTGAAAACCTCTTTTACTCTCTTTCTCACTTATACTTTCCATTGGCCTCCCCAAAAGAGTTTCTATTCTCTAATAGAGAAATAACAGAACTCTAATAAATGTAGTGTAGCATTGTCTTAATTTAGATTTTTTTAGCAAAATGTCCATTATGAAGATAGGAAAGGATTTATGACTCAGATATACTCATGGCAAAGCAAAAAAGAAAAAACACAAAATTTGAAGCAAATGTGTTCCCCTAGCTCTGATGTTTCCCCTTTTTATTTAACAAGCTCAGTAACCCTAAGTACTGCCTTCTCATGCCAGTAAGTAGTGACAATTTACAAACTGATTTCAGAAAGTATCACAGAACTTTCTGAGGAATTGTTCCTGTTATACATCCCTGCTTTTCTTTCTGCATTTATTTGCCAGTGATAGAATCAGCAATCACTCACAGCTTGGCCTACAGCCTTGACTCTCAACTCTAAGCACTAAATCAATGGATGGGACAGACGGGAATCTCCAGCCACTTTCATTCCTCCCCTCACTCGATCTCTAACCACATATTTTTCTAGCTTTTTTCTTTCCATATTTGTTAACGTTCTGAAGTCATCTTTCATAGCTACTCATGTGATCAATTTACTTCCCCAGTCCTCAGTTTAGTCTCTGTTATGAACAGGAGCAGCACATACATCTCAGTACATGAGCTATGCAAAGATGTAAGAGCAATTACAGACACCTTACAGTATCTTCCTTTCCATGAGGCTGAAAGTCCTTGTGAAGGACCCTTGCTCACCTTATAAGTTCTTAATCATTATGATCAAGAACTTAATTCTCGTATTTTGCAAGTGGACTAGTCAAAGACAAGGTTTTTACTCTGTATACAAAGGCTGTGCAGAAATGTCTGATCAAGTAGTCAGCTGCCAATAACCAAGGTTGATTTTTCCTTGGAGAATCACAATTGCCCTTTGTCTCCAGATCTGTATCTCATCTACAGACCATGATCCACAAGAGGCCAATTTCAACTAGATGAATACCTTAGAGCAAGCCTGCATATCACTGAGCATGAACTAAATATATTCCTAATCAAAGAAAAGTGAAATGTTTTTCTTTGTACCAGTCTGTAGCTAATAGAATAACTTTAGAAGTCAATAGATACTTATCACCTGGAACTTCAAAACCAATTAACTTCTTATTGTTGCTTTAAGAAGTAACAAGTATAGCAACGAAAGATGATAATATTACTTAGCACTCACAGAGCTTTTCATCTTCAAAGCATTTTGCAACCAAACTAATTAATCTCACCAACATGCCTGTGAGGTAGGCAAGTGTTTTTATTCCTCTATTACAGAGGGGGAAAATAACAACCCACCTCTAGCAGAAGGTTATGTGCTTATCTCACGGCCAGAACATACTGGCACTGTGTGCTTCTTACAGAAGTCACCCACTCATCATGGGCAGATACTGCAGGTGGCTGTGTTTTAACATAACGAAAAAGTACCTGTCATGATGACAATCAGGACATCTTGCACTGCAGCCAGGAACATGAAACACTAATTCTAACATCTGCTCAGATTTTGAGACAGCACTTATGTCACTGAATGGTGATTAATTTGCTCGTTGGGATCACAAGTCACATAAATAATCTGCAAACCAGACTGATTCAGTTCCGTTGACAATCATTTGCCTAGTCAATAGTCCAAATCAGCTCACCAATAAGGCATAGGGAACAGAAGGTCAAAAATGGTCTTACATAACTATCCTTCCATCACTTCAGATAGGTAAATTTAAAGTACTCAAGCTTTAGGTTTAAAAACATGGCCATTTAAATCCTTTAATCCTACAGTTGACATTTATGATTACTAAAATGATTGAACATTTTACTATCCAAATAGCTCATTTTGAGCAGCTAGTATTTAAAAGCAATAGACTTCTGAATTGCATTACATTAGGATATAAGTTGCAGTTAATGTTTCAGGTTTCTGATGTCTTAAAAATGTATCCCTGACAGTGTTTAATATCTTAAATAATAAAATTGTCGAAGTATATATATATATAACCCTGATTTAGGTCACTTTTTAACTGAATGGTGAGATTTTTCTAGCACCTAAATCTAATTGTCACAGGAGTGGCAGCTGAACCATAGCAATGGTTCAATGTAGTGTGCATGGTTTTGCTTTTCAGCAAGTCAGTATCAGTGATTCAGCATACTCTGAAAGACATTCATTTTCTTTGCTTGTTTGGTAGGTTCAGCCCCTCTTTTTGCAGCTCCAAGGAGTTATTAGGGCATTTAATCTAACTTAGATAATGAAGGACTCTAGAAGAGTAAAGGTATTAAACCACGTGTACAAGCACTTTCTCCTGAAAAACCAAAAAGGAGTAGAACAAAAATAAGTTGATGTTGAAGCCTGGCTGACAATGAATTGTTCTGATTGATAAGCAGAGTGAATTCATTCTTGTTTCCAGCTAGAAATACCAAATAACTCTAACTGCAGGCTAAACTAAAGCTGACTCAAGCTTTCAAAAAGTCAAAATTTAACAAAACCTGCACTGTCTTCTATAAGCAGAATGTGTCCTGTAGGTCAGTTTTTCAATTCACACAGTTCACAAATAGTCTTGCGATTATTTTGTATGAAAATATGAAGACATGAAAATCTGCAGTGCATCCTGAAGCCTCTGCTCATAAGTCAGCCTCCCACTCCTGTTGAAAAACTCACTGAGATGTGACATGTCTGTAAGATCACTATACTACCCTGCATCAACAAAATTCTTGGAAATTAAAAGAAGACTGATTTAGAGGTGCTGTGTATTCCTCTCTTTCCTTTAACATGTATGTGATGGTAAATAAAATACAGTTTTAGCCTGTCTGTATTTTTCATACTACTACTAAAATATTTTCAGTTCTTGTGAGTCCATGTTTGATTCATGAGCTCCTTCAATTTATTTTATATTGTTACATTACTACTTCCAATTCTTTTTTCCACATATAATTTAAAAAATCCCACTTACTTTCTATATTTCTTCAATCCTTTTCTCCCACTCCACAGTTATATCACACTTTCTTTCTATATTTCTTCAATCCTTTTCTCCCACTCCACAGTTATATCACACTTTCAGATACTTTTGCATAACAGTCTCCTATGTACTTTATATCACTTCACACAGCAGTTTAATTTTGTAAACACAGGAATCTCTCTCTGTACAACAGAGAAATTCAACTTTATGCAGTCAGTTTTAATCCTGAATTCACCAAGATACTTGGGCATATTACAAAATACAAGCATTTTGATTTCTTAATTAAAGAAGTTGTACATTTAAATCAGGCTGCTCACTGGATACTTCAAAGCATAACAAATTAGGTGTCTTCTTCCTCGTTAATACATAAAGAGGAAACAATTTCATCACCACACCTTGGAAAGTAAATACTCTTTCATGATGCTTCATCCAGTGTCAAGAATGAAATCAGCTATCTTCTTAAACATGCAGTGTAAAAAAGAATAGCTAGCTGAAGAATGCTCATAAAGAAAAAAAAAGCTCAGGATCAGCACGGGCAACAAACAGGGGGAGTTGGAAGCTACTATGCTGCTGGAAAGCTACGACACAGTGGCCATTACTGAAAACTGATGGGATGAATCCTATGACCGGACTGACTATCAGCGGTTACAAGCTGTTCAGAAGAGACAGGAGGGGAAGGAGGGGTGGAGGTGTTGCCCTCTATGTTAAAGAATGGATTGAATGTGAAGAGTTGTCCCTAAAGAATAGACAAGGGCAAGTCGAAAGCTTATGGGTAGGAATTAGAGATCAAGGTAACAAGGGAAACCTTGTGGTTGGAGTCTAATACAGGCCTCCAGATCAAGAGGAGTCTGCTGATGAAGCATTCCTCCTCCAGCTACAGGAGGCATAAGGCTCACAGGCTCTTGTCCTGACTGGAGACTTCAATCACCCCGACATATGCTGGAAAAACAATACAGCAAGCAATACAGAAGGCTCCTGGAGTGTCTCGATGAGAACTTCCTAACACAAGAAATAGAAAAACCTACACAGGGGGGTGCAATACTAGATCTACTGATCACCAATGCAAGCAAGCTAATCAGGGATCTCAAGATTGGAGGCTCCCTGGGCTGCAGTGATCATGCACTGGTGGAATTCACAGTCCTGAGGATCTGGACTAATCAGCCAAAAAGCAAAGTCAGGACAATGAATTTCAGAAAAGCAAAATTCCAGCTCTTTAAAGAGTTACTCAGCAGGATACCCTGGGAAATGGTCCTCAAGGATAAGAAAGCAGAACAGAGCTGGCAGATCTTTAAGGACATTTTCCATAGAGCACAAGAGCTCTCGATCCCCAGGTGTAAGAAATCTGGTAAGAAAGGGAAGAGACCTGCATGGCTGAATCAAGACCTGCTGGTCAAATTAAAAAGCAAGGAGCTTCACAGGCAGTGGAAGCAGGGACAGAGATCTTGGGAAGAATATAGGGATGCTGCCTGATTGTGCAGAGAAGAGGTGAGGAAGGCTAAGGCACAGCTAGAGCTCAACTTAGCAAGGAATGCAAAGAATAACAAGAACAGATACTACAGGTACATCAATGAAAAAAGGAAGAAAACAACCCCCCTCTGAAGTGCAAGAATGGAGAACTAATAACAACAGATGAGGAGAAGGCTGAAGTTCTCAAGTTTTTTTTTCTGTCTTCACTGGCAACCGCTCTCCCAACACCTCCCAAGTTAAAAAATCACAAGGTGAGGACCAGGGCAGTGAAGTCACTCCCGCTGTATGTGAAAAGCAGGTTAATGACCTCCTGAGGAACCTGAACATACGTAAGTCTATGGGACCTGATGAGATGCACCCCAGAGTCCTGAAAGAATTGGCTGATGTAGTCACCAAGCCACTCTCAATAATATTTGAGAAGTCCTGGCAGTCAGGACTGAAGTCCCAAATGACTGGAAGAAGGGGCATGTTACACCCATTTTCAAAAAGGGTGTAAAGGAGGACCCTGGTAACTATCGACCTGTTAACCTCACCTCTGTGCCTGGGAAGATCATGGAGCAGATTCTCCTAGAAGGTCTTATAAGGCACATGGAGGACAGAGAGGTTATCAGAGACACCTAGCATGGCTTCACTAAAGGCAGATCCTGTCTGACAAACCTAGTGGCTTTCTACGATAGTGTGACTACCTCATGGACAAGGGACGACCTGTGGATGTGATCTATCTGGACTTGTGCAAGGCCTTTGACATGGTCCCCCACAACATTCTATTGGCCAAGTTCGAGAGCTATGGAT
>VWZO01011902.1:0-16034 GCA_013396975.1 Bucco capensis | reverse complement strand
CCTTCCAATCCAAACCATTCTATGATTCTTTAGGAAGGGACCTATGTAGCTTCCAGTTTCTCTTGAAGGTGGTCTCTTCCAAGAAGTTGATGAGGATGCAGATATGAGATAATGATAAAGACAAAAGCAGACATAGCTGATATTAGCTTATGTAGAAAACATTATCAAGTGATCAAGTCATAATTCATGTATGGAAGAAGATCAGTAAAACTTTGTCAATGCTCCCTTTCTTGATTTCACTTTTTCAAACTCTTTGATAATGCTGTATGGCCCCTTCTCTTTGTCTTATACATTTGTTGAGATTCATGGGATGAGAAACCTATGTCGTGGTTAGAAGTTATAGCTGTTATTAAAGTACTAACACGGACAATAGGAACAGTGGAAAAAGAATATGAAAGGTCTGAGTAATGAAAGCTTAGATTGAACTATGTTTCAGCTGCCAAGTAGGGAGGGTAAAGGAAAAAAAAAAAAAGAAAAAATGATGTCTTCCCCCCACCAGTGAAATGGAATAAAAAGAAAACTTTTACCTTGGAAATACCAAAAATATTAGTTTTGTCTCAAGTATTCTATTTTAACATATAGAAAATACTGAAACAGTTTATTTAAAAATTCTGTACTACCTTTCCTTTCTTTTGCTAACATTATTTGACTTGGATTATGAACAGCTGAATTTTGATCATCTCTGAAACTGCATATTTTTTGTAGCTCTATTCATAACCACCCCCACACCCATTAGCTCTATTTCTGTGGTCTCTGAAACAAAAAGTTCAGAAACAAAAAAGCAGTGGGACTGCCTACAGCAAGAGTGGTTGCAATTGTTTTCAGCGCTGTTGAGGTTCCATTGTAGATATAAAGAGATACATATTTTTCCTAGAACCAGATGAGGCCTTGAGGTTGCTGTCATCCTACTTCACCATCCCAGGGAGGATTTGTGGTCCTCACTCCCAGGCAGTGCCTCAGGTTACTCTACAGCAAACTTTCTAGCTGCTCCAGCTGCTTTTACACAACAAATCCTCTGTGTATAAGATGACACTCAGCAACTGGAGCAACTCAGCAGGATTCCCTCTATGCTTCAGTAAAGATTGTGCAATATAATTTAACTTGGAAAAATGTAATAGTACAGAGGACTGGGTTAAACAATAGCAAAACGAGCCATGCTTTAAATGGAAACAATGCTTGTGACACTGCAGGAAAAATGTGAGAAGCATAGTATACACAAACTTTAAACCATAAGCCAGTGTCTGGTGTCAATAAGAAGAGTGCCCTGGACACCTGGCTGCTCTGTGTGTTTGGCACTATATCATGCCCTCATGCCCCTCCTGTGACATGGCACACACCCCCCAGGGTTACATATGCTGTGCTCTTTTGCAGCTAGTTTGTAGCACCAGGTAATCTGTGATATGGCGAGTAACAAGAAAATTTGCTTTTGAAGGCCTGCATTTTCTCTAGTTACCTTCCTAGTGCCAAGGCACATTGCAGGTATTGGTGTCTAATGATTAGGGAAACCCTTCTTTGTGGCAATGCTTCCTTGTCAAATCCAAGCTCAGGCTGTTTGTTTCCAAACAGGAATGGATATGTGTTACAAGGTATATAAATTACCAGAGGTATCTGTCTTTTCCTCCTTAACCCCCCCACCCGTTAATGTGTTTGTTTGTAACCCCTCAGTGGGGGTAGCCCTTTCACCAGCCGGGCCATGCGGGTAGGAGAGGAGCCGAGCCACAGCAACCTGCACCCCTACCTGGGCGGTGCCCACCCAGTGTGGAGCCTCGCGGAGCTGCGGGGGCAGCCCCCAGCAAGCACGGAGGTGGGGGACGACCAGTGCCGGAAATGGTGCACAACCCACAGGTTCTGGGCAGCAGCAGACCCTGGAGCGGCGAGTGGCAAGCAGCAGCAAACCGCAGAGCAGCAAGCGGCAGCAGCCTGCTNGGGTTTGTACCATTCTATATTTTCATTGTTATATATTTTTCTATGTTAAAAAAGTTATTCTTTATAACTCACGCCCAGTGTACAGAGTAGATTATTCATTTTCTTTTCCTTTTGGGGAAGGGGTAGGTTCTTAAAGGGGCCTTCTACCAAATTTGTCCTTTCAAACCAGGACAATAGGCTTGAGTGCATCTTAAGCAAGAGAGTAAAATTGTGTGGCAAAACACAGAACTGCACTGGATGTGATGCAAACACTGAAACTAAAGTCATATATAAGGTGTCTTCTCTGCAGCAGTCACTTAGGTCAGGTTGTGGCTATGGGTTAAGTCCCCGAGCAACTTGCCATAGATTTCTGCACAAGAGGGCAGAACAGCAAAAACCACAGCTGGAGGATAAGAGAAGGTTGGTGCACTTGTCTTTCTTTCCCAGTACACCTCTCAGCTCCGTTGTCTTGGCTATAATGGGAAAACTTCCTTGTCATGCTGGGAGAAGCATTTCCTCTCCAACTCTGAGCTTTGCAGAGAGCCACATCTCTCTCTCACACAGATTTTGGGAACCAACAAAACCAATGTGACTTATTTCTTCGTCTCTCTCTGGTGCAATCAGTATAGCAGTAACAAATTATCAGGTATAAATGCAAAGGTGTCACTGCTCCATCATCAGAAGAACACTCTTTGACTACAAAACCCTGAAGATGAGCCTCAGCTGACTGCTTGTTATGGGGTATGTAAAAATAGGAAGTTTGCATGCTACCTTTCATTCCCCTCTTTCTCCCCAGAATGGTTGGTTGTTTTGAACTGTTGAGGGAGCGTCGGGACTCTTTACTGCACGGCTGGCGAGGGTTGTGTCTTCCCCCGGTGGACTGGCACTAAGATTGCGCAGGACTGTCCACTTCCCCAGATGGACCGCATGGCAGAGGGATGCTAGTACCCCAAGGCATCCGGCATGGAAGCAGCAACTGTGGCAGAGGCAGTTATGGGGATCGGCAGTACGTCACCATGCCAAGAACTCCGTGAGTCTCACAGCATCTCGCAGGATCTTTTGTACGCTCTCTGGACCATGTGGGCTGGACACACAGCAGGGAGGCAGCTGCATGGCGCTTTGTTCACTCGATTTCATCCACCATCCAACTCCATCCACCGCTCTAGTTTTCCTCCATTTGCTGTCCAAGTTCACCTCATTTCCTTTTCACCCCAACTGGACCATATTTTGCAGGTTTATTGTGGGGGGGAAAACCACATTTCATGGTGGTGGGGGTCTGGGAGGTCTACCAGCTTTGTATTTCACTGTTTCCTTTTCTTGTTTAAGTTATTTTTTATCACTTTTGCCCTTGGGTGTGCGTGTGAGTTATTCTATTTCCTTCCTTTTCTGTGGGACGGGGGAGGTTTTTCATTTGGGTTCCTCCCAGAATTGTCCTTCAAAACCAGGACACTGCTAAACTCAAAACTGCAGCAAAACCTGCACTCCAATTTCCACTTGATTTTTCATGAAGAAGGATAGTTCTGATACCTGATTTTTTAGAAAATAGACACTCAGCAATGGAGAAAGATGGAGTTACCTCTAATTGGAAGCTTCCACACCATCAGCATTCTGTACATGAATGCCCGCGCTGAGCTAAGGGGTTACCAGTTTTTATACCCTTCTAGCAATGAACATATAAGATATATATAGCCAACCCTGGGCACAGATTTCTCTTATACTCCACACCTAGTGGTCTTCTGATCTGCACCTTGGAGAGGGTCTAAGGGGTCCTTGGTCCTCTTCCTCTTCCTGCGTTTGGTCTTCAAGCTGTTGTTAGGCACCTCTCGTAACATTATGCCCTTGGTGAGGCCTGAGAAAGTCCAAGATAGTGCCCTAAGAATGTACTCAGTGGCTTCTATTATGCAAACAGTCCAGGAAGTTTACATAGTTCTAAAAGTTCTAAAAATCTACACAACATACTAAGTCTTCAGGCATCAGTTTCATTTGAATGAGGACTTCAGACAATTGTTCTACTTCCTGAGCTGAGTCCGAGGCAGTTTTTTTTCTCTGGAGGAGGATGTACCATTGAGCATAGGATAACATCCTAGGAAAGACGAAGGATAAAAGGATAAACAGTGAGATCATTTGATGTCTTTTGGGTTTTCCAGGAATGTCCTCAACTTGAAGGCAGTTAGTGACTCTATTTTTGATGTGGTTAACATCAGGTACATCATTTTTAATAACAGCAGGCTGGCTTCTTGTCATCTGAACAGAGAAAGATAATTTCTAAGGTTCATATATGAAATAAAAGCAGCTGTCAGCTGTAAGTCCTACCTGAGATATAGAGTTTCTTGAGGGTGACTGAGCACTGGGAAATTCAGGCAACTCTGCAATGACAGTATTTCACTTGTTCTGGCTGACAGCATTGCCTTTTCATCAACTTCCATCTTTCACTCAGTATAGCTTTTTCTCTCCTTTTCCAAAGACCTCTGATAAGTAAAAATCCATATTGCTGTGTTTCCTTAGAACTTCAGTTATTACTTCTGACTGTATCATGATTTTCTGACTTTGAGGTGTTTCTTGCTACTGAGGAAGGAGAGAAAGAGAAAGCACCACTCAGTACTGGATCAGCTAAACTAACAAAGGTCTTCTAACTACTCCATTGTATCTTAGGCTAGCTTCATAGCATATAACCTTGAGGATACTATCCCGTGGCTCTAAGCTATTTTTATGTTTTTAATCTAACAATTCGCAGCTGTTGTGGAACTGGGATTCTTTGTTCTTGCTGTTCTGCTTCAAGCCGATTCTCCAAGCTCGGCTACTTTTCCCATGAGATCAGACATTTCTGTGTCTTCCTACTGTCTGTCAATTCCTTCATGGCTACCTGCTTCTTTCCAATCCATGGTTCTCCGACACTAGACC
Organism: Bucco capensis; assembly: GCA_013396975.1. Lineage (NCBI taxonomy): Eukaryota > Metazoa > Chordata > Aves > Piciformes > Bucconidae > Bucco > Bucco capensis. The sequence continues at coordinate 11,228 of VWZO01011902.1, read as the reverse complement.
AAACATTTTCAAACTTTGTCACATGTAGACCTCTTTCTCAGCAAACGGAGGTTCAAAACTGGGCACAAACTCTTTTTCCATGCTCTTGTTTGCCTTCCATCTGTGGGAGCAGGTCTGGGCTGTGTTCTCAACATTCTTCCCTTTGTATAGGCTGCAAGAAAGAGAAGGCAGAACAAGTCTGGGCAGCTGCAGTGGCCTCCACACAACCAGAATAATATTAGTGCAATGGGTTTTGTCATGTCTCCAAGGGAACATAAACTTTTCTTCATGTGCCACTGGACAATTTTCTCAGTGGGAAGAAAGCATTTCTCTTGGTGTACTTGAAATTGGTTATAGTGCTTTCATACTTTTCACACTCTTCCAAAGAAGTGCACTTTGCAGTGGCAATTCCTTACAGGCTCAAGCTGCTTGCTTGTGCAACCTTAAGACAAGCAAGCGCTGGCCTTTGCAGTCTCACCGACCCAGACAAGCTGCTGATAAACATAACTTCTACCACAGTCATTAGCAAACCTATGTGCTGTCATGAATATGTTGTTGGGAAATCCCTTGGAGCCTGGGAACCTGAACAGCGCTTGCTCCTTAGCTGCTGGTTTGGTTGGTGTCCCAGTCACACAGGTTCCCATCCTGGCCAGCTGCAGGAGGGTCTGCCCTGCCTATTGCAGGGTAGGTGTTTTCAGCTGGCTTTTGGGGAATCCCTAGCAGGCAGCTGGGTGCCCACTTCCCTGGCCAAACTCTGTGCTAGTCAACAGTCACTCTACTACATAGTACTTTAGTCTTTCAGTACCTAAAGGGAGATTATAGGACAGAGGGACAGAGAATCTTTAGGAGATCAGAGTGTGATAGGACCAGGGGGAATGGTTTTAAGTTGAAGGAGGGGAGGTTTAGACTGGAGATTGGGAGGTGGTTTTTTACCAGGAGAGTGATTAAGCACTGGAACAGGTTGCCCAGAAAGGTTGTGGCTGCCCCATCCCTGGCAGTGTTCAAGGCCAGGCTGGATGTGGCACTGGGCAACATGGTCTAGTGTTTTGGCATCCCTGCTTGTGGCGGGGGGGTTGGAACTAGATGGTCTTTGAGGTCCCTTCCAACCTGGCCATTCTATGATTCTATGATTCTATGATAGCATTTCAAACATGTGTGAATAATCCACTGACATTTGGCATCCAGTTATTTTTTTCAGATACCCTGTGCTCCACAAGGGTCACGGTTCTCCCCCACAACAACACACTTCCATTTCAGACCTGAGAAAAATCTTGCATGCTGAAAGCTGATCTGTTTATTTTCTGACTGTTTTACTGGGTCTAATAAAAGAGATTACCCTTTGTTCACAGACCTTGTTTCCTTATGTTCTTAGACCATTATACCCCACAGCTCCTAGCACGACCATTGCCAAGTTGGGGTAGCTTGGTTTTGTGCACCATGAGCAAGAGCTCAAGAACATAAACCTACTGGCACTGTAGTTTTCCTGAAGCAGTCTTGAGGAAATCAGCTGATCGACTGCCCAAGGTGCCTCTCTCCTTTTCCCCTTTCTGGGCTTCATGCTTCATCCTTGCCCCAGAGCTCCTGGCCTCAGCTTGACCTGAGATATCTGTTTTCTCCTACTTATCTCTCCACACCTGTAAGGCAGGAGAATGCGTGGTTCTTCCCTGGCTTGAAGATGTTTTCACTTCTTTTAGATGAAAAATCACCAGATGACAACCTGCATCTTGCTCTCTAATTCAGAGCATTTGCATATAAACCAAACACAGGTACTGCACGTGCTTGCATTGGGTACTTTCCCCTTTCAAAACCATTTTCCTTTATTTCGTTAGAATGGGGATAGTGGAGGCGAGCTACTGTGTGGAGGCAGAGCAGTTGGATGTCATGGCTAAACTTCTCTACTACAGACCATCCAGCTTTACAGCACCATGTCATACCAGTATTGCTAAGCCACACAAAATAAGGAAAGAAAAAAAAGAGATGAATTTGATATCTATGATTCATGCGTATTTTCCATGAAAAAGCTTTCTAGTAAAGCTCTTTGTAGGGAAAAGACCAATTATCTGGTTCACAGTCTGCTGAGATGTTCCAGCCACCATAATGAGATATATTTTAACTTTGTTCAGGGTTCTAATTTTGTTGTGTCAAAAATGTGGGTTCTTCCTCTGACTTGGCTGTGTTTTTGACGTAGGGGACCAGTGGTTTGAAAGTCCTGTCTTGCTATTCATTTGAAATTGATATAAAACATCTTAGTGTATCTCTTGGGTTTTTTTCATTCCTGACTGACCTTCTTGTTATATCAGCTAAGGAAATAGTGTGGCTCCTCTGCATCAGGAGGGCTGTGGATGAGCAGGGCAGCAGCACAAGAGATGGGGAGGGACTTGATACTTGTTTTGGAGAAGCTGTCAGAGGACATGGGTGGATGGCATAGGAAAGGCCAGGGAAGGAGGAGTCTGAGGGAAAAAGGCAATAGGGTCAGTCTGAGAAAACATTTAGAAACACTAACCCCGGAAAAATGTCAGTGCAGAACTCAATGGCTGGGCTGGCAGATGACTAGCACCCTCTGAGTATGACCCCAGGTAAGAGATCTGGCTGCTGGATGTTTCCAAACCAGGGCTATATGACTGAGCACCTGGACTAGGGATAGAAATGACTGCAGTGGCCATATGGAGATGCCATGGCATGGGGGCTTCCTCTCTCCTCATCCCTCTGCTGCATGCTCTTGATCACCCCCACTAGTGGCCATGCCCTTAGTCACAAAATGAGGGGATAAATATTGCTGCTTTCCAAGGTTTGAAGCAGAATGAAGAAAGGAAAAATGTGATATTGCCTGCATCCAGGCATACAGATCATCAGAGAGCTCAGAGTGCAAAAAAATAGTGAGACGAGGGTGGGGAGAGCAGGAGGTGGAGAGGTTTCAAGAGCTGTGACTTGTTCCTGCCACTGACAGTGTTATTCAGTGATAGNCTCGTTGCTCTCCTCTGGACCCTCTCTAGCACCTCAACATCCTTCTTGAAGTGAGGGGCCCAGAACTGGACATAGTACTCAAGGTGAGGCCTCACCAGTGCAGAGTACAGGGGGAGAATCACATCCCTAGTCCTGCTGGTCACACTATTCTTGATACAGGCCAAGATGCCATTGGCCTTCTGTGCTGCCTGATCACACTGCTGGCTCATGTTCAGCCGGCTATCAACCAATGCTCCTAGGTCCCTCTCCGCTGAGCCACTCTCCAGCCACTCATCTCCCAGCCTGTAGCGCTGCATGGGGTTGTTGTGGCCAACGTTTAAGACCCTGCACTTGGCCTGGTTGAATTTCATACCATTGGTCATTGCCCATTCACCTAGCCTGTCCAGGTCCCTCTGCAGTGCCTTCCTTCCTTCCAAGAGATGGACACTGCCTCCCAGCTTGGTGTCATCCACAAATTTACTGATGGTAGACTCGATGTCTTTACACATTACTTTTAGATGCTGTTTTGTCCCACTTCTCCTCTCTTTCCCTGTTGTAATTCCAGGATGGCTCTGGAGAGAGAAGGTGAAGGCAGAATTGCAGATGTATAAAGTACTCTACATTTAAATAAAGCACATATGAAAGTCTGGGCTGTGATAAGTATTGAAAAGATCAATGTATTCCTTTAAATAGAGGGGAGAAAATGGGGGAAACATTGGCTGGGTCGTCCAACGTCAGCTCACAGGCAAGATATATTTTTTCACCAGAAGAAGTCGCTGTCTTGGTTGCAATGGCAGCACAGCTGGGACCCATGCTGCAAGGTGAAGAGAGCCTCATTCTGCCATGGTCTGTTACATGCCTGCTGCACATGCNACAGAAGACCCCAAGTGATTTTCAGACTGTGCCTGACATGCACATATGCATGCACTCCATTGCACAGTGGAGCAATTAGCTGGTCATGATGACCTGCAAAGATGGTTGGTCACTGCAAGTTGTGCTGCACCTGGCCTCATCCTGACAAGGAAAATTATTCACCACTTTGGTGGCTTCCTCCCTCCTCACTAGGTACTGTGGGTAGCCTGCGGGCACTGGATCATGCTAGCTACTGAGTGATTCCAGAAGTTCATTTCTGCTGGGAAACATTTCTTACAAAAGCAGAATTAACCTCTGGTGACTGCTGGCAGGTTGCATGCTGTGTCATTGCAATGTCAGCAGTCCCTGGGCCTAGCAAGATGCTGCCTTTTTCCTGCTGTCTTGAGACAACCTGTTTTTTTTCAGGGCAGAGAGACTCAGTCTTTCCTTTATGTTTGTATTTATTTGTTTTTTAAAACAGAAGGTTTTCTGCAAAAAAAGACGTGGTCTTTAAAGTGACCCTTCCATGTTCCTGTGTGGAGTAAGCTTTCTTATTTCCTGAATGGCTTGCTCTGCACTTTAGTTAACTCAGAGCCTGGAATCTGTCCAAGTACATTCTGTTTCTTGATACGAGGCCAGGCTTTGCTGACTTGTGGTGCCGCTTTCTTCTCCCTGCTCTCCTCCCTGTTTCTCATTGCTGCGGGTTACTTGGCACCCTGTAGCCAAAGGGGGGAGAAAAAAGCCCAGCCCCATACCTGCTTCTGACAACAGCTGAGGCAAGCACGCTTAAGCTATGGTGAACACCTCCTTTAATAAGTCTGTAGGCTGAGCTGTGTCCAGCTCAGCCCAACAGTGAAAGCTATGTCTGAAACCAGCTGAGGCAGAAAACATTTGAACTCTACGCTCTACCAAATAGCTTCCAGATGTTTAAGATGTAGCCTTGCTATGGACTCTGACTGTAGCCCTGCCAACATGCGTCTGCACATTTCTGGTGCACAGGGAACATGAAAGTAGATCTTTTACAACATCTGCTGTCTTTGCCTAGTTCTCCCTCCCCTCTCCTTGTGGTCCTTTTCCTATATTTCATCTTCCCATAAAAATAAAAGGAAGAACTACAAGTCCTTCTGCTGATTTATTGAATCTTCCTTGAATGTTTCATCCAATCTTGTGCTGGTGTTGTGGTAAAAAACGGAGGGAAAGAGAGAGGCCTTCTTCTTCTGCCTAGAGATGAAGCCAGTGCTTGGATCCTTTAATGAATTCTGTATTGATTCATGGCTCTGCTGGGTCTTCTTGCAGAATCAAATCATAAAATGGTATCAAATTCCACTGAAAAAGGACTTTTGGAAAAAAACCCAAAGATTTATTTTACTGACACAAAAAGAATTATTGTCTCAATTCTGCAGCCACCTGGACCTGGCAGGTATCAGAGAAGAGCTGCCCAGAACAGAGAGAGGGTGAGTAAAGCTGCTGGGGATTAGATTATATAAAAACATGAAGGTACCTCTTATTTGAAAATAAAGAAAATTATTGCTATTTAAGGTTTTACTTTTAAGGTACTGTTCTGGTTAAGAAAAAAGACAATATACGCTCCTTTTCTGCTGATCTCAAACAAAATGTGGTAAATAACCCTGTGATTCTGTGATACAACTAAGGAAAGGCATGAACAGGATATTGAGGAAAAAAGGTTTTAGGAACTGAAAGAATAGGCTTAGTTTACCTCTGCCCTGCTCCTCCTCAGGTATAAAAGATAGAGGAATAAAGAGGTCATGGTATTGGCTGCTGCTTCAGCTCATGATTTATTGAACTGTATGTCAAAATTGAGATCTGGATGGAACAGCTTTGCTTTTACAGAAACCCACTCCTCAGGGATTTAAATCTTTGAGGCAATTACATGTTATAAAGTGCCTGGAAATCTCCTTGACCCCTTTCTAGCTCAGTGTCCCATGGACCATCTTCCTTCCAAGTTCCTCCAGTGAGTGACCCCTGACTGCATGCCTATAGGTCAAAGCAAAACATCTCAAGTTCAAAGATCTTAGCCTCCTCCTTTTGTAATCCTTGTCTAAGTATTATTTGGACAGGGAAAGAGAATAGGCAAGTAACAACTGTGCCATTTCAGTTGCAAAGGATGCAGCTTAATCTAATGAAGAGTACCTCTGATGTAATCGTTCTGCGCATTAACACCAGCATTCCCTCCAATGCCCCATTTGTAATATCCCCATGATAATCATGGTAACTACTGTAAGAACAGTCCAGATTGAACAGAAGATAGTAAAGGAAATCAGACTTGCTTCAGTCCTTGTGCCTGCCTGCTCTTTCCTTCACTCAGTTAGTTTCGGATCTTTTTTCATCCACAAGTAATCTCTTTGATCTACTGCCTCAAGTACACACTAAGCCACTTCTGTCTTCCTTTTCCAGTTTCTCAGGCTTATATTATTGCTCCCCGATGGCTCTGGTCTCACATTTTTAGCTGCCTTAGGCCTTTCTGATATTCCAAGTTAAACTTCAACAATCTTCTCTCTTAAATCATCCTGTTAGTGCGACACATTCTCAGGTGTAAATTCGATCTCTACATTAGTCAGCATACTTCTCTGGAAACTTCTGTACCCCACAGTTCTGTTTGTGTGCTGCAACTGAACTTAGAGATAGTGCAAAATTGCAAGAACACAACTTTTTATATCTGAAGTGAAGCCTGTTTACAAATGCAGATCTTTCATATGTGGTGTATGATGTTGAATGACCACTACAGTAGACTTCATACCCACTGTCACAGGATTGATTTCCCAGTTGTCCTGAGAGTTCAAGAGGTTGGTAAGGGTAATAATGCAGGACAGCAGGTCTGGGACCCTTGACTCTTTGTCTTCCAGTAGCTATAAGAAGGTTTTGGACTGTCAGGAGATAAGAAGACATTACCATTAGTAGAAAGCAAAGCCAGCTCTAACCTCTTGTGTGCTTTCTGCCTTTACCAGCCACCGACTCTTTGATGGAGGGACTGACCAGACCTTCTTTGCCAAGACTCAGTAAGTACGGTGGTTAACTGCTTTTTCAGATGGTGGACTGTCTCTGTGCCATTCATTTTCGTGATAGCCGTCATAGTCAGCTGGGGCCTGTGATATAATATCCATTTCCTTAATGTATAGCAAAGATTACTTAAAATGGAGTAAGTAAAGTCAAAGGACTTTAGTGCAAATTTATAAGAACAAATCCATACTCCTAATGCTGTTATTATACCATTATTATGTGTTAATATTATAAATAATGGTTTAAATTAAAATCTATGTTACTTTCACTATCAGTGCAGCTTTCCTGACCAAGGCACTCACGAGTAGTGATACCACTTCTTCAGTTCATACTAGTCAGATGAAATGTGGTTATTTTAGACTATGTGATTTCTGTCTGTCCTGCTCTTTTCATAAAGCTGTGTGGGGTCCCCAGATCACACCTGCTATGGGTCTGCCTGCAGAAATTCTGCCAAGATTGAAAAGACCAGGCAGTGGAAAAGGCCAGCAGGAGAAACAACAGCTACAGGGAGGGCATGCTTGTACACCCAGTGTGGATTGTTTCTCCCATGCAACTACTGCACACGGTCTAATTCTCACATTCCATAGCTCCATGGAGACAAATAAACTGCACAATTTGAATATCACTTCAGTGCATGACCAAATATTATTAATGATCACAAATCTGCATCCTAATCATGTAGAGGTTTTTCATTTTACCTTGGCCTTTTCATGGCAAGGGGAGTGTTTCAGAATAAGAACAAGCCATAGCCATTGCATGCAGCAGAACTTTTGTCTTTGGATAGAGCTGGTGTTACATTTTTCCTGAGGTGGTGGATGATTTCTCTTGGGAAGATGATGTTCTAGTACAGTAGGTGGAATTATGACAGACTGATTACTGATGCTACATAGGTCTGAATCTTACCATATTTCTATATAAGAGATTATGGATGTTCCCATTTAAGTTTTAGGTAATTGCATAGTTAACAAATACAAAATGTGCAAGGAGTGAAACTCCCACAATATAAAAGCATTCAGCTGGAGAACTCCTGAGGTTTATGGGCACCAGCACTCTTAGCTGTTGATTTGGTTAATTTTATTGGGAGCACATCTCATTTAATGACATGACCTCTGTCAATAGCTCCATGAATTTATTCAGTCTGGCATAAAATATTGTCCACTTTATTACTATTACTATTGCACATGTGAAATGGTTTTAGAATCCAAGTTTTTACACAAGTACACAGACTGCTATGTGGTTATATTCAAACATGCAATGGGCAAATGCCCAGAGCAGATCTATTAAACTTGCAGTTTTGTATGATTAAGGTACATTAAAAGCAGAAATACATATTTCCTGAAACAGAAAGAAGAAAGAATCCTTGATAATTACTTAGCAGCTGTAACCACAGCAAATACACAGTGCCCTTGCCTGGGCTAGCACCTAGTTTAACCCTGAATTGTTCTTACGAGCTCTTGAAAGGAATATGACAGTACGTTCCAGTTCAAGAGCACAGCAGTGCAGACCCTCAGACAGCTAAAATAACACTCAGCTAAAAAGTATGGAAGGATTTAGTGGATTAAGAGAATAAATATCCTAACTGGAACATATTCTGTGGTCTTGAAAACAAACAGAAAAAATTACTCCAAAATAATCCCCACTTCATCTGCCTAACCCTAAAATGCATAATACAACTGAGGATTCCAGGACTGCAGCACAAGAATTTATGGATAAAAAAGTAGATAGCAAACGAGTTGCCAGGGATTTCAGGGGAACTTTAAAGGTTTAGACTGCAAATGAAAATAACCAAGGAGATCTCACTTCATATGTAATCCACGTAAAACCTGGAAAAAAAATCCGTTCAACGAGAAGGGATAAAGAATAGTCTATTCTGAGCCTTCAGGAACAGGAAACAGGTGGATACAAAAACAACAAAGTTGAGCAACTTCTTTTTATGAATCTTTTAAAATCTTGCTATTCTTTTTATTTATTTCTTCCATTTTATTTTTCTTTAAGTTTTCAGAACTATATATTGCAGAAGTAGTCCAGTACTGCTCCAGTAGAAGACAGTAAAAAAAAGATGTTTATTCATTTGTACCCATCCTTTTCCTCAGTTCCCAGGTGCCACACGAGAGGAGTGTAGTACTTTGCTAAATCAGCAGATACCTGGTTTAAAATATGAATTTAGTTTTCCTTGGTATTACTGGCTTGCCCTACCAGAACAGGAATGTACATATTTATATATATTTCATATGTAAATAAAGTTTACTGTACAGTTTTACTGGCCTTCTCATCCTAAAGGGCTTTTAATCTATCAGTCACTGGTAGGCTTTTTTTAATTTTCTCTTCAGCCTTTACATTGTCTAATGTCATTTTTTAGAACAGGGACAAAGTCATAATCAGCAGTCCTGCAGTCTTATTGCTGGGGTTTCTTTGTAGTGTAATTTTCACATCTTTCTGCAAATTCCTAGATGTGCTGGGCTTTTGTTTTGTGTAGGGCTGGAAACTTCAGTCAACATCTTCAGAAATTTTTGAAACACTGAGTAAATACTACCTATAAAGCAGAGAGTTTACAAGATTATGAATAATGCATATGGAGACTGAGATTATGAATTGAGCTTGTTGGTATTACTCAGTTAATGACAAACATACATTTTCTTGAACAAAATAGAGAAAATGCACACAGAGTACAGCTTAGTATATCCAAGGACTGTAACTTCAAAGACTTACGGAAAGCCCCATCTCTCTCCAATTTCCTCTCCAAACCCTTTCGCCTGGCTCCATGTCTCCAAAGTCGAAATCCTGCAAAACTAATGTTCCAGCATCTTCTTTTGCAATAAGTGGAAACTCTCAGGCAAAGCAGCGTAGCCCTGACCTCTTTTGCAACTTAATGCCTTGTGATGTAGCTCTAAAATGTTTTTTTTTTTTAATTATATAAAAAGTGGTTTAATTGCTCCATCAACTGAATCTAAAATCAGCGTGACAAACCCAGTGTTTTAATGAGGACTGTTATTATTGTCTTTGGTTCTAAAATTCCCCTCCTGGCAGCCATTAGGATCTTTCAACAAACACTATCAAAATGGCATACTGCACATGTGTAAGGGCTTGATCAGCAAATGCTGCATTAAATCTTGTATAGCCTCCAGGACATGGTTATCTTTCCAGAGAATAAATTGCCAGAGACAGGCTTTTCCAACTAGCTTGTGCCTGAAAGACCTAAAAATGACCTTTACTCTGTAAACAAGGTTCTTTTTGACTGGGAGTAGAGAGGTTTTAGTGCTATATGTCAGCTAGCAATAAGCTATGAAACAAGCAGGTAGGGAACACGTGTTTTGGAATATAATTTTTTCCTGACCTCTTCTGAAATACGTAAGTCCCTGTGATCTTTCAAATATGCTTTCAGTGGTAAGGTGTTTGCCTCTACATATTGTTAGATAAATTTCAGCTAAATCAGACTTATGTATTTTCCCAGAACTGGGGGATATGATGTGTATTTCTTATACTTCCTAGAAGATTTTTTTCAGCAAAACATTGAGAATATTACATGCCTCATCACTTAGGCTGTTTTTCTTTTCCTCATTTACAATAGGTGGATAATTGCAATTTATTAAGAGATGCAAGAACATTTCAGGATGGGTTCTTGCTCTCAAACAATTACATTATTCCTGGCTGTGGATGAAGTGTTTCCTAGAATGCAGACTGAATGTCTCTCCTTCAGGTCAGCAAAGATACAGAAGAGCAGAGCAGCAAAAAGCATCCTTAGACCCATTGGTTTTTTGGGTTTTGTTCTCTTTCTTACCCCTCCTCTTGCCCCATGTAACACTCAGCCACAGGATATGAGAAATGAAGTCTGAATATACACTCACATATGCTTATATGCCTGCCCAACATTTACTAGACATGCACATGTTGCCTCAAATACTTAATTCAGAGGAATTCTTATCAGCAAATGAGCATAAATATCTTGGATCTAGTTAAACAGCATAAATCTCCTGGATCTGTGCTTTGTCTTGTTAAAAAGATGGAAAAGACTTATTCAGGATTAGGAGGCCAGACCCAAGATCTGAAGAGGTAGTGCAAAAGTATTTCTTAAATCCTCATCTGTACAGGAGGCCCCAACTCCCTTCTCATTCACAAAAACCACTGTGAATTTCAACTAATGAACAAGGTAGACATAAATGCAAAAAAGACAAAATAAAGGTAAATACTGAAGGGTTAGTAGTAGATCCAACTGAAAAAAGCACCAGAAAGATATTTTGAAGTCACAGACAATGGTTTTGTAGGGTGATTTTTACTTTCACCAGAGTATTTTGTAGTACTGGACTTCAACAGTGTTCTCTTTGCAGTCATGTTCCCCGAACTGTGTTGTTTATATGAGGTTACAGTCCGGTTTACTTCACTATGTAAGAAATTTTACAGTATCACTGTATGTTAGGGGTTGGAAGGAACCTAGAAAG
>VWZO01011901.1:44973-59888 GCA_013396975.1 Bucco capensis | reverse complement strand
TGCCCAAGAGGGCTGTGGAGTCTCCTTGTCTGGAGACATTCAAGAGCCACCTGGACACATTTCTGTGTGACCTCGTCTAGGTGATTCTGCTCTGGCAGGGGGTTGGACTAGATGACCTTTCTAGGTCCCTTCCAACCCCTGACATACTGTGATACTGTGAAAAGGCTTTCTCAGAATGGGAGAGTAGTCTCAAGGAAATTCCCTGAAAACCACCCTTCTAACAGGACAAATATTTACAGAGAAAGACTGTCATGCACCCACATACTGAACAGCTTTCTGGGTTTGATTATTTTTCTGGATGCTGAAGATCCTGTTGCTTTAATCAGAGATGTGCAGACAATTGATGTTAATGCTGTGTTAAATTTGGCTTTATTTCTAGGCCTCTGCAGGGTTTTCCTCTCTTCCCCACAAATGTGTTTTCCCCCATTGGAAAACAGGGTTCACCACAGGTGAAGTGGTGTTGTCTCAAGAAGGAACACAAGATCGTAATTACTGGAAGATCCGTGCTGTTTGTTCTGTGATTTCCTCTTTATTTCTCATCTTCTCTTAACATGTAGTCAATAATAACCTCAGAGAGTATACGGGGTAAGATGTCTTCCACTACATCAAAACACTGGGAGATCAGGGTAGAATAAAAAAAATCAGAAAGCATGTGGCTGAAGCCTGTTTAACATTTCTGTTTGTGGGGTAAAATGGTTATACAGAAGTTTATCTGTAGTTAAAGAACAGAGAAGTTTATTTTTTTCTCCTCATTTTTAACTCTGTTTCACCATGTTGCTCAGATATATTTTATTTTGTCCTTAATTAGGAGGCTGAAATTGGATTTTTCTGTTGAAGAGCAAATCTTTTAATTTTCATTTTGGGGTAATCAGACTTAACCAAAAGTACTTCACCAAATGAAACAGACATAAGCATTAACTATTTCATTTACGTGCTGATTCTGTGTAATCTTGATAACACTATCTTCATAGTAAGTGCTTAAAAAACCCTCAGTCCTTGCCATAGCTGTACATATTGTGAAGATACTATTGCAAGTAAACGAAAGAGGTTAATTTCAGCTCAAAAACCCTGTTGCCTTTTGTAGCCACCTCAGGAACTGCAGTAGGATACCTTTTCAATGAGTGCCATACCTGTAGCCTCAGCTGGGCTTTAGGGGCAAAGTCACCTCCAAAAAACTATTTCTAGGGCTTGGTTTCTCATACAGTCTGTTACAGACCACCCAACCAGGATAAAAAGACAGATAAGAAGTTCTGAAAGAGGCTGGCAGGAGTCTCATGATTCCTAGCCATTGTTCTCCTGGGAAACTTCAGCTTACGTGGTGTTTACTGAAATTACAATACATCAGAGAGGAAACAGTGCAGGAGGTTTCTAGAGAGTGAGAGAAAAATATGTGACACAACAGGTGAGTGTGCCAGTTAGGAGCACACACCATTCTGGACTTGTTTTCTGTGAACACAGAAGAACTTGTGGGTAATATGAAGACTGAAGACTCTTTTGGGCATAGCAACCATGAAATGATAGAATTTTCAGTTCTCAGAGAAGTAAGAAGCAGAGTCAACAGAACTGCTGCTTTGTACTTCTGGAGGGCAGACCTTGGCCTGTTTAGGGATCTAGTTGACAAGAGTCCCTTGGGAGGGACTGGTGGAACAGAGAGATTTGTCTGGAACTCGGTAAAAAAATTAGTTTATGACGTTTGGAGAAAGGGCAGGCCACTCAGGAGAACTAAAAGGATGTCATGAAGTTATGCAAGAGGAGTATTAGAAAGGCCGAAGCCCAACAAGAACTTAATCTGGCTACTGTCATAAAAGACAGTTTCTATAAATACATTAGCAACAGAAGGAGGGCTAAGGAGAATCTCCGTCCTTTATTGAATGCAGGGAGGAACATAGTGACAAAGGATAAGGAAAAGGCTGATGTATAGAACGCCTTCATTGCCTCAGTCTTTAACAGTAAGACCAATTATTCTTAGGACACCCAGTCCTCTGTGCTGAAAGATAGAGACAGGGAACAGAACAAAGTCCAAGCAGAAACAGTGAGTCACCTGTTACACCACGTAGACACACACAGGGTTATGGGGCTGGATGGGATCCACCCAATGGTACTGAGGGAGCTAGAAGTTGACTGAAAGTTAGCATATGAGACACCTATCTACAAGAAGGGTAAGAAGAAGGATCCAAGGAACTACAGGCCTGTCAGTCCAACCTCAGTGTCAGGGAAGGTTATGGAGCAGGTCGTCTTGAGTGCCATCACATGGCACATACAGGACAACCAAGTGATCAGGCCCAGTTAACATAGATTCATGAAAGGCAGGTCCTGCTTGACTAGCCTGACCTTCCTCTGCAACTAGGTGACCAGCTCAATAAATGAGGCAAAGGTAGTGGACATTGTTTACCTGGACTTCAGGAAAGCCTTTGGCACCACTTCCCACAGCATTCTGCTAGGGAAACTGACTGTTCATGGCTTACACATTTACTGTTTTAGAGTAAAAGTACTGACTGGGTGGCTGGGCCCAAAGAGTAATGGTAAGTGGAGTTAAATCCATTTCAGAGGCAATCACAAGTAGGGTTCCCCAGGACTCAGTCTTGGGGCCAGTCCTGTTTGATGTCTTTACTGATGAACTGCACAATGGGATCGAGTGCACCTTTGGTAAGTCTGCAGCTGACACCAAGTTGGGTAGAAGCATTAATCTACAAAGGGATCTGGACAGGCAGGACCAATAGGCCAATGCCAAAGGAATGAGGTTTGACATGGCCAAATGTCAGGTCCTGCACCTGGGTCAACATAATCTTATGCAACACTCCAGGCTTGGGGAAGAATGGCTGGGAAGCTGCTTGGTGGAAAAGGACCTGGGGATGTTGGTCAATAGTTGGCTAACTACGAGCCAGTAGTGTACCCAGTTGGTCAAGGCAGCTGACAGCATCTTGGCCTGTATCTGAAACAGTGTGGCCAGCAGGAAAAGGGAATTGATCATCCCCCTCTACTTGGCACAGATCCGTGGCCATACCTCAAATACTGTGTCCATTGTTGTGTCCCTCACTGCAATAAAGACACTGAGGTGCTGGAGCATGCCCAAAGAAGGGCAATGAAGATGATAAAGAGTCTAGAACACAAGTCTTCTGAACAGCCGCTGAGGAACTTGAGGTTATCTAGCCTGGATAAAAGGAGGCTCTGGGAAGACCTTCTCACTCTCTGTCTGAAAGAAGATAATCCTTTGGAGGAGTAAGTAACCTGTCACGTAACATAAAACTTTTCCTCCTACTACCCAGGAAAAGAAAAGTGCTTTCCAATGCATGTGTTGGAAGATGACTGCTCTGAACCCTGAGAATCCAGGTTTGTGTTCAAAACGTGGGCTAGAAAAGAGGATTTCTTTATCCATGGCCTTTTTAGAGGTTAAGAAATACTAAATGTGGTTCAGGAGCCAGAGAACCATGAAGACATAGGAAGAGTATTTTAGATAACTGTAATACTGGGCAGAAAACGCCCCAAGAATAGATGAACAAACATGAGAAATAGCTGGAACAAGGCACTCTAAACTAGGAGCAGCAAACCAAATCATTGGGGTTTGAGGGTTAAACAGTTTTTCCACTTTATTTTCATTAGACCTTATTAGTTAAACAGATACTAATTACTTAAAGAATAGTTAGATACATAAAATTCACAAGACTACCGGGTACACACAATTAGGTCAGATGTGTTAAAACATTTTGGAAAAGAATTAAAATGGTTTGAAAATTAGATTTTTGAACATCAGTTCCAGATAGGTCCTATGCAGACATTCCCCATGACTAGCCATTTGCACCTGTTCATTATGGGAAAGTTAAGCATAAAATTTGTCCCTCTGGAAATACCAGAGTTCATGGTACTTGAGCTAATAACTATCAGGACTTAAATACAGTCAATACATAAAGTATTAAATACCAGGAAAGTTTGTGGGTTTTTTTATCATTGAAGTCTATAGCTATTTTCTCTGCAACCACAAGGGAATAAAAATTTTAAAAGTGGCTGATTCACATTAAGAAAAATGCTCTAATATTGAAGACAAAATATGACATCATCAGCATCCAGCAACGGAGAGAGGCAAATTACTTATAATTCCCTTTATAACTTCTGTTCTGGGGAGCTTTAGTTATTGACATTCTTGTGTACCTGAACCAGACTGACATTAATTTCCTAAGTGTTTCTGACAATTGGAAAATATTAATGAGAAAAAAAATCATAAAAAATAACATAAGGGAAGATAATAAGAAAGAAGGACTAACAATAGATTTCAATATTTATGGGAATGGTTTCAAAATAATATCAGTTATGCAAGTCCCAAGAAGATGATGTAACTCTATTAAAGCAAAGAAGGCTGAAACTGAGCATGACTTTTCAACTTTCCCGGCACTCCTGAAACAGGGATTTTATAGGGGATCATTCATAATGTCTGCTCCTGCTGCAAAACCTTTGCACAGGGTTTCAATAGCTAATTTAATGGCTCAAATTATTTTTATTTTACCATTTCAAAAGCTAAAAATAGTCTCAGAAATTACTCTTAGCTTAGTACTTGCATTACTGAAAGAAATTGAGCTGAGTGAGATGATGTTCAGCATTCCAAGTTGGTAGAAATAGCATAACAACACATGAAATCAAAAACCACACATAGTTATGTTGCCAAAAAAAAAAAATCAGATCTGCAAGTCTCTAGGAATGTCAGCTTCATAATTTAACAGAAAAAAAGATGGATCAAGTTGAAATAAGGTACACTATTACAATGACCATGTAGTCATTTGCGCCACAGAGCTGGTTCATAGTGCAAAATCTGAGGGATACCTACTTAAGCATGTTTCTCTGAGGTACACGAAAAAAAAAAGTTCTGAGACAGCCTAGAAACTAGTAGGTTCAGACTTCTGCTAAGATCCTTGTCATGAGATAAGAACAGAGGCATAAGCACTTCTTTTTTTCTTTCCACACCTTCTTTCCACAGCTTCCAGGAAAATGAGATTGCACATGTGTTCATTGGAAATAAATAGAACTGCACAAAAGAGATAATTTGTGCCATTTGTGTTTCTTTCAAGAGAAATAAATCTTACAATTCAGGCCATAGTTATTAAATAAATGAGAAATATTTCATTTCAATATGCAAAATATCTATTTTAGTAATTTCTTGCCAACTAACATCTATTTTTTTTCATTTAAATAGGAGTTATATGCTGTTCAGCTTCAGGTTAATAACTTATAAACTGAGAAATTAGAAAATACTCATGCTTAATGATGGTTTGTCCTTCAAAAAACTTAACTTTTTTAAAAATGTATTTATCTAAAAATGTTACCACATCTAAATTTCCTAAAGCCTTCTAATTTTTTATTCTCTATGTTATATATATCACCATACTTTACTGGAAACAATGTACTTAAATTTATACCATTATTCAAATTTTTCCCAGTAAAATTTGTTAGTTTCTGGACAAAACTTGTTAATATTTCTGGTATCTCTTGCCTTTAAGTTATTGAATCAGTATGATGTGCTTCTATTTATTACTGTTTCCTTTGCACTATAGCACCTTATAAAACATGCTGCTACACCTTGCATTAACATTTCCAAAGACTGTTGTCTTGAATATTTCAGCCTGGTTTACGGTAGCTCTCTATTTTAAGACCACCTGTGCATCAAGATCAGGGTCAATTTCAGTATCTATTACCTTTTCTTTTTTTCTTTTTCCTCTTTATTTGCCTTTATTTTTTCTTTTTTAATAGTGGAAGAGTATTTGGAACTGAAAAAGCAAAAGACCTGCTGTCAGTCAATATCTGGCCAAGCTTTTCATAGCTATTCTTATGTGAATGCTTGTGTGGCACTCACTGAAGTCTGGTGCATGGCATGTGAAGTACCTGCTTGATGTCAAGTCTCAGACAGCAGTCTTCCTTCCAGTTCCACAAACCATGGCTGTGGTGCTTCTCCATCTTCCTCTCACAATCGTAAAATCAGAGTACAGTTCTGAAAACAATGCTGGAGTTGAAAGCAGCAGCTTTGATTTTTTTAATGCTGTGTAACACACAGTGAATCAAGACCCAGAAAACAAGGAAAAAGGTTAGCTCAGTCTTTCAACTAATAACATTTTACCTAAACTCCACCTTTGCTAGCTTCACACAAGAACAGGTCACATAATCCAACGTAATACTCTGGTGGCTTATGGGATAGAAATATCTTGGAGCACACTACCAGGCCAGCTAGTGAAGGAAGCACCAGCAGGAGCATGGATTTCTGGCAGGAGGAAAAAACTCCATTTCCAGACTCCAGTCCCCCCCAAAGTAATGCTGAAGAAGCCACCACCTATGGAGAGGAAGCAGCAGCTCCTTCCATCACTTCTCTGGACCCAAGAGTGAGTGGGAAACACCACTTCCCTCCCCATTGTGGGACAGAACGCCTGCCTCTTTCTGCTATTGGGCTGGCAAGGGGCGGGGGGGAGTGTGAACACAGGAACAAATAAATGAACTGCTGTTATTTCAATGCAGATATTCCTCCAACTCTCTCAGGTTGACATGTAGAGCAGTGCAAAACAGTGTCTTCTAAGGTGCTACCATGTGCTATAGCTTCCCTGGGCTGTCTTGAGAACAGAGGTTGCTTGCAGCATCAGATGCAAATCCAAGGCCATGAGTTGAAAGGAGTCTTTGACATTATTTGGGGTGTTACTAAGGAATACTTGCGGGTAGAGTTTCCTATAGAGAGTGAATATCCGTGGAATACTTTGAGCAGCAGCATTAAGGATTGCAGTTTTGAGAAATGGTGCGTTAAACCAGGAGTAAACTGACAGATATCCTCTTGGTTCTAGTTAGCAGGAATTTCCACTTGCTTTCCCTAAGGCTGTACTATATCTATCTATTACTCTACTCATCAGACTTTCCTGACAAAATATAACTCAGTATTATTGGCATAGAGCAGATTTCTGGCACATTGGTTTTTTTGATGGTAGGAGGAAAGAAAATTCAGGTAAATTCCAGAGTCCTTTAATAAAAAGTAAAGTATATTGTAGCTGAGTATAAAATTGAGCAGAGGATTATAAGAAAGCTTAATTTTGATCATTTCTGCAGCCCCAGAAATACAACAGCTTACTACTAGTTTGATCTGAATCTTCCCGTACCAATTAGACCTGCTCTAAATGTTTACTAAATCAGCACAATGCTTCAGTCAGGAATGGCAAGATAAGAAACTGTTTTGTAGTAGGCTGTTCTAAATATTAAGGTTATGTTGCTCCCCATAGTGAATGTCGTCATCGTCATCATGGCTACGCTTCACGAATGAAGATCCAGGGAGGGCTCCATCCACACTCCTCATCAGTGCCTTTTACAAGAACACTGATAAAAAGAGGATAGCCTGCGCTATGGATGTTTTTTAGGTGAGACACAGCATGCACAGAGCTGGACCCACCCTTTAGTCCTAAGGTTCATCTGCCAGGGCCTAGCAAGCTTGGATGCTGGCAGTGAAGTCCTTAGGATGGAGGTTTAATTAGAGTGTCCTTCTCTTAGACGGAAGGCCTTACAGGGCTAAACGAGCCCCATCTGCCCGGGTTTGGAATCAGAGTTGTCCTTCTCCTAGGATGACTGCCAGTAAGCTAATGAGCTCATCCTACCCATACAAGCATTACAGGAACATTGGTATCACTCCCCACACTTTACCGTGGGCAATGAGTTTAATGCTCCCTCTGCTGTCGGCACAGTTATCGCACCAGGGGCCACAGGAGACCCCAAGTGATTTTCAGACTGTGCCTGATAGTGAATGTGATATCTCAGTGTTATTACAGCTTAATTTAGGGCTTATCTTTTCATTCAGTTTTGTGTGGTTTTAATAATTTACTTACTTTACTAATATCAGAGAAAAAAACTTAAAATTTATCCTTTTATTTACAGTACTCTTTAATTACACCAGTAATGTTAAATTCACAGCCACATTTATCTGATTATGTTCCAATTAAAGAATGTGCAACATTTCATAAAATTGTCATTGCATAGAGTTAAAGAAACAAAGTCCATGGAAGAGCAAATGCAGGAAAAGGGATAGGCTACTGTTGTTTTTTCAAAGATTATCGGCTGTGTATCAGAAAAATGAAACATATGGAAATGGGTCTCCTGTTCTCCTCCCGTCTCGTTTTTATCTGTCCAAGCATCTTCTGCCTCCGTATCTCCAATATCAGTCTCTGAGTCTTTTACCCTTCTATTCTCATCCAATCCTGACCATTTCCTAAGTCTACTCTTAAATGCTTGGTTTTAAGCCTTTGTCTTTCTTAGGCAGAGTCTAACTGGTGTCAAATTCCTTCCTTGCGTTCTCTTACTCCTCATCTTTTGAGGTCTCATGAGATGTTATAAACAAATGTCCTAAATCATAAATTGCATCTACTCTGTTTTATAAATACCAAAATACTAGTGTTACAACCCTGTGTGTATATTGGGGATTCTCAGCTCCTGCGAGTTAAGGCTGTTCAGATACTTTAGTCTTGCATGTTCATATCCTATTAACATGTTTAACTTTCTTTGAAGTGTAGCTTGCATTTCCCAAGTTAGTGAATGGTCACTATAAAAGTGCTGCCACCTTTTGCGACAAATGTGCTGAGTTTTTGCAGTCCTCATCTGGTAATGAATCAGTGTGACTCCTCCCAGAAATGTATATATTCTTCCTTCTAGCAGCAGACCTGCACAGGGAATAACAGATCCCAATTGCTATGATTAGTCAGGCTGGATGGAAAGGACCTCAGGTCCTGGATGCTGCCAACATTTGGTGACTATCAGTCTGCCTCCTGGTGTTGAAACTTGTCATTATGGTGGATGTTCTCTTTCCTAAAGAACCAGGAAGTTTGTTTTAAAAACTAGTAGTCCTGAGAGTAATGTTAAGGTCTGTGTGACATTCTTAACAGGAAGGATGTGCCAACTGTTGATGTTGTGGGACCTTGTTGTTCAAACAGTGTTTTCTATGTGCCATGGGGAAGCTAACAGCATTGGGAAGTTTGGAAGATAAGTATTCTGTACTCATCTCAGGACCCACATACCTGATTCCTGCTGATGTCCTGATGGTCTAGTCAACAGCTAGCCAAATAAATAGCATCATCATGACCTATCAGATCAAAAGAATTACATTTTTTTTCCAACAATACAGACACAATCATATGTTTGGCTGACGTCTTTTGATCTCTAGAGAAAGCTGAGAAGTACCAAATGCAACAACTGCTGTACTGTCTCAGAGATGTTTTGTTCACTTCTGACCACCAGCTAACCTCAGATGCTCTCTTCCAAGAGGCATGTGGAAATCACCACCACTGTTAAGCTGCTGCTTGTGTTAGAGAAGGTAAGCTCCTAAACATACGTAAGGATGACCAGCCAGGTTTCTGTGTCCAGGACAAAGAAAAGCATGGTTCAAGAATCAGATGAGAATGTGGAAAAAATTTGGACAATGCTTTGAATTTCCTTTATGTTGGAGATTATGATACCTCAAAAAAAATTTACATTTTCTGAATAAAAATGTTTTAACAGCTAACAAACAGTTGCATACAGGATGGTCCCTCTTAACATAAGGAGGAACTTTTTTTACTTTGAGGGTGGTGGAGCTCTGGAACAGGATGTCCAGGAAAATGATTGAGTCTCCATCTTTGGAGGTATTCCAAACCCAACTGGACACCACCCTGTGCAACCTGCTCTAGGTTGTTGCAGGGGGGTTGGACTAGATGATCTCCAGAGGTCTCTTCCAACCCCTAATACTCTGTGATTCTGTGAAAAACATGAAAAAATATAGAGCAATTGAGATTTTACCCCCATGATCTGTGCACGAAGGGTATGTATAACATCATCTTAAGTACAAGTTTCTTGATTGTGACATTCACACACTCAAGCTGCTACAGGTGGGGTGTTTTTGATTAGCTGGCTGGGTTTGTCACCAGCAATTAGATGGCGCTGGTCTCCACAGAAGTGTACAGTGATTTCTTCACCAGTGGAAGGGCTTGCAAAGAACTCTTCAGCCACAGCCTGATCCATGAAAGCAGAAATCTGAGTGTTTGACCAGGCAGATGGAGGCTCTCCTGTGCCTGTGGCTGCTGGGAAGGGTGGGTAAGGTCACAAGCAGGGTGTGTGCACCTGCCTCACTCCAGGGCAGCCTCAGAAAATGAGGCTGAAAATTTTTCCTCAGAAAAATGCCTCTTATTACAATTTATTTCTCTTAATGCAAACCACACTTCCAAATCCCTTAAATTTGTCCAACTGCTCAGGTCAAAAGCTGCTGTCAGAAGTGTGGCCTCAGCATTCTTATGGCTGAAGTTAAAAGTTTTGAATTGCTATAGTTATAAAAATTGATAGATTTTTCTAAATAAATCCTCCCCTCACCCCACATTTCAGTTGTCAGTAATTACATATGTCAGTAATTCAACCCGTATCTCAGAAGTGGTTAATGTACAAAATAAACTTTAAAATATGTTTATCACAGTTATCCATTTCTGAAGTTACTGCAGTGTGGAAACTAGAGACTAGCAAGGTTACTGGCAGACACGTGTATTCAAAAAACTTTTCACATACAATAAAAAATTAGAGATCAAGTAAGTGAATTCCTTTTTTCATGATGATCTTTCATTTGATCTTAGTTAGAAACGTTTCGAATGTCAGATTGTATTTTATAGCCATATACATTTCTGATTCCCTTAAAAACCACATTTTTCATTTGCTGATATGATTATATTGCCAGGGTCTGCTGCAATTTTGCTCTACTGCTAACTTCAGAAATAAAAGCATATCCATATTGACAGTGATGGAAAAGAATTTCAACTTAATGTCATTTGCATTAAAACCAGTTGTATCCTTTATCTGTACACATGATTATTATGTCCTGTTTAGTAAGGACAAATAAACATCTTTAACTATTCACATAGTTGTTATCTCATGTTCAGCAAAGACAAAGGAATAACAGAAAGAAAAAAATAATGCATTCCTGGTCTTGAATTCCTTTTTTAGATACACATTACACTGAATTCATGGCAGAAACAGGCTTTTTGTCAGTTACACTGCTGGTGTTCAAGAGTACAGTAAAACCCACCTAAAGTGGCTTCTCTTATCACAGAATCACCAAGGCTGGAAAAGACCCCCAGGATCATCAAGTCCAGCCTATGACCCAATACACCACAACTTCTAAACCATGCCACTCAGTGCCACTAGATGCTAGAGTGCAGCTGTAAAATGAGGAATACAAAGCTATTTAAGAAGAATTGTGGGCTTTTTAAGTTGCTTTTATGAAGCCCATTAGAGGCTTCAGGACCAAAAGGGCTGGAGAGAGATAAAGGTACAAGTAAAATCCCAACAGCTTCTGGAATACAAGAACAAGACGTCCTTTGGGAAACTATGATTCTGTTGTGGTGTTTGGCAACACCCTTGAGAGCAATAAACGTAAGCACCACGGTAAGATTTGTCCAAGTGCTGAATCTCAGTGACTTCAATAGCTTTTAAGGAATCGATTTTAAAAGATCAGGTTTGACTAAAGTTCGATTTATATCCACACACACATATACAGTCACAGGAGTGACGTCACACTTTAAACCAGTGGCAGAACCTGAGAAGCCTTGCGCCCTTCCCCAGTGCCTCCTGGGACGGGCTGGAGCCGACCGCCATGCCGCGTGAGCGCCGGGCAGTGCGGCGGCCAGCACCCGGCTAAGCTGCGAGATGAAGGACGGGAAGAAAATAAGACAGAGAGAAGGGAAAGATAAAGACCCGCGAGGGGGAACCCACACGAGCGGACAGGCACGCGGTGTTGACTAATCTGCTTTGGCTCGCTCCCAACTCAGCTGGCCAAAAAAGCCCTTCCTCCCTCGGCGGTGGCAGCCCTCCCGGGTTTCCCTAATGACTCATGCCGGAGAAACATTCCCCGAAAAACTAACACGAACTTCCTCTGAAAGTAAGCTGAGGATGAACTTAAAGCCTCTGTAACAGTGCCGGCGACGGTATGGGAGGCGCGGCTAGGTGCGGCTTGGATGGGTTGCATATGGCTTTGCGGCTCGAACCCCGCGCCCCTGCACCGCCGCACCCTGAAAGGGGCTTCCGCAGCGCCTCCCGGAACATTTTCCATGAATCGTTTTCGTGGGACCGTGGCAGAGACGTCGGAGCCAGTCGCTCTCGGAAAAAGGGCTCCAGGGGTTCCTCGGGGCGACGGAGGCAGTGTGGCCATTGCCCCCTCTCGCCAACCTGGTCCCCGACGTCCCGGCCACCAGTGCCTAGGACAGCGGGCTGCGTTATCTTCCTAGGCTGTGCCCACAGCAGGGCAGTTGCCCCTCGGCTGCACTTTCCGCGGACTGTGCAAACGAGGAGGCTCCCTGGTGAAAGAGGTTTGTAAGGTAAAACGTTCATATTCGGAAGAAAAAGGGAGGGGGATAAAAAAAAAACAACCAACTTTAAGTGACTCAGGGAATGACCACTACCCTCCACCCGCTCCCGCCCTAGCGTGTGACAACGATGCACTAGAGATGCCCCTGGGACCTCAGTTTGGAGAGTACGAGCGTCCACTTCTAAGCAGGTGCCCTGAACCGTTTCGTCTCGCCTTTGAGGGAAAATCGCGTGGTGCTGCAACATTCCGCGCTGGAGATGGACCCCACGCAGTTATGAGGAGTACTGTTCACACTTGTTTCATTGGCTGTTTTGAAGGTTTTTGTTTTGGTTTGGGTTGAGATGCTGCATTTGGTTATTATTCATTATCCCGGTTTTCTTTTCGAATCGGTGGCACAACTCCAAGTTTGAATAGTTGTTATTTACAATTCTGGAAAGAGGTGCATGAGACGTCCAAATAAGCCCCTGTTACGGAATTGGAAACCTTCATTCCGTAGGCGTACAGGTACATATATGAAGCCAGCAGCCCAGCCGAAGAAAAACAACGTGTAAAGACACCATGGATAATCACAAGGGTAACCGACCAGTTTTTCTAGTGCTTCCGAAGCACCAGCGTCCCTCTTTATAGGTCTGTCCTCTGTGCCTTGCCGGGTCACATAGGATAATTAACCTTTGGCTTTTTCTTACACAGTCTTTTGTGGCTTGATCATCTTTCTTCAGATCGCCGACTTACCACGGGGATCCACCTACAATTTCAGCCTCTGTAACCACGATGAAATACAAGAGGATCTCCTAAATGTTTTGGAGCCACATATGACCTTTAAAGAAGAGGTTGGTGGTTTCTCTGGTGCATCAGAGGGAAACTCTCTGGCACTGCCTCCACGATTTTATCCCGATTACTAGCTGCTACTTTCTGAAAATCTCGGTTAGCAAGCCGGGAGTTGGCTAGTTTAGCAAGCCAGTGCCTGTGAAACAGGCCGGGGAAGTTATCTCCTATTCTCCTCCGGCGGTCTTCCTAAAATGTGCTTCGATGAAGCTGGGACTGACAGGGACGCAGAGCAAGAGTCCGGGCGGCTGCTGCCAGAGCGCTACCCGACTTTTCCCGGCGTCTTGCAGACCCGTAGGACTGAAAGTCGCTTGTGTAATGCTTCACCGACGCTGAAGATGGTGTTACGGTTGCAAAGGTGATAAGTAGTTCAGATGCTCCCCGGATTGTTCACACGCGCAGCCAGCCCTTAGTGGAGAGATCAGGCGGCGGCTTTCGGGCCGGAGAACCGTGCGAGCAGCCCCGCCGCGGGCTCAAGCTGAACAGTTCCGTAAAGCCCAGCGCAGCCCAAGTGCGGCTGCCCCGCACCGCCGCTGCCCGACTCCAACCACCGTACGCACCCTGTGCTACCCCTGAGGGAGTGGGGAAGAGCTAGGGCGGTACGGTCGTCTATAAGAGGGTATCTGAGGAGGGCTGGCAGCCTGTGACGGCGACGCCTAGGACTATGGCTTTAACAAGCATCACCTGTTGTTATTTCCCTCCAGGAGCTACAACTCGATTTTCACACCTGCGAGGATGTGCCCTACCCGCCGGTGGGCCTGCAACAGTCCGAGGTTCGCCAGGGTGCACGCATGCCCCGGCGGCTAGGTGGCATATGGAAAAAAAACAAACCAACCAACCAACCAAACAAAAAAAACCAACAAAAAAACCGGAGCGTGGGAGGGAGGAGGACATAAAGGGAGAAATAGTGAAAAGACAGGGAAAAGAGGAGGAAGAGAGGGAAAGAGGGGAGAAGAGAAAAAGGCAGAAAGGGCGAGGAGGAGAAGGAGAAGGGCGGGGGGGTAACCTCTTTTAAAGAATGCATGGGCTGGCGCAGAAAGGAAAGGGAGTTCAGGGATGGCGGCTCTGGCGGGCTCGGGGCTGAGGCGTGGGGGCGTGACTGCTCGTGTGTCCGTAGGGCTCCCGGCGGGCGGAGCAGGCGGGCCGTTTGCTGGAGTGTGTCCTGGAGAGGGCTCAGGGATGCAGCGAGCCGCTGCCGCTGTGGCACAGTACCCTCACCGTGATGCAGCGGCACTGCCCCGGCTACCGGCCGGCGCGGGGAAAGGCCAGAAACAGCGCCGAGAGCTCTGCCGCACCCAGCGGCGAGATGCCGAAGCGTGTGCAGTGGTGGCATGGCGTCGCCGCCGGGAAGGCGAGCCGAGGACCGTGCGATGAAAGCAAGGCCCGGGAGCTGATGGCGGTATGGAGAAGCTACTTCAACTTGAGATAGGCGGTCTTTGAGGGGTGGCTTTTTAATTTTTCCTCTCCACCCTACTTGGCTGACTGCTTATTGTCCGCCCTGCACTCATCGCAACGACATCATCCTGCGGTTTGTTTTTTTATATATAATTTATTTTAGAAGAAATAAAACACACACACAAGCAATTTAAAACCTGCCACCTTCGGAAGTACAGAGGTTGTTCGCGGGGGTAGCCAGAGCGCCCCGCAGCGGCAGTCTGTCGGAGGCCAGCTCACCGAGCGCTCTGCTGCTTTGCTGCGTGCATCTGTGGCGGGGCTGCTCCGCACCAAGTGCCTCAGTCAAGCCTGGTGCTTCATTCAGGAAAAAGGG
>VWZO01011901.1:28045-44589 GCA_013396975.1 Bucco capensis | reverse complement strand
GGCGATGGCGCGCGAAGGTGGAGGGCTGTTCGCTGGATTCCGCGTGCTTGGGCGTTTCAGTGGCCATGTCCCGCACGTCTTGCGCTACCACGGCCGCCACCGGGAGTTCTATCTGTCCGTTGCCGTCGGGCGAAGCGTCCACACCTACAATGTGAGTATCCGGCCCCTGGTACCCTTCTCTTTCCCGCTGCCTCCTTCCTACTACCCCCGCCGCCGGGCGCCCAATCCTTTCCGCCGCGGGCCGGCGTTGGCCTTGCGGAGGCGTAGGCCGAGCAGAACGACCCATCCCGGGCCGAGCCGCCATCTCTTCCCCTAGATTCCCCCCCACACACATCGGCCAGGATATCATCAGGCAAGAGTATGTGAGGAAGGCCGCGACACCCCAGTAGCAGGCTTTGGCGGCAGGCGGAGCTACTCGCCGGCAAGTGTCTGGGAGGAGGGCAGGCTGCTGGTTAAACAGGCCAGAACAGGCTTGTCTAGCCATGTGGGCAGCCCTGGCAGATTTTTGTGTGCCTTGGTGGGTGCAGCACAGCCCATCCATCGAACAGAGGAGCGCCCCGGTGCTGAAGCTTTTCCTTCTTTGCTAGATAAACTATAGAGACCACGTGCAGTTTGGATAGGTGCAGTTCAGCGTTTGAGAGCTACAATTTTTGCGGACAGTCCAATAGATCGAATAAAACTTTTTCTGTGTGGAACCGGATGAGCGTAATTAAGTTCTGTAATATGAAACCCTGAGATACTCATTTTTTGCTGTATAATAAAAGCATTTTCATTTTATAGAAAGAGTAACAAAATAGAACTGAACTGAGTGATTATAGTGAACATCAGAGTGCAGATGGCATAGATTTTCCTGTGGCTTTATGGTCTTTCAGTGTTCTCTTCTGTCAGTCTTCTCCATAGCCTTTGAACTGAAACAGTAATGATCGTCACTGGGCAAAGATGACTGTAATTGAAGAAAATTCTGTGTGAGAAGAGATAAATAATATCATAAGTGTAGTTGTAGTGGAAGTAAAGTAGAGGCAGAGATGAAGTGAAAACAAATTTGCCCAAGTTCTGTGAGGTGTCTGAACATATGCTTAGTTTCCTGTGCAATGGGATGAAGTATATGAAGAATCACAACTTACTGTTGTTGAATGATTGTCTTTTGGCAAGTATATTGTCCCATTCCTTTTTTTCTTGCTATCTGTGGGCTTTCCTGGAGATACTGTTGTAAACTAAGATGAATAATTTTTTTTCTTGTGAGGCATGCAAGTTCCTTTTCTAGGTTGGTTCCTAGAATTTTGAGTTTCTATTTATAGCAAATTTATTACAACTAATCACTAAAAATGCCATTTTAATGTTTTTGTTGCAGGTGAACAAGCTTGGTCTTGTTGCTGTGAGTAAGTATGCAAAGATTGTTCATTCCTAGTATTTAGTTTTTCTAAAACATCTGACATATGCAGTTGATTCTCAACTTAAAAATGGAAAATTAATTCTAAAATATTACTACTAAGATTTACACTGAAGTATGTTGAAAGGAATTCCAGAAATATGTTGCTTCTGTAACTTAGTTTCCTTAGGGATGTATCTTGTGAATCTCCTATTCTTGCCTTAAGGCCTTAAGGAGTAAGAAGTGAATAAAGCTGTCAATACTAGAACTCTTCTTGTTTGTTTATTTTTGTGGTTACTAGAAGGATGTGTTATAGGAGGAAAATAATTACAGGAACAGAACAGCTGTGTATGGTACTTAAAGTCTTAAGAGAGTATTTAAAATTGGCTGGACTGCTGAATACAAAGGATATGAATCGAGGGCTTGGCATCCAGTTGGCAGTTGGTAGCAAAGTGTAGTACCCTGGGCGTCAACAGCAGGACCCATGTTCAGCAACTTCACCAACAGCCTGGGTGATGAGATGGTATGCACTCTCAGTAGAAATTTGCAGATGATACTATGTTTGAGGGGGTGGCTGACATCTAGGATGGCAGAGTTTCAGTCCAGGGAGGTGTTGCAAAATGCTAGACCTGGGCCAACAGAAACTTTGCCAAGTTCGGTGAGAGCAGGTGCAGAATACTGCACCTGGGACTGACTGGCTGCATGGTATCCTGCTGAAAAGGAGCTGGGGCTGTGCTGAAGCCAGGTTGAATGTGGACCAACACATTGGTGAATAAGGGAAGCTGTGTACTGATCTACATTACAAATGTGGCCAGCAGATTCAGGAAAGCTCTTATTTTCCTATACTTCATGCTGGTGAGGCCATACTTAGACTGATAACCAGTTAGTCTCTCCTCATCCCAATGCTCTCCTTTCTGTTTCAGGAGAAATTGGGAAATGTCAGGGGCGCACAGTATGAGAAGACATATTGAAGTAATAGAATTTGTTTCATCTTATAAAGGGTAGAAATAAAGAGTGACTGATCAGGTAACATCCTGTTACCTGAAGGGCAGTTACAAAATGGCAGAGCTCAATTTGTGCTGGTGATGGTAGACAGGGTAGCAAGGGGCAACAACCACAGATTGCTGCTTAAGAGGGTCACAGTAGTGGTTAGTAAAAATGGCCCTGACTAAGAGAGAGCTGGAGTACAGTGTATTGCTTGAGCAGTCTCCTTCCCCAGAAGTTTTGAAGACTAATCTATGCATAGCTGTAGTTAACCTGATCTAGTACTGGTGATAATCCATCTTTGAGAGGCTGCTGAACTAGATGATTTCCAAAGATACCTTCCAATGGAAGTTAGATGATTCAGTGAGATTCACAGTGTCTTGAAGAGTAGTTTTTTTTACTTTATATACCACAAAGTTCTTAGAGAGATCTCATGAAGTGAAGTATTTTTCATTAACAGAGCACTTGACAATAGATAACTGTTACACGACCAGGACTAGATTCAGGTCAGTAGTGAATAGTTACAGATGTAAACACATGAATGTAAATTTTGTTTCCAGCTTACAAAATCATAAAAACTTTGCAGATTCTGTGAAATTCTTTCCACAAGTGCCATCTTCTTCTAGGCTTACAGGGGGGCCATTTTGTGGCCTTTCAATAATTCAGGAGGGCTTATAAGAAAAATGGGGGCAAACATTTTAGAGTACATTGGATAGTAGTGGTTTTAAACTAAAAGAGGGTATATTTAGACTAGATATAAGAATTTTTTTACAGTGAGAGTGGTGTCACTGGAACAGGTTGCCCAGCAAGGTGGTAGTTGCCTCATCCCTGGAAACACTCAAGCTCAGTTTGGAGAGGGCTCTGAGTAGTGTAATCTAGTTGAAGGTGTACTTGCTCATTGCAGTGGGGTGGGACTAGATGACCTCTAAAGGTCCCTTTCAACCCAAATTATTCTATGTTTCTATAATTGTTTAAGCTTTTGAGAAACGGAGGTGTTTACATACTAAACTATGATTGAGAAAGTACGATTGAAAGTGATTGAAAAAGTGTTGTTGTACAACGTTGTTGATTTGTTGATGCAGTGTGTCCGATGCTCTAAAGTTTTTAGTTGGAGTGTGCCTAAAACTGTCTTGGCGTAAGCAGACTTGCATACAGCTCATGTGGAATACCAGGTATCTATAACCTGACTGTAGGCCTAAGTAACTTTAGAAGTGCTGTGGGAAGATAAATAATGTGTTCAAAGAAATGACATCTCTCATAAAGTGCAACCTCTCTCATAAAGTGCAACCTTTTTTGTTTCTTAGTTTAGTTCTTCCTATTGAAGCTGTGCTGCAGTGCAGCAAAGGGTACAGAATTCTTTGTGTCTGATAATAATTTGTAATACAAAGCAACATTGTGGGGAAGGCTGCTGTGTGTCCATGTAAGCTTGTATCATAGGCACACTCCTTATTGTAACTGATCAACTGATTTTTGATCTGGTATTTCTCTGTAAAATTGTTAAACACTGTGATTTGCATTTTTTATATCTCTCTACATTGAGAGTATTTTTCCCTAGAGGATTTTTTTTTCATTTTTCTGCCATTTGGGACTGCATAAACAGCTTCTTGATGTGGAACTTTGACACTTTTACCATTTGAGCTAGTAAAGTAGCAGATGACAACAGTAAATGCTCTTTTTGAACCAGTCACAGGGTGAGGGGTGAGATGTACTCTTACAGCAGTAAATTCCTGATGTCTTTAACTGTAATTGGGAGATAGCTAGAGTAGTGAGTCTCTAACATCCAGTTAGCTTAACCTTAAAGGACATTGCCAATGCTGAGACTTTGACATACTGTCCGTGTTTCCAGTCTAATGAGCTGTGGGGCTCTGACAATCTGCAGAAGTTTTATCTTGCAATAACTTCTTTAATACGCCCTCACGAGTCCAATGTGTGCCTTTACTTACAGTGATAACTCAGATTTTATTCTTAAGTGGTTTTCAAAAGTTTGTGATCTGTCAGTCTGATGTTGTTGCTATTGGTGTGATCTTATTTATGAAATATTTGTATTTGTCTGAAATGTGTGCATTGCTTTAAGAAATTCCACAGGACATTCAACAGGAGAGCTTTCTTGGTGGGTCATCATGCTAAATAAATACACTGTCAGACTTTCTCTTTTGTTATGAATCTGAAACTTGTTGAACTTTTCTTCTGTTTGATTAACAGGTAATGCTTTGCCACAAGACATTACATGTTTGGCCGCAAACTGCATGTTGATATTTGCTTCATACGACAATATTCTCCATGCTTTTGCCAGGAACAAAGAGGTTTTTATTAGTTTACTTTTTTCTCAGTAGTACAAAACATTTATGTAGTGTTTGTGTTTTCAAGATGGGTAACTTTCTACAAAAAACTGATGTTATACCTTCAGTAGGAGGTACAATAGATGTTGCACCTTACCATAGAATTGTACCTTCACTTTTAGGGAAACAAAACTGTAGGAGGATTAAAAATAGGAGAAGAACAAGTTCTGTAATGGCTTGTTTGTGGTTTATGTGTTCATTATACTAATAAACAGGCACAGTCTGAAAATCACTTGGGGTCTCCTGTGGCCCCTGGTGCAATAACTGTGCCAAGAGCAGAGGGAGCATTAAACTCGCTGTCCACGGTAAAGTGTGGGGAGGGATACCCATGTTCCTATAATCCTTGTATGGGTAGGATGTGCTCATTAGCCTTCTGGCAGTCATCCTAGGAGAAGGACAACTCTGATTCTAAACCCGGGCAGATGGAGCTCGTTTAGCCCTGTAAGGCCTTCCATCTAAGAGAAGGACACTCTAATAAAACCTATGTCCTAAGGACTTGGCTGCCAGCGTCCAAGCTTGCTAGGCCCTGGCAGATGAACCTTAGGACTAAAGGGTGGGTCCAGCTCTGCGCATGCTGTGTCTCACCTAAAAAAAATCCATAGCGCAGGCTCGAGGGTGCTATCCGCTATCCTCTTTTTATCAGCGTGCTTGGAAAAGGCGCTGATGAGGAGCATGGATGGAGCCCTCCCGGGATCTTCGTTCACGAAGCCTAGCCATACACACATATACTAATAAAGCAGTTACTTAAAGAATAAAGTGTTAATTCACGTAAATTAATTAAAATTAATGATGGAATTAAATATTTATTTAAGATAATTCCTTAAAATATTTAAAACATATTTTTATATTTCAAATATTTTTGTCTGCCCTTTTAAAGAGAAGAGAAAATTATGTCTCTTCCACTTAAAGTTTTGTGGCCTTTCCATGTATTTTATTTGAACTTGTTGCTGACAAGCATTATGTTAACATGATATGACTACCTGAACAGCATATATTGGAAACATTTCTGTTTTGGAATTGTAGGTGGTTCACACCTATGAAGGTCACAAGGCAAGGATACACCTTCTGCAGCCTTTTGGTGATCATGTCATCTCTGTGGATGTTGATAATGTTCTTATTGTTTGGAATATACAGTCAGAAGGTGAGAGAAACTTTATTGCTACTTTGTAGGATAGCATTTTTAAACATTCAGTAGATTTTTAGGGGTTTTAATGCACATGTTCAGAATTACTTTATTCTTTAAAGAAGAAAAAATATCCTTAAATGGTAGTGCAAATTAAAACATTTTTTATTATGAATCTGAAACTTGTTGAACTTTTCTTCTGTTTGAATGAATCCTGCATTACATGCAGAGACACTGTAAGGTTCTGTATAGATGTGAAGGGCTATGCTTATATGGAAATTGGATTTTAGTTTTCCATTTTCTGGTAAAACTGTAGTACAGCAGGTTTGCTCTATTCCTGAAATCCTGTAGTTCCATGATAATTACCAGTATAGGTAAGACTGAATTCTTACAAATAATATTTTGATTGTGTCATCTTCTTATGCTGTTGTAAAGTGCCTAATGAGATCCTGTGTCAGTGCCCTGATTTTTTTTTTTTGTGTAGAAAGCGTTCTTACTGTTGTGAGCTGTGTCATTCCTTGGATGCTGGGTATTGGAAGTGGCAACAGACAGACTTTAGAGATTTTAAGTTGCTATAACAAACAAAAAGCTATTCAGATGAGGTGCTTTGCTCAGGCAGGAGCAGGAATCCTTCAGAAAGATATAAATCACTACAGTTTTGCCAGCATTGTTGCGCTGGGTAGGCTTATAGGGGAAAAATGTACCTTTGAGCTAACACATGTTACAATGTAAACAAGTTTAAGCTGTCCTGTTATTCATTACCTAATCCTTTNTCCTCTTTTTATCAACGTGCTTGGAAAAGGCGCTGATGAGGAGGGGGCTGGAGCCCTCCCTGGATCTTCGTTCACGAAGCCTAACCATACAATCCTTTAATGCAAAATACACCAGTTATGGAGTTTATACAGAGTAAACGTCAGTTCTGCTTTTATGTTTGCAAAAGGGTGACAAGCCTGCAGATTTTTAGAGATAGCCACACTAACATTGTTTCTTGGGCTTTGTTTTTGTTGTTTTTTTTTTACAGAGGAGTATCTTCAAATGGATTTTGATAAGGCCACTTTTGCAGTTTCTGCAGTTCTACATCCCAGCACCTATTTGAATAAAATTCTCCTTGGGAGTGAACAAGGGAGCTTGCAACTATGGAATATAAGATCCAAGTAAGATTCTTAATAACTTGGATATACTTCATGCTCCAAGTAGTTTCATATGCAACAAATAATACTTTTAAAAACAGTAGGTTTTGACATGGAATCTTATTTCTGAGGCCTTTTTGCGCAAGTATTCAGTTGGTCTGTCTCCAGGAACAAAGAATGCTGAAGCTCACGGAATGCAGATGACTTTCAAGTTGTGTGTTGTCTACTTTCCCTGTGAAATGTTAGGGATTGTTCAGGATTTTTTTTTAATTATAGTTTGTTTGTTGTTTTTTTTATTTCTAGGATTCACATAACTTTCCCATAAAAATAATTGAAGTAATAGTAAATGCATGCTCAAGCCTCTCCCTCCTTCCTTCCAAGCTTAATTTTTTGGTTGTTTTGGGTCCAAGGAAGTGCAGGGAGGTAGTGTGGGGGTTAATTATTTGCATTTAATCCTTGTACTCAATGTGTAGTTGTCTCTGAACATGTCCTATTAGAGCACCATCCATAATGGCAGTATTTCATACCTACCATGATCAGCTACTTTTGTAACTTGTGAAAGTTACAGCTACAGTGAACTGTCCTGCATGTTAATGTACATATTGCAAATAGGTGTTAACTCAGCTTGCATATTTCAGTGTTTTATTCTCATAACCACTTTCAGTGATATCACTGCTAATTTTTTTGTTTCATATTCTGATGTCATGGAGATGCTGTATGTACTATATAAATAAGGAAATAGGAACAAGCTAAAAATACAGAAAAGTAAATGTCTCTGCTCATAGTAATCTTATATCTCTTCAATGCCTTTAACAACATCTGAGATGCAATGCATCCTAAATGACAAAAAGCCTTCCTTAGTTGCCTTAGTTTCTTTTTTAAAAATTAAAGAGCTTATCAGAGTATTAGTGCCTTTTTAGCAATGTTGCTGACCTAAGCAATTTCTGTTTTTGTTTGTTCCCTGCATGGATAACTTGTAGACATATATGGCCACAATTAGACAAAAAAATAAATCGGAAAGACTGAGCAGAAAGTTTAATGGTCTCTGGCAAAAAAAGGAAAAAGAGGAATAGTAACACTTGGCAGCTAGCAATCTTTTAAGAATGATAACCTATATCTGCAGTGATGGAGTAGTTTCTTAAGCATGCCTGTTCTTAAATACTGTCTTCATAATTTCACCTTTAGTAAGGTGTGCTTGTAATATGCATTAGTGTCTTCATTTAGGGAATTTCCTGGAGTCATATAGTGGTTTGGGTTGAAAGGGACCTTAAAGATCATTTTGTTCCAACATCCCTGCTGCAGCCGGGTGACACTGACCACTAGATGTGGTTGCTGAAAGCCTCATCCAGCCTGGCCTTGGATACTTCCAGGGATAGGGCATCCACAACTTCTCTGAGCAACCTCTTCCAGCGTCTAACCACTGCACAGTAAATTTTTTCCTGATATCTAATCTGAATGTACCATTCTTCATTTTGAAACTGTTACATCTTGTCCTATCACTACACTCCCTCATAAAGAGTTCCTCCCTAAGGCTGCTTGCAAGGTCTGTCCAAAGCCTTCTCCAGGCCATACAACCCCAATTCTCTCAGCCTGTCCTCATAGAGGAGGTCCTCCAGCCCCCGATCATCTTCATGGCCCTCCTCTGAATCTGAGTAGTTACTCTGCAAATGAAGGATTTGTTTTTCTTAGAAGATAGACCAAGACTGGCTTTTTTATGTTGATCTTATGAATTCTGAGGAGGTGTGTTCAGAGCAGAAACACATGGGGAGCAACTGGCATCCTACTTATGTTATGTAGTTATGTCATCTTTGAGGTATAAATGCATTTATTAATGCAATTTTTTTTTCAATAAAAATTAACTGTAAGGTTTATTCTTAACCTTAATTATTAGTGTCACAGGTTTTGTTCCTTATAACTGATTTATAAGGACAGAAAGCTGTCATACTTTCCTGTGTAAGTGAATAAAATAGCCATTTTGTTGTGGAAAATCCCCAGCGGTTAATTGATTTATGTTTTTTGTTTGTTTGTTTTCCAGCAAACTCTTATACTCATTTCCAGGATGGAATTTAGCAATCACAACTCTTGAACAAGTTAGTATTTTTGATACCTTATTTTGTTGCCTAACTGCTCAAGAATAGCAGGCAAAATACTGTTGTTTAATATTACAGCAATGAAGATGACTTGTATTCTGTCAGGTATTTTTCAGTAATTCTCTTGAGGGATGAACTTGAAGGATTATTATCTACCCTTCCTCTAGTCCTAGCAATGTTGCATTTAGCATCTTAGCTGTTTTGTGTTCATCACATTTGTAGTCTTTATTTACTGGATATTGTAAGGCATTCACTGAAACTTTTTGTTTCCAAGATGGATATGTCATGTAACTTTGTTTCAACTGGTAGCTTTTTGCTAAATTTCTTTTGCCTTGGAGGTCAATAAAATGTAGATTTTGCTGACTCAAGAAGACACTTTGTAAATATATTTGCTGTATTTTTGTAGATGAAAAAAAAGAAAAAATAATTAAAACTTTTTGGTAGGATTGATGATAGCTTTGAACATGGTCCGTAGTTGTCCTGGATAAAACTTGTAAATATGGGGGGTGGGGATGGAAGGGTGTGTAAGGTCTACCAGAACTACTGAAAACAGAGGTGTTTTTCAAAGGAGTTCCTGCTTCTGGAAACAGCATTGTTTCATCCAGTGGAGAATAAAGGCAAAATGTTGCATCTCTTGTTTTTTGTTTAAATTTATCAGAAGTTCAGTCTGATAAAAGATCTCATGTGAGATGCCTTATTTCTTTACTATTTGTCCTGGACTTAGTTACATTGTCTTTTACATATTGGTATTAGCAGTGTAGTAACAAACTTTTCCATTTCAGTTGCTGTTCATTTTTTCTTGCAGGCTCCTGCGGTGGATGTTGTTGCAGTTGGTCTTGTGTCCGGTCATATCATTGTACATAATATTAAATTTGATGAAACTCTGATGAAATTTCAACAAGACTGGGGTCCTATCACAGCAATATCTTTTCGTATGGGTAAGTCCTAGCATTTTCACTGGAAATTAGTATAAAATCACTAAAACTAAGTGGAAGGTAGGAAAACATGATAAAGTAGTTCAGAATCAAAATTCAGACTCAGAATTTCAGTTTTCAGACACTGCAGATAATCTAGAAAAGTTACCAGGAAGTAGGGGAGATCATGCATCATCATTTTGACTGTTTTGTAGTGGTCAGTGAAGCTCTATCCAGTTGGTGGCCAGTCACCAGTGATGTTCCCCAGGGCTTGGTATTGGGGCTAGCTCTGTTGAACATCTTTATCTGGATGAGGGGATTGAGTGCACCCTCAGGAAATTTGCAGACAATGCCAAGACAGGAGGGAGTGTTGATTTGCTTGAGGGTAGGGAGACACTGCAGAGGGACCTGGATAGGCTGGATTGCTGGGCTGAGGCCAATGGGATGAGCTTCAACAAGGCCAAGTGACAAGTCCTACACTTCGGTCACAACAACCTTGTGCAGTACTATAGGCTTCGGGAAGAGTCGTTGGATTGCTGCCTGTCAGAGAGGTACCTGGGGGTGCCGGTTGGTAGTTGACTGAGCATGAACCAGCAGTGTGCCCAGTGGCCAAGAAGGCCAAAGCACCCTGGCTTGTATCAAAAATAGTGTGTGTGACCAGTAGGATCAGAGAAATGAGCATCCCCCTGTACTCAGCACTAGTGAGGCCAAACCTTGAATATTGTGTTCAGTTTTGGGCCCCTCGCTACAAGAAAGACATAGGGACATTAGAGCATGTCCAGAGAAAGGCAACAAGGCTACTGAGCAGTCTGGAGTTACAATGAGTCTTGTGAGGAGCGTCTGAGGGAACTGGGGTTGTTTAATCTGGAGAAGAGGAGGTTATGGGAAGACTTATCTCTCTGTACAACTACCTGAAAGGAGGCTGTAGCGAGATGAGGGTAGGTCTCTTCTCCAGTTTAACAGTGAGAGGACAAGAGGAAATGACTTCAAGTTGCACCAGGGGAGGTTTAGATTGGATGTTAGGAAAAATTTCTTCCCTGAAATAGATGTTAGACATTGCAACAGGTGGCCCAGGGAAATGGTGGAGTCACTTTCCCTGGAGGTATTTAAAGAACTTATGGTACTTAGGGACATGGTTTAGTGGTGTGGTCGTGATAGATAGATAGTTGGACTTGTTGATCGTAGAGGTCTCCTCCAACCGTAATGATTTGCGGTTCTGTGATTTTCCTGTGTGCTGACACTGCACAGGAAATGTGACATATAGTACTCCTTTTTCAAAGGAGACTAAGATCAATTATGTTTACAGTGTACTAAAAGCTAACACAGTTATCTGAGTTGGTGCAGAATAATGACAGAGCACTGGAACAGGCTGCCCAGGATGGCTGTGGAGTCTCCTTCTCTGGAGACATTCAAGAGCCGCATGGATGCATTCCTGTGTGATCTCGTCTAGCTGATCCTGCTCTGGCAGGGGGGTTGGACTAGATAATCGTTCTAGGTCCCTTCCAACCCCTGACATACTGTGATACCATAATCAGTACACTGTCAGTCAGCATCCAAACCTACTTTTCTGTAACGTGTCCTCCCTCCAAAACAAAGTTAGAATGTTAACAGTTGTGTTGTCTACTGAATGAATGATACTGGGGAATACTTTATTTTCGCAGGTGAAACTAGTGTGTACTAGTTACTAACGGTAGTTACTTTAGTGTTGATACTGCCTACAGAGCTCTTGATGCTGAATCAAATAGTTTGTGTAAATAAACTTGCCAATCTTAACATAATATAGATGGATGCAGACCCTGTTAAGAAGTGTGCTACTGGAGAGACTTGTGGAAAGAGTGCCTGTTTTGTGTCACCCATTTGACTAGAAATGTTAATAAAGTTAAACTTCCATTGCCTGCTTGAATGTGTGGCTTTCAGGCATTCCCTCATGTGACTCTTCCTAACTTTATAGTTAGGAAATTCAGTGTAAGTACGACCTGGTTGTTTTGAACTCATGTACTCAATTGTAGTCTTTGAATAAAGTGCTTTTCATTTAAATTAAAATGAACTTGGCAAATTTCTGTATCTGTGAAGCTTTGCTGGGAAAAAAAATGTCTAGGCATGTCTGGTTTAGTTAGTTATGTATGCTATGCCAGTTGGAAACAGGCTTTTTCTTTGTTTGGAGTGAAAAGATTAGTTATGAATTATGCAGGATATTTGGTGAAATTTTTTTCTTGATACAGTAAGTTTTAAAACTTACTTGAATATTATTAGTATGTTCTTATAAGTAGTATGATATGTTTCATCTCTAATATTAGACAAGTTAGATCAAATAGAACAGAATTAGAAATTCTGTGTGTTGATATTTTGATTATTGCTTAGAATGGTTGAATAAACATGTGTTCAGCTTCTGGAATTTATTTTTGCAAGCCGTAAAGACAAAAATTTAGGAGGATTTAAAAAAAGGACTGGTAACTTCTGGGGTGATACAGTAGCTCAGATCCTGAAATGTGAAAACTAGTAAGTTTAGGGAAGAATCTAGGGTATAGAGTAACTTTTAAATGGAGTAGGTACAGTAGCTCTTGTGCTTTCAGACAAAATCTTTAGCGTTGGCTCTGGATTGAGATAATTTGTTTTACATGATATGAAAACAATCCTGTTTTTATTGTCAGTGAACTTTGTTTTTTATTTCACCATTTCATTTAAAACATTTTTAGAGTTAGCTTGAAAATTGTGATTATAGCCTTTTCCTGCATCAGTTTTAAAATGTGAGAAGTCAAATAAGAATGAATAAGGATGAGCTGAAAGTCAGTGAGCAAATTTTTTTTTTGAGCAGATGGACACCCAATAATGGCAGCTGGTAGCCCTATTGGACACATTGGTTTGTGGGATCTAGAAGAGAAGAAACTAATGTGTCAGATGCAAGATGCCCATTCCACAGCAATACCTGGTATATCGTTTGTCCCTGGAGAGCCTCTTCTTATTACTAATGGTGCTGATAATGCCATACGGGTAAGTTACAATAGCTGCTGTTAACATTCTTGTTCTCTTGTAGTCCTCCAAAGTGTAAATGTTTAGTTTTGATTGAAATAGTGGTTCTCGAATTAAACAAGTATAACAAAAGTTACTGAAGTTGCTGGCTCTCAGTTGATCTGTAGTGGGGCAGTTTTAAGGATCTGCTACCGTGATGTCATTGCTTCATGAGAACCTTGAAGAGAAAAGCTTTGGATCCACTTTCCAGAACCGCATTTCACATCTTGGTGCACTGTTTTAAATCTTGATCTGTTTTTATAGTGTTTTGAGTCATGAGCAGTTGCTACTAATAAAAGTCCTTTGTGCTGCATATCCTGTGATGGTATTAGCCTTCAGTGGAGGGGCAGAATAAACAGCAAGAAACAATCAGCTGCTGTGGTAGAAACTTCCAGAGTTTTGGGATCAAGGATGAAAGCTTGCTACACAAGCTCCCAGCTAAGCCTGCTCCACTGCCAAGAGGTGTAATTATTGGCAGGACAGTGTTTATCAGCTTTGTTTTTCTGCCTTTTTTGGGGGAGGCAGGTGTGGATTTTTGATGGACCTGGTGGTACTGGACGTGTATTGAGAAGCCGAATGGGACATAGTGCACCACCAACAAAAATCAGATACTATGGGCAAAATGGAGAGCAAATTCTTAGTGCAGGTATGAATTTTCATTCCTATTTCTCAAGCTGATTTCCCACTGTGATAAGTAAAACATGCAGATCTAAGTGGCTTTTTCTAATTAGCACGATAGTTTACATTTCATGTTTTAGGTATGTATATTTATGAAACATAGTGATTACTATAGACAGTATTACCTATTGCTGTATCAGTTTCACAGTTTTGCTGAAGGAAGATATATCAGTGGGTAGGCTGTAAAGTATTTACAAGCAGAAAAGCTTAGGAGCTGCTTTTGTCATCCATATTTATATGTTTGGTGAGCAAAAATTATCTCCTCAGGAACTGTCAGCTGGCCAAAATGAAAACCTGCAACAGTTAGGGAAATTCTGCCTCAGGTTGCATTGGAGGAGGTTTAGGTTGGACATTAGGAAAGAATTTTTCACCAGAAGTGTTGTTGAGCACTGAAACAGGTTGCCTAGGGAAGTGATTGAATATTTAAAACATGCGGATGTGGCACTTAGGGTTATGGTTTATTGGTGGACTTGTCAGTGCTAGGTTGATGGTTGGACTTGATTATCTTGAAGGTCTTTTCTAACCCTAAATGATTATATGACTTTTCAGCTAATCTTTAATTGCTTTGAAGTAATTAAATTGTCTACATGGGCAGTGTTTTGAAACATTACACTACATTTTGATGAATGTTGCACCTAATATGGCACAGCAGTACACTGTGCTAAATCCACCTGTACCAAAATCTCTTGCTGCTCATCCGACTAGTAACTTGAATCCAAGGAACTGGTTACTTGACAGTAATTCATCTCACATCACATGGACCCCAGTAACAATCAAGAGCTACCTAACAAATCATCGTGTTTGGTTTTGAAGTTTACTGCTTTAACTGCTTTAACTATACTGAAACATATAGAGAGGGCACAGAGGCAACTACCAAAGTGAAAAGGTTCTCAGGCTTTGAGATCTGATCTATCTGCAGTGTAAAGAGGCTGACTCTCAAC
Organism: Bucco capensis; assembly: GCA_013396975.1. NCBI lineage: Eukaryota > Metazoa > Chordata > Aves > Piciformes > Bucconidae > Bucco > Bucco capensis. The sequence goes on along the minus strand of VWZO01011901.1, from coordinate 30,012 downwards.
ATTCCTTTCTGGTCCAATGGTACAACTGTGAAACAGAAATGAGGTACCAGTACTGTGGGGTGCCTTTCAAGTGCCACTGGTTTCCTGAGATGAGGCGTCTCTACTGTCACTGGCGTTTACCCTGTTTAACATTTCTCCCAAGTACCAGTATATACATGCTGTCTTCCTTCTGTATGATAGCAGCAAGGAAAGGCTGCTTGAATGCTGTAACTGTTGCATTGTCTTTCAGGTTCTTATAAGTTCACTTTGACTGATACTGTTTCCTTACTTGTTTGGCCTGGTAAAAATGTTTTGTGGTTCTGGTTTTAAAAATCATCTTGGTGCCTTTACTTTTACATGTGGTCTACAGTTTCATTTCCTGTTAATTTCTGGTTCTGCCTTGTCCATAAAATGGACCTGTTTGGTAGTTTCAAATTTGAGCCTTCTGTGCCTCTATTAAATTACATTCCTATCAGGTTTTTGAGCATCGGTCACTGGGCAGAGAAGGTAAGTCCCATTAGTGTCATGGTTTACAGGAAAGATGGACAACTCAGCTTTTACTGTTTTTGTTTGAGTTAGCTTACTGGGTAACCTGAGTGTAGTTCATAACCAGCTCACCACATGTTGGTTACACAAAGGACAACAAAAAGAATATTGTAGTTGGTAAGGGAGTATATGGGGTTGTGGGAAAGCTTTGGAAGTATGGAGATAAAGGGTCTAATGGCTTATTTGAAGTTTTAGTCACAGAAAGCTGGGAACAGTTAGATACTGTGGTGGAGAAGGGAGTGGGGACAGAGATACTGAACATGCGAAAAATGACTGTAAAAGAGATATCATTCTGATCATGTGTGGAGAAAAGTAGTAGGAGTGGAATATAGGCCATAGAAAATTAGGCTTCATTAGTTCCATTGCTTTTAGTGTTTCTTTTTTTTTTTCCTGGACTAGAATTTTTAGAAAATACTTTATCATGGTGTTAACAGTTTCTCAGTGCTTATCTTCTGCTTCTCTTGGTTAGATAGCTTATGAGCAAACATAGTTGACTTTTGCCCTTTACTGCACTCTGTCACTATTTTGTCAGGTCAAGATGGAACACTGCAGTCTTTTTCAACAGTTCATGAGAAGTTCAATAAAAGTTTAGGACGTGGTAAGTATTTTAATTAAAGTACAAATATTGATGAAAAAAGCACAGAAAAATATTTATGTAAAAAGGAGCTAAAACGATTGGTAGACCTTATTTTCACTTTAAGCGTTGTTTGAAAGCTATTCATAACAGTTTTTATTAAAAATATATAAAGCAGTAGCTGACTTTTCAGCATGTGTAATTGCAACTTTCTACCTCATTCTCCTATTCAGTTGACTTTAGTTCCTTTGATTTAATGTAGAGTTTAATTTAAAAAAACAACCTTCCACACAGCGCCATGGTTGAGGGGCACTTTCTTGTGCAGTCCAGAGACCAAGGCTCAGGAAGACTTTAAATGGTTCTTCATTTTAAATATCTGTATCTGTATATTGATATATAGATAGATTTGAATGGATAGATGTAGATTAGTTGTTTCTATATATCCTTTGGACATTTGCTGGAAAAACAACACAGCAAGCAGCAGGCAATCCAGAAGGCTCCTGGAGAGTCTGGATGAAAACTTCCTAACACAGGAAATAGACACCCCTACCCAGGGGGGTGCAATACTTGATCTATTGGTCACCAGTGCAGACAAGCTCATCAGGGATATCAAGACTGGAGGCTCCCTGGGCTGCAGTGATCATGCACTAGTGGAATTCACAGTCCTGAGGGTCACTAATCACCCAAGAAGCAAAGTCAGGACCCTGGAATTCAAAAAAGCAGCATTCGAACTTTTTAAAGAGTTACTCAACAGGATACCATGGGAAATGGTGCTCAAGGATAAGAAAGCAGAACAGAGCTGGCAGATCTTTAAGGACACTTTCCATAGAGCACAAGAGCTCTCAATCCCCAGGTGTAAGAAATCTGG
>VWZO01011901.1:11649-22955 GCA_013396975.1 Bucco capensis | reverse complement strand
AGTATCAAAAGCTTTGCTAAAGTCAAGAAAAACCACATCCACTGCCTTCCCCTCATCTATCCACCTAGTTATGCCATCATAAAAGGCTATCAGTTTAGTCAAGCAGGACTTCCCCTTACGGAATCCATGTTGACTACTCGTGATAAGCCTCCTTTCCTCCAAATGCTTGGAGATGGTGGCAAGTACAAATAGTTCCATCACCTTTGCAGGAATGGAGGTGAGGCTGACCGGCCTATAGTTACCTGGGTTGTCTTTCTTGCCCTTTTTGAAGATTGGGATAACATTGGCCTTCCTGCAGTCCTCAGGCACCTCTTCCGTTCTCCAGGACCTCTCAAAGATTATGGAGAGCGGCCTAGAATATTATCCTCTGATATCTTTGCTAATTAGATACATGCTTAAGGACTTGCTTTCATAGGCATTTTTATTTGTTGGTTGTTTTTTTTTCTTTCATTCCTCTTGAAAGGCAGTTGACATTTCCACATGTGGGAACTTTGCTGTAATTGGGCTGTCATCGGGACAGATAGATATGTACAACATGCAGTCTGGCATTCACAGAGGGCGTTATGGCAAAGAAAAAGGTAAGAATTGCAACACTTCCAAAACACTGACTTAATAGCAACAACCTGGTGTTCTGTCATCTAGGAAATTTGACATAGCTTCTGAGCTGAATTTGGGAATCTTTTCAGTGTTGCTAATTATACTTCACTGCTCTAGCTTGCACTGTAATCAAGAAGTAATTTGAAACTTTCTCTGAAGAACAGGATACTTGCTAGTTTTAACAGCTCTTATGTTAGCATAGGTTTAGTTTTTATTGACACAAAATTTTCATTTGCCAGAACGGTTAGCACTAAAATGAGGACCTGTGGTCTCAGCTCTTTTTTGAGGTGATCACGTTTCTAGTACTTGGCTTTCTGTTACAGGGTTCTATCTCTTAAGATAAATTTTCCCAGCTGTTTTGGGCTACTGCTTAAAAATGAAAGTTTACATAGTTTACATGAATGGGAAATTGAAATCCTAAGCAAGTCCAGTTCTTTGCATATACTACTATTTTCAGTTACTTAGCTGCAAACTTAGGACTTAATGTAAGTGAACATTCAGATTTCTCCTTTTAATGGGTATCTGTATATATATTTCTTGTTGTGCATCATCGTGTATGTTTACTGTTGCTTTGTAAATGCAACATTAAAATCGGGCCATCATGATCTGGGTTTTTTTCTGTTGTAGAAACAAAGAAAGACCCCTGATGAACCCTTAATACAATCTGGGTTTCTTAAAGCCATCTAGCATAGAAAACATGGTGTCCTAATAACATCACTGCTTGGTAGTGGGACAAATTTTATAAACTATGTTACTAGTAGCCCTAGCCATACATTAAGAAAGAAAGCTGGTCCAAGCCAGAGGAACTATGCCTTATCTTTATACTGCAGTGTAAAGTAGCCTAGGAAAGCTCGAAGGCTTTGTGCCAGATCTTAAGCTGTAAATTTTGTCTGAAGTGGTCAGGCCCCCTTGAAGGCATTCTGTGAGTAATTAAAAAAGTCTCTCAAAACTCACATTAAAAACCAACTCCCTGAATTGAAAGTGGAAGTAAAGCTTCAATTGCAAGTTTTATATTGTATTGTAGATGCTTATTTGAAAGCAGTTTGGTTTCTGTAACAATAAAATTTAATGTTTGAGCAGTCTTGTCATGTGGCTTTAGAATTGTCATTTGCTTACTGCTCTTTTAGTATAGTTCAGTGAAGACATACAGAATAGCATTTGGGATTCTGCTGATTTCTGTGCTATGTTTAAATTCTGAAATACAGCTTTCTTTTTACAGCACATGAGGGGGCCATTAGAGGGGTAGCTGTGGATGGATTAAACCAGCTGATAATCACAGCTGGTAGTGAAGGATTAGTTAAATTTTGGAAATTCAAAACAAAAGATTTGGTTTACTCCACTGAGCTTTCTTCTTCTCCAAGTGGCATTCTGCTTCACAGAGACAGGTAAGAAACCCATGCAATTTTATATGCCTGTTGTTTTGCTGTAAGTACATAAGTCTAGAATGGCAAACAAATATTCTAATAAAGTTTAAATTTTTGATGCTTTGAAATAAACTACTAGCTGACTAAAAATATTACTAGACTAAAGGAATATAATGTTTATGTGAAATTATCTAAGGATAAAAGGTTTTTGGAGTAATCTTAGGACATTGTTTTTATTTCTTGTCTCTTGAGTATTCACTAATACATGTGCTGATGATTCTTGGCAGTGGTATTCTTGGAGTTGCCTTTGATGACTTCAGTATTAGTGTTTTGGATATAGAAACCAGGAAGATTGTCAGGACATTCTCAGGACATCATGGACAGATTAATGACATGGTACTTACTAATTTATTTTCTGTAACCGCTGACATGCACAAATACCTAATTCATTTTAAAGATGGTTGATTTTATTCTGTATATGGTAAGTCACTAAGTATTATGTTCAGCTGTGAATAGTGAAGTTGTAGTTCAGCTCTACAGTAGTTTTGGCCATACTAAGTTTTCAAGTTAACATGTATACTGTTTCATGNAGCCCTCCCTGGATCTTTGTTCGCGAAGCCTAGCCATGATGACCATGGCCCTGTATTTTTATTGTGCTTTGGAATTTTACTAAACTTTGTGAGAAGCTAATTTTGGATTTAACAAAATAAAGCATCTGGTACCATGAAGACCATGCTGAGGAACAAAATTGTGCAGCAACCTTATCTGTATATAGCAAAGGTTAGCCAGGTAAATAAAAGGCGTAAACAGATCTGAGATTATACAATGCACTGATGATTCCTTATTTTTCATCTTGTGTAATGGGTTTTAGCTTCTGATTTAATTCAAAATGCTAGTAGGAACTTGATTTCTTCAGTTTTATTCTCAGTGGTTTTCATCATTAGCATAACAGCAAGGACCAAAGTGCTTTTACGAACAGTCAAGTGAATCCTGTGTCATATATTTAAGCCTGCTACAAAATAGCTTCCGTTTTTGTCCTTTTCTTGCATTCAATAAGGTGATATTGGTTTTGGTCTATGGCCAGACACGTCATCCTGGTATTAGTGAGCAGCCTAATCTTGAACTGTGTGAAACAAGACCTTCTGTAGGGACCGATTTGTCAGTTGTGCCATTAAATTGATTTATTTTAGACTTTCAGTCCTGATGGTCGTTGGCTAGTAACTTCATCGATGGACTGTACCATTAAGACTTGGGACCTTCCCTCTGGATGGTGAGTCAGTTTAAAAACGTGTAGCACAAGTTTATTATAATCCTCTTTCTGTCTATTAGGTGACAGAAGGCCTTATGTGGCTTGATTGTCACCAGCCTGTACTTTTAGATATGTAAAGTTGTATATGGTGTGACAGCACAGTACCCAGTATTTTAGTTGTGGATGACACTAGACATATGTGCCTTTCTTTGGGTTTACAGAATAACAATGTCCTGAAGATCTAATGATGAAACATGGAGTTTTCATGTAGTGTGAATGAGTGTGAATTTATTATTTGTCTGAAATCAACAGTATAATCTAAATGGCAACAGATTGCTTAAGGTGAATTGCTTTGTTCTATACTAGAATATTCAAACAATTGTAGAACGGTTTGAATTTGAAGTGACCTTCAGAGATGTAGTCATTGGCAGGGACATCTTTCAGTAGATCAAGTTACTCAAAGCCTCATCCGACTTGACCTTGAACACTTTTAGTGATGGCCATCCACAATTTCTCTTGGTAACCTGTTCCAATGTCTCATCACTTTCATTGTAAAAAATTTCTTTCTTATATCCAATCTAAACCTATCCCCTTTTAGTCTGAAACTGTTACCCTTTGTCCTGTCACTACAGGCCCTGTAAAAAAAAAAGTCTCTCTCATCTTTCAGTCTTTCTTACAAAAGCCCCCTCTAAGTATTGAAGGCCATAAGAAGATCTTTCTGGAGCCTTTTATTCTCCGCAGTGGACAACCCTAACTTTCTCAGCTTTTCTTCATATGAAATATGTTTCAGCCCTTTGATCTTTTTCCTGGACCTACTCTAACTTCATATCTCTCTTATACTGGGGGCCCCAGAGCTGGATGCAGTAGTGCAGTTGGTATTTTGTAAATAGAAGCCTTTTCTCACATTCATTTTAGCAACACAATAACGCCTTACTTCAGTTACATTTTTTCCTTTTTACATGCTTGCAACTGCCAAAAATATTCTTTTATGATCCACTGGGAGTAGTCCTCTCCCAGAATGAAATACAGCCCAGAAGTATGCAAGTATGCATAAGAAGTTCAGGAGCCCAGAAAACAGACTGAAAAGAAACTTAGAGTTCTGCCAGTGCATTCTTTTAGCAGCACATCAGATAGCTTTTTAGTAATTCAAAGTACTGCTGCTCAGTGTCCTGGTTTGACCAGAAGCTAAGGTCAAAAGAACAATCTTTTGAGAGGATTTTGCTACAATACCCCCTCTTCCCAAAATGGGAACAGCAATAAACCAAAACAAAACCACTAGGCACACAGACAGTGAATTTCTAAGAATAGCTTTATCTAAATTTAAATGGTACAACAATATAGAAAGATAAGGTGGTTAGTTCAAAGATGGATTCGGCNTTCAAAAGTTCAAAAAGTTCAAAAGGGAACATGACGTACACTGTTAAATTTTAATCACTCCAGGACACTCAGTGTGCAGCTCTAGTCATGCCTGGGACTTAATGATTTCATTTGGATTGATTGCTTTTTTTCATGTGGTTTGGTAAATAATTTTGTGTACTGTAGAAGTTTCCACTTTACTACAAAAAGTGTGTTGATTCTTATTTTTCCAATATAAATGGGAGGGAAATTAACACTGTTTGGACTTCCTCTTTCTAACCCTCCTTCCCTTCCAAAATTGTATGCCAATGAGAAATGGTGGCATTACTTAGGAAACTTCAGAAATGTTGCTTGTATCTGTCACTTCTTTAACAACATAACAATTTTCAGTAAGAATCCCTGGATAAGGTTTTATAAATGTAGTCTACTAAGTAGTTCCCTGAGCTTCCCAAAGTCAGCTTTTCTCAGATCCAGAGTAGTAGTTTTGCTAACTGTGGTTCTTGTTTCCATGTAACACATAGGTAAATATTTTGTCTCTTCTAAGTATCTGCAAGAAATATTGGTCAAGCTGAAATTTAGGCATGACAGATGCTGGTTTTGAAAATAATTAGGTTGAATTGTTCTGCCAGAATTCAAAGGAAAGGTTTTCCCCTAACTATAGGCAGAGGAATGTATTGAAAACAAAGGGCAGTTTTTAATAAAAAGCCAGATGCTTGATTTCTGCTGTGGTGTATTTGTTCATAAATAGAAATGAGTTATAAACTGTGCATTCTAAAGACTCGGCTTTGACATTGTTCTTATAAAAGGATAAAAAATATGCTTTTAGATAACTTAAATCCTATGTTACAAAAAATACCAACTGACTTTAATAGATGTCAATAATGTTTACTTACTGAACATCTGTTTTTACTTGGGAATCATAGAATGTTTTGGGGTGGAAGGAACCTTTACAGGTCATCTAGTCTATCCTCCCTGCAGTGAGTTCTTAAACTAGATCAGTTTCTCAGCACCCCATCCAACATGACCTTGATTGCTTCCAGAGAAGGGGCATCTACCAGCTCTCTGGGCAACCTGTGCCAGTGTCTCACCACTCTCACTGTAAAACATTTTTTGCTTACATCTAGTCTAGATCAACCCTTTTTCAGTTAAAACTGTTATCCCTTGTCCTATTGCAGAAGGTCCTGCTAAAATGTCTGTCCCCATCTTTCTTATAAGCCTTCTATAAGTATTGAAAGGCTGCAATAAGATCTTGCCAGAGCCTTCTCTTCTCCAGGCTGAGTTAACTCCAACTCTCTCAGCATTTCCTCATAGCAGAGGTGTTCAAGCCCTCTGATCATCTTCCTGGCTGTCCTGTGAACCCATTCCAACAGGTTGATGCTGTTCCTGTGCTGAGGACTCCAGAGCTGTATACAGTATTCCAGGTGCAGTGTCACCAGAGTAGAGGGGCACAATCAGCTCCCTTGGCCTGCATGCCAAATGACTTTTAATGCAGATCAGAATATGCTTGGCCTTTTGGGCTACAAACACACATTGCCAGCTCATGTCCAGCTTTTCATCCATGAGTTCTCCCAAGTCCTTATCTGCAGGGCTGCTCTCAATCCCTTCATCCCCTGGTCTGTACTGATATTGGGAATTACCCTGATCCGGGTGCAGGACCTTGCACTTAGCCTTGTTGAGTCTTGTGAGATTTGCACTCGCCCATTTCTCAACTTGGTCCAGGTCTATCTGGATGGCATCCCGTCCCTCAGATGTGTCAAATGCACTGCTCAGCTTGGTGTCATCTCTAAACTTGGTGAGGGTTCACTAGATCCCACTGTCTACCATTGATGGAGATACTCAACAGCACTGGTCCTCTTACTTACCCCTGAGGGGCACCACTTGCTACTGATCTCCATATGGTCATGGAGCCACTGACCACTACCCTCTGGATACGACCGCCCTAGCAATTCCTTATACACTGAACAGTGCACCCATAAAATCCATAACTCCAATTTAAAGAGAATAATGGTGAGAGGGTGACTGTGTCAAAGGCCCCATAGAAGATAACATCCGTAGTTCTTCTGTCCACTGGTGTATTCACTCCCATCGTAGGAAGGCCACTATGTTGGTCAGGCAAGACATAGCCCTTGGTGAAGTCATGCTGGATGTCTTGAGTCACCTCCCTGTCATGGAATACTCCTTAACTGTCCTTACATAATCTAAGTATTCCTAGTGTGTGATTTTTTTCTATAGGGCTTTTTGAGAATGAAGGGGGAAAAAAAATGCCAATTTGTGTAGTGAAAGTTACAAGCAGGAGCCTTGGCATCATGGAAGTTTTTCTTTTTGCAGCACTGCTTCCATAGATAAATTAAGGAATCAGGCATATAAGCTGATTGTTAATAGTTTGAAGTGCTTGAGACAGAATGGTATAAGAAGCATGCTGATATTGTTAGCTCAGCGATTTCATACTTTCCATTGTCTCACTTTTGCAGTTAGTCAGGAAGTGTAAAGGTGAATGCCTTCAGCCCTTGGCAGGATTCATACAGCAGTTACTGTACATTTTTTGTAAAAATTACAAGCGTGCTCTCACTGCACTGGAGTGGATTGATTTCCTGCCCCATCTGTAGTCTTAATCATGAATTAAATTTAGCAAGTAGAAAAATTTAATGTTAGCTTTGTTTTGCAATTGTTCCTTACAGTTGCTTTACAGAACAATATTTCTCAGTTACTGATAAGATCATGGTAAAAGGATGAATTTGAAACTAAAACCAGTGTTCATGGTAAATTTTCTAGCCATTGTGCACTGTGCAAAATGTATCAGTGTAACTGGTACATATTCTGGCATTTATAGGTTTAGTGTTTGTGTATATTATATTGAAAGTGCTGAATGATGTGGCTCCTAACTCTATTTCTTGCTTGTAACATGCTAACAGCATGCATGCAGAAGAAGTAAAACATACCATGCAGGGAAAACTGGCTTTTTATTTTTAATGTGATTTGTCAAACAATCATAGGAGTGGTCAATACCTAAGAAAATACATGCCAACAAAATTTTACGTTTTAGACTGCTTTGTTACCTCAGTTTTTCCTATGGGTAGTCAGTAGAACAGGGTAGTAGAATTAGGTATTTTCATCACTTCCCACTTTGCTTTTGCTCTGTAAACAAGTACTAGATATTTAAGCTCTCCCTTTGTTCTTTTTGTTTCTCTCAATGAACTAGTTCTCAGACTCACCCAGAACTCAGAAATGGCTTGTTGTTAAAATGATCACTTATTGCTGAAAATTTTAGCTTTCTGTTTCTGTGGTATTTTTTTCAGTTTTCTAATACGTGTAGATAAAGAGGTCCATCTTGCTGAGAATTTCTCTGTTTTCTCTCCATAGCCTCATAGATTGTATTTTGGTAGACTCTGCAGCTGTGAGCCTTACTATGTCTCCTACAGGAGATTTTCTAGCTTCAGCCCATGTAGATGATCTTGGAATTTATTTGTGGTGAGTATTTAATTTATGTACTCTTAAGCAAAATTTCAGAATTTGGTTTATGAAGTGGAATCAACTCTATAACTAATATTGTTCTGTTGAGTATTGTCTCCAGGTTTTTATCTGCTCTGATTCTAATTAAGACAGGTATTTTTGTATTGTTGAGATTTGTAAATCTTGAAATCACTTGCAGTTAAGATAACTTATTCTGATAATTAAATGATCTCTCTTTTCAAATTGTTTCTTTTTTATTCTAAAGAATTCCTGTTACACCATTCCTGAAGTTTTTCTTTGACTTTACTGGTTTTTTAACCCCTTTTGAAATGTCAGTGCTCCTATGATGTTACTTTCTGAAGGGCTTTTTTTGTCCTAGTATACAGTGCTGTCTGAGACTTCTGAATAGAATTTGGAAGTTGCAATTATTTCTGTTTATTAATGATAGATCAGCATAGATTTAAAATCTATTTAACTTTCATTTCCTCCTGATACAGCTTTAAAATAAATGACTGGTTAGGTTCAGTATAAGTTTTGGGTTTGGTTCTGTTTTGGTTTGTTTTTTTCTCTTTTGATAGATCATTCAGGTTAAGTTGATTGCCTGTAGTTTTTCCTGAGGGCTGTTCAATTGTTAGATCTTTCCATGCTTAGGTAGAAATGCTTCATTGTGAGTAATGGTAATTTTTTTTTTGTAGCCTTAGTTTCTATTTACATGAAAAAATCATTTGCCGGAATTACTTGTGTGCATGTTCAAAATCTCAAGAAAATTTGCTAAGAGTACTAGTCTGTCCTGGTTTGACCAGAAGTTAGGGTCAAAAGAACAATCTTTTTGAGGAAAGGTCTCCAAGACCCCCCTCTCCCCAATAAGATGGGGACAACAGTAAACAAAAACAAAAATAAAAACTAGGCACGCGGACAGTGAATTTCTAAGAATAGCTTTATCTAAATTTAAATGGTACAACACTATGAAAGAGACAAGCAATAAAGAAAGATAAGGTGGTTAGTTCAAAGATGGCTTTCGGCCCTTTCTCCCTTCTAATCACTCAGTGTCTGTCCTGCCGGCACAATGTCGGCAGGTCTCAAATCAAAACCCCTCCTCCCCCCTTCCAACCAATCACCTCCCCCCCCCTTACTTTCACACTGGGATGGGAGTTGTACAGATATCAGAGGAATTTTAAGAATGCCAGAGGGAAAAAGGCCGACTTCTGAACTCACAGCCGATATGATAGCAAGCAAAAAGCAGCCAGCAACAAGAAGGAACAGGAAACAGCAAACAGGAAGAGGAAATCTCAATTCTCTCTTAAATACACAAAAATTACATCATTCCTCTGCGCAGTCTGTGATTTGCTGCTTTCCTGTCTCTCTTGAATGATGTCTCAGGGTTACAGTTCTTGACCCCCCCATCCAGAGATGCCGCGATGATGGATTCACTTCTGCGCATCTGCGAGGTTTCGTTCTTATCTCTTATCAGCTTCTCGGCTTCTCCCGGCAAATTCTTTCGTGGGGGAAGAAGGGGGGCATAAGGAGTCTAGCTGCTGAGTCTTTTTTAAAGAAACAGTGTCCAAAATTCAAAAGTTCAAAAAGGGAACATGACGTACACTCTTTTCTTAAATTTTAATCACTCCAGGACGTAGTCTGAAATTCTGTGAAAGCAGGATGAATCATTTATATTTGCATAACGTGTTATACATATTACATACAAAGCAGGCTTTTTAGATAGGCAGTTTTGCAATTTCAAGTAAATACAGTTACTGACAGTGATTGAAGTAATCATACTTCATAATTCCATATGTATTAAGCATTCTTGGCATAACAGTTTAGCATAACTTTTATGTTCCAGACTTTAAAAATATGTGCATCACTGTTTAGTTTCTTATTTAGATGAAGAAAACTAATCGTGAATAGAACCTGGTGAATTGCCATAGTGCAGTACTATTAGACTGCAGTAAAAACTATATCTGAAGTACTTGTCTGATTCACATAAAAATTGCTTTTAAAATATGTGTTGTATTTTTCAGGTCAAACCGTTCTCTGTATTCACTTGTCTCTTTACGGCCCCTTCCAGCAGATTATGAACCTTCTTTGGTGACACAGTCTAGCACCTGTCCTGTGCAAGGTAATCTTCAGATGAAAGTGTGTTTTATTTTCAATTTGGTATTCTGTTTCAAATAGAAGATGGTTTACTTGCTCAGTGAAAAATCATTGTCATAGCATTCTTTCTCTGAACTGTTCCTATTGCTTCTACCATTTTTTGCATACTTACTCATATGCTAATATTACTTTAAAAAATCTGTTACATTTCTGTCTTCAGATGTAAAGAATTACATTATGATGTTCTCCACATCTTCCAGGAGATTTTTTAGGTGGTAAAAAACATTTGTGCTATTTGCTGGCTTTCTCTAATCCCAGACTTGTGTAAATACCTTCTGGTTTGACATCTTTGAGGCGAGTCCCCAATTAGCGTTATTGTTTGGTGTTGGGAAGGAGATTGTTCTTTGTTCCTCTTCCGACTTTTTTGTCTTCCTGTGTCCCATGGTAGTTTCACTGCTGTCTTTCATCTTGTTGGCAAGAGCATTGGCTTCAGCCGATCTGCCATGTACTGGATTCCTAGTGAAAGAAAGGCTTAAATTGCTTTTTTAGATACATCTACTGTAAATTACTGTGCTCCTGAAGTCCTCCAGATGGAGATCTTGTCTGCCAAAGTTTAGCAGTGCCTACAGCTGGATCTCCATCTGGAGGAGAAAAGCTGCTAGCTATTGATCATATGAAAGAGCAAGGAATATACTTAATGATGACTGATTTGTTAAGCATATGCTTATTTTAGATAGTTAAATTAGAGAGCTGATCAGAGGGCTGATGGTATTCCTCCTGAAGTTTGGAAATATGGAGGTCACGCATTCCATACTAAATTTCATGAGTTTGTGGTACGCTGTTGGGAATTAGGCGAACTACCATCAGACCTTCGTGATGCAGTCATCATCACTTTGTACAAGAAGAAAGGAGCTAAATCAGACTGCTCCAATTACCGTGGGATCACTTTGCTCCCCATTGCTGGTAAAATTCTAGCAAGGATACTCTTGAACAGACTAATCCCAGCTACAGCTAAAGAAATTTTGCCTGAAAGCCAATGTGGTTTTAGAGCCAGCGGGAGTACCACAGACATGATATTTGTTCTAAGGCAACTGCAGGAAAAATGTAGGGAACAGAACAAAGGTCTCTATGTAACCTTTGTTGATCTCACCAAGGCTTTTGATACTGTGAGCAGAAATGGTCTATGGCAGATTTTGGAA
>VWZO01011901.1:0-11427 GCA_013396975.1 Bucco capensis | reverse complement strand
GCATTGAGGCCATGCGGCTGAGAACGCAGCTGCGTTGGGCAGGGCACGTCTCCAGGATGAAGAACTACCGCCTCCCTAAAATCATACTCTATGGTGAACTTGCCAATGGCTGTCGCAAGAGAGGAGTGCCGAAAAGAAGATACGAGGACTCCCTGAAACAATATCTCAGCCTTGGCCATATTGATCACTTAAATGGTCTACTCTAGCCTCCAATCGGGGGGTCTGGAGACACACTATTTTTAATGCCGCAGATGTTTTTGTAAGGGCACGCAGGATGACTCTTGAGGAGAAAAGACAGCGTAGAAAGAATAGTGTCTTGCAGGTTATACCTCCTGGGGAGTCCTTCTGCTGTGCCTTTTGCAGCCGCGCTTGTCTGTCCCCATTGACCTTTTCAGCCATCCGCACGCTTGTAAAAAGCACTGATGAAAAGTATGGATGGAGCCCTCCCTGGATCTTCGTTCGTGAAGCCTAGCCATGAAATTAGAGAGACATTATTTAATCCCCAAATTTTGAATGTTTTAATCCTGTAAATTGATTCTGGCTGAATGTTTTTATTCACTTTGTCTTCTGTGAATGTTCCGGTTCAGATATTCAGAGCTTTTAATGGTTTACATTTCTTTGTTGTTTTAGGCTTTTCAGTGACATTCATGGTTTTATCCATGTAGTATTTTGCAAAAAACAAGGAAAAGTAGAGGAGTTTGGTCAAGACCACATATGAATTCTGGAGAAAGCCTAGTGACAGATTGCACATCTTTTGTTGTGGGATGTTGTGCTTTAATACTGAGATTTCTTCATTTTTATGTGCTGCCTTAGTCATACCTATGAACAAGTTGTGAATATTGTGTGTATTTAAATTCAAAGATTTTATGAATTTGTAACTCAGAACTAAAATTGCTGTGTATATATTTTAAAATGATAAACAAAATTTTAAAAATTATCTATTGTTCTTCCTTTAGGACCTCTGTACATTACTTTTCATAGAATCATAGAATGGTTTGAGTTGGAAGGGACCTCTGGAGGTCATCTAGTCCAACCCCCCTCCACTGGGCAGGGACATGCCCAACTAGATCAGCTTGCCCAGAGCCCTGGCAAGCCTCACCTTGAATGCCTCTAGGGATGGGGCCTCAACCACCTCCCTGGGCAACCTGTTCCAGTGTTCTACCACCCTTGTGGTGAGGAACTTCTTCCTAATGTCCAGTTTAAATCTACTCCTCTCCAATTTAAAACCATTTTGTATCATTTCAGCCAAAGTATGTGGATAAATCTTGTTATTCTTTAAAATCTTGTTTATCCATTTATGCATTTTAGCTACAGTTGTTCACAAATAAAATTTAATATTTCATAGCGTCAATAAAGATTTTTTTCTCTAGCTTTTTAGCTATGCTAACACCCATATATACAGCTGTTATGCATGTATTTTTAAAAAATTGTGAAAGACCCATATTGTTTTGATTTTAAAAAATAAATGTGAAGTATGTATGTTCATAAAAGTATCTGTTCTTGACAGATGAGGACATGACAGGAGATGAAGAAACATGTGATGAAATGATAGGATACGTCTCACCTGAGCAGTTGGAAGAGCAGCTGGTGACCCTTTCTGCATTGCCAGAGTCAAGGTGGAAAAATCTCCTCAGTCTTGATGTTATCAAGGTAATGATATGAGGTATACTATTGCTTATCTACTGTAGTATTTGGATTGTATTTTATAAGAAGGAGGTAAAACAACGGCCATTTCTCCTGTAATGTACAGGAGAAAGTTGTCTTAACCATTCTCTTGGATGATCAAGAAAGCTTGAGAAGGAGGAAATGTTTCATAACTTTTCCATTACTATTTCTGCAACATGCAAAATAGCTGTCTGAAGGCAGATATTTCCATGTCAGTGCAGCTAATAGGTGTCTTTAAAGCTTGTTGCAGTGTATGCCTTCAAATCACTGTCAGGCATCACTTCCATAAGTGGAAGAAGTGGAAATGCACAAAAAAAACCCCCTAGTATACAGCCAGATATACTTGCTGTTGTTCTGAGAGCTGCATTTACCTAATCACAAAATGTAATCCCAGGTATTTTTCAAGATTTTTGCAGTATATGGTGCTTTTCACAATATGTGGGAGAGGGGCTGTTTTTCTTCCAAATAGTAGCTTCACGTTTAGTGGTAAAACATTTTACCCATGTATTTACTTCTCAGTTAGTGCTTATGCAGCTTTCATAGTATTTTAAATCTTGACAAAGGAAATTCCCACATGTTCTTACTATGATGATGATTTTAATTCAAATATCTAATTAACAGAAAAAAAATAAACCAAGAGAGCCACCAAAAGTTCCGAAGTCAGCCCCTTTCTTCATCCCAACAGTTCCTGGTCTTATACCACGATATGTTGCTCCAGAGGAAGAAAACGATACACAGGTAAAACCAAGAATCAATATAATAGTGTTTGTCTAGTGTATCGTAAAATAAAATTCTTAAATGCTTTTTAGTGCTGAGTGAAATCTTGCTCAAGACTTTAAAATTTTAACACATTTACATTAATGTTCTTAATGACTTTAATTCTGTCAGTAGGAAGATGTAAAAGTATGTTTACATATTCATGTATGCTCTGTTATACTTTCATGGTCTAGTCAAAAGTAGTAAACCTTGGAGTACTGGCACAGAAATCTGATTTCTACATTCATCTTGAAGAAGCTCTGAGCACTAACGAATGTAAGTTAACAAGACATTTCACTAAAAATGTAGATGTTAATAATGTCTTTATAAACGTGGTTTCTAATGCTGGAATTGTAACATCTGTGACAAAAAAC
This sequence comes from Bucco capensis, assembly GCA_013396975.1. NCBI lineage: Eukaryota > Metazoa > Chordata > Aves > Piciformes > Bucconidae > Bucco > Bucco capensis. The sequence continues at coordinate 8,632 of VWZO01011901.1, read as the reverse complement.
ATGCATAGTACAGTAGCAAAGACAAAAAGGGTTACCTGACTAATACATGGATAGCCAATCTATCTAGTTCAAAGATCCACTGGTACTCCAGCTTGCCTGCGGCATGAAGGCCAGTTCTAGCAGAAGTCCGTGTAGAAAATGAAGATAACGTTCCTAGATTGTTAGACGTCTTTGGAGATTGTGATGATCTCACCTAGAAAAGGTGCTACGTATTATTCATAGAAAAAGGAAGTAAGGGAATGAGCTGGTAAGGAATAGTCTGGTGATTCACTGAAACATAAAAAACTTTGCTTAGCAAGGTCTGTTTTCAAGGGCTACTTCACTAAACACTGAGTAAACATAAAGCTTTAAAAAAATTTCTATTGCCTTTAAAGCTTAAAAAGAAATAACTGATATAAAATTAAGCTGTTAGATTTAATATTAAACTCAGTCACTTAAAGTGCCTCCCTCAGGCCACCTCCTTCCTGTAAGGCAGGCGTCCTCCAGGGTCTGTACTGTAATCCCAATCCAGGAAGCCTGTTGTTCCTGACTTGGGAAGCTGGTAGTATGTAACATGGCTCTGTGCTTGCTAGTTTACAAGCATTTCTTCTAAAGTTGATAGGCGCTGCAAATAAATAATATTACACTGGAAGATATCCTGGTTTGCCATTGGGGTAGAGACAGGGTTTCGTATCTCAGATGAGGACCTTGGAGCATAGACTGAGCTGGATACCTTTTCCATACTGTATGTGTACCAACTTCAGAATATATTCCATGCTTGTTTTTTTTTAATGTCACAACACAAAAAGAGTTAATGGATCTGTTTAGTACTGTTAATATTACAATTACATTTAAAACTAGGTAATTATTTTCATATTAATCAAATACAGATGAAAACAGATTTATACCTCATAAAGAATACTAACCAGTGCCTGATACCATTACTCTTAGCAACTTCTTAGCAAAAGAAACATTAATTAGATGTTTTTACCAGCAGATGTGTTTGCAACAATATTTTTATTTCTGCATTTTTAAAGCAAATGGATGGAATTCTCAAAGAGCAGTTAGGATTGTAGAAATCCCAAGGAAGAACATTTATAAAGAGGAGGAAAGAGTTTGTAAGTTGTGTGTGCTTCTAACAGGAAAAAGATTTCCCCCAGGTCCCAGGAAAGCAGAAAAAAATCACTTAACAGAAGTAACAAGAAGTAAAAATTGCCTTAGATGCCTCAGATGTTCCTTTGATTTAGCTTAATGCCAATACAAGTAAATACTGTAAAGATTCATAGTAAAAGTAGTACCTTGTCTCTTCTAGGTTACATTTACAGTAATGTCTTGAAGTCCTAAGTATATACATTCTTATTGCCAAGAGATGTAAAAAGATAAACTTCTGTGGTTAATAAGAAATTTTATTGAGCTTAGAAGACAGAAATGGGAGAAAAATTGATACAGATACAAAGTGTTTACTTATATTTTTCAAGTGAACTTAAAAATAGTATGCAACTGGGTTAGAAATTTACTTCTCTGTAGTGTGTAATGGGACAGTAAATTAAAGACATTTTGTGGAAATGAAAAAAGCAAACAGTAGAAACTTGAAGCATACATTCACTACTTAGAATAAACCTATCTCCATGAAGTATTTGTAAGATTCTTTTGTGCAGGTGTTATTGATAACGTATCCCTCAATGCTTTAATACAGATACAGCTCCACTTGACATACTGAAAATCTTAGGACCATCGACTATTGAGATAGAACTAAGGGGGTTGGCCCCTGAAGGTGGTGGCTCAACAGAGGTGATGCTAAGCTTTTTGAGACTGATCGGGATGATGCTGAAGAAGAAGTACAACTTTGAACTTGCTCAGGCATACCTTGCACTATTTTTAAAGGTAACAGTTTTCTTACAAAATTCTGTTAGTCCTGCTTAAAATGGTAGTTGGCCCCTAAAAGGATGTAACTTGTCTGTAAATTGTCCTGGTTTGACCAGAAAAANAGGAAGAGCTGAATCCAAGCACAGCCGATCCCCGAGAGAGGAAGCAGGAAGAGAGAGCTCTCTCTCTCTCTCTCACTCCATCCCCTCCTATATGCACAAAAACACATCACCTCTCCGCGCAGCTCATGATTTGCTGCCGATTGTCTCTCTTGAATGATGTCTCGGGGTCACGGCCCTTGACCATCTCCTGTTCGGAGACGCAGCGGTGATCATTTACATCTGCGCAGGTGCGAGGTTTCATTTTCTGCCGGCAGATTCTGCAGATTCTTCAGTGGGCGAAGAAGGGGGGCAAAAGAAGTCTAGCCACTGACTCTTCTTAAAGAGATAATGTCCAAAATTCAAAAGGGAATATGACGTACAGAAAATCCTTAATGTCCCTTTCTCTCCAGTTTTAAATCATCCCATGACAGCTTGAAAGGATTGTCTTCGTTGATTTTTGTTGGGGATAGTTTTAAAATGACTGAGTGTACTGGATAATTTGACAACTCATCTGGTCACGATCAAGAAGAAACTAGTAGAAAAGAGACGTTGTGAAGCGTACCATGCCAGATGAATTTTATTCTGGTGCTTATTAGTTAGAATTAGTTTTATTTTTTGTAACATACCTAACTTCTTAATAGCTGTTAATTGCTAAGTTAAGATATACTGTATTTTAAGTAATAAAAGAATCCGATGCACAACGTTTAGGGAACTAAAATAAGCATTTTCTGGGACTTACGAGTAGGCATTGCAAGCCTGAATTTTATTTTCCATGTCAGTTACCTGTCTAGGCTTTCTGCTGTTACCTGTTTAGCATCGCAGAGCTAATGAAGTTATTCCCAGGTGTGCAGAGGTTAGAAATTTACTGTGATTAAAACACAGTAGCAGTTACTTTTAGAGAGAAAGTGGTTCTACAGAAGATTGAAACCCTTCTGGTGTACAAATGCTTACCTTGTCAAATTCTCTGATTTATGAAACTGTGGGAAAGCAAAATAATTACAGTTTACTACAAAAATTTGTTTTGAACATTTCAGACACATGTAATACTACTTAACTGAATATTTCTTAGTAGCAGTATTGTTGGAATTGGTTTTAAAGACGGGTTGTAATGCTGGGCAAGTATGTCTTGCCCTTTTGCATTTCCTGGGGTTAAGATAGAACACGTGGGACAGCTTCCACAAAAATGAATAGTGTAAACAAGCAGGATTAGGCATGTAGAGTGAAACACTAGATCCTGAGGTCTTGATATTCACTCTCCAGTGGCTTTTTATCCTGTCTATTTACTATTAGTCTGGTTTTCATTAGTTTGGTCCCATGGACTGGATATGGTTAATAGTTGCAGTATTAGATGCTAGAATTAATCTTTTTGTTTAGTTTCATAAAAAAAGTTTAGCTCTTGCAGGGTAGATCAGGGAGAGCTAGGTAATTTGCCTCAGAAATGTACTCCCGATCTGAACTGCACTGTAATAATATAAACTTGCCCTGTGACACATAAATAACAGTATCTTTTGTTGTAGGTTCCAAGTAAAAACAGCTCTGAATTTAGCAGGACTCCTAGATTTAAGTTTTGGCCAGGAAAATAGCTGTTTTGTCTGTTAAGTGGTAATAATGTATTGCCTTTCTTCTCAAGATTGAGAGGTTTCTTTTCTTTATGCTTTACCAAAGTTACTATTTACTACCTAGAGACGTCATCTCTCTGTATCAGTATTGAGTGTGCTGGCATCATTCTTGCTTTATGGAACATGGGTAATTAAATTAATCTTGAATGACCTAAGGGCATCTTATTAGCTCTTCTAGCCTAAAGAGGAATTTGTGATGCAGGTTGAAAAGACAAGAATGTTAACCTCTAGAGAAGTGTGTGATTAGGATAGATTCAGCAACAGGAAAAATGGAGATCTAGTAGATCAATAACACATTTAAGGCATTTTGCTGCTTTATCCCATTTAATATATATGTGGGAGTAAAGTGATGTGTAAAAGACTAGCAAAAGGGAGGAGCATTAAATGGAGGGAATGAATTGAAAGAAAGAGTTCGTCCCTTACTTAGGACATGGCTGGAAGCAAAGTAGTGGTGTATTTGTTTCACTAACTGCTTGTTTTCATTTTCAGTTACACCTTAAGATTCTCTCATCAGAAGCAAACTTACTGGAAGAAGTTTCAAGATTGTCAGTGCAACTTGAGGAAACTTGGATTCGTTTGCAGGCTCTCTTCAATCAGAGTCTCTGTATTTTAACATATATGAAAAGTGCTTTGCTGTAAAGTGCTTCAGGATTTTGTCTGCATGAAATTCCCCTCAGAATAACAGTACAATTTTTACCAAAATACTGAATTCTACAAATTATGCTGGACTTCTGATGCTGCATTTTGTGCAACTGTGTTTGGCAAAGTATTTTAGAGCTTGCATTAACTGAGTATTTTTATTCAGTTCAATTGGAGCAAAAAATGTGTGGAGCTTAAATATTTATGTTTTATTAATTTGTTCTGTCAATGAACAAACAGTTGGATGGCTCTAGGTAATGTAGCTAGTTACCTTGCGCTTTCATGACCAAAAACATAAATCAGTATGAAGAAGTGACTTGCACAGTAAAGCAAAAAAGTAGGAATATAGTTTATTTGTAGGAGACAAAAACCTCTGTTGTGCTTAATAAATAGTTACTATTGATATAAAAATAACAAAAAAGGTCTGGACTAATAACCGTTTATGAACATTAGTTTAATGCAAATATAAAAATTGCATTCCTCTCGAATCAGTGCTTTTCCCAAGTTTATAAAAAGTAGTTTTCTTCTCACTTTGTCAAACTGTGTTCACCGTTTTGCCTCAGACATACTTCTGAAAGCAAAGATTTCTAGCTATACTGCAAATGATGGAAATTGAAGGGAAAAAAACACAAATGAGAGGCAAGCCCACATGTTTTTTTATAACCAGGTCCCTTGCTCTAATTTTAGAGGCTCTGTCAGAAGATAAACATTTCCAGAATAAAAATGTTGAGTTATGAGAAATTTTAAATTGAGTTGGATGTTATGTTTATGAATTAATAGTTGCGTTTCAAATAATAAGATTTGGGCAGAATTTGGGGATTCATGAATGGGATTTTCTTAAAACTTAGCTGTTTGAGAGTAATGCCTCATAGCAGAAGAATCTCTGAACAAGGTCTTTGTTGTATTTCACATGGTCCAGCTACAGACAGAAAGTAACAAAGGAACTAATACAAATATATGCAATTTTGGTGAGAAAACTTGAAAGATGGGTTTGTTGCATTTGGTATGGGACTGAAACAGTAGTGTGATTTTATTTTCTATAGATGTGAGGTTTTTTTGTTGTTCCTTTTTCAATGTCATCACATTAGGGAACATTTTCAGTCATAAATCCCTGTACAAATTATCTGCAATTAGGTACATGCAATGCAGAGTATGGAATGCTGCCTGAAACAAGCAACAATTCCACGTATACCGTGAGATCAGCATCCTTTTGGCTGCTCAAATTTACAAGAAAAAGTCATCAGGTTATCAAAGGAGTGCAGAGGTAGTGGGAAGTCAGCTTTTACAGCTTCTCTGTGTTGTTCTGGCTGTTTATCTGTAACTTTGACTCACATTAAAGCTTGAAGAGAACAATGAAATGTTATGGAAGTTTACAGACTCCAAATGTGGAGTCCATGAGAATTATGTACACCAAAGGTGTTTTTATAAAGCTTACTACTGAGATTTAAGAAAATTTTGTACCGTAGAATGATTAGCTTCTGGTGATACAGTTCTAAAGAACCCATTACTCCTAATTTCCTGCATAGATCTGAAGCAATCCCAAATCCCTCAAACTTTTGTATAATATATACTAAGCCTCTGTGCTTATAGATGTTACTGTAACTAATTTAGAGTATCTTAAGGATTCATTTCTTTGAACCAAGATACGAGAATATTAAAAGATCAGTAAGCCAGTAGTTGCAGGGCTGCCTCAGTAGAAGGAGCAATGGATAAATAAATTTCTTCTTAAATCGGAACAAGTCTGTCAAGCCTAGTCTCCTGTCTTGAGCTGGAGCAAAAAATAGATGCAAAGCATTCATGTATAAAGTGATGCATTTTCAAGCACATCACATCAGCTTTCAGCAGACAGCTATTTAGATACTTCATGAACTGGTTATATTCTGACAGTTGTGGTTTTATTCTCTGTGAGTTCATCTAATCTCTTTCAGAACCCATTTACTTCATGTAATCAGGAGAAAAATCACGTTTTGCCCAAGAGGCCATTGTGAAAGGAAAACTGGCCAGCTAATTTTTGCGAACAATTTATGTATAACTCCGTTGACATATTTTCAGTCTGGATGATCTCATTACATGTGTTGATTAAGTTTCTTATATATAGAAGTAAGTCTACCTGGAACATTTAAGTTTTTCCTTCAGAAAATAGTCCTTAGATGTCAGGTATATCTGACATCCTTTTGTTTTTTTGTCTTTTTCTTACCATTCTTAGTCATCACTGCTATTTCAACAGTGTTTGACTATTAAAGCTGGTTCCAGTCTTACACCAATAGCTCTGATTGCATCTTTTCATAGCCTTTCATATTGTCCTTTTTTCCCCCTCATCAAAGTGGTGAGCAACTTCTTGGCATTATTAACTTCAGAAATAAAAAATAATTTCCGCTTGCTGGTGGATTCAAGTGGGTATTTCCCCTGCTACTTCTGTATTATTCCTTTGCCCAAAGCATAAAGGAAGTATCTTGTCATCTTAGTCAGAAGTTGTTGATTACAAATGATTAGACACATTACAATTGAATTTGATGCATGAGCTTTGTGTTACACATAAGAACTCACTTTAGCCTATTGGCATTGTAATGGCATTAGCTGGATTAAGGGATAGAGTTGTTAACCCTAGGTTTTCTTCCAAGCAGGACAACAACTAAGGATTTTACCATTCTTACACAAAGTTAAGTCCATTTTATGCTAACTGTTGCTGTTAACAGTTCTCCATGTGACTGTCAGTCACTCCTCCCAGCTTCTTCTCAAGTCTGTTACTTGCCTGTGCTTGCTGGTGTACCTGTGCTCCACTTTCATGATTTTCTCTGTTCTTTTGGCTCTTAGCAGCTCCTGCACAGAACAGTGAAATTAAGTCTCAGTATTTCTTTTTTTTTTTCTTTTTACTGTGTTGTGCTCTCCAAACTGATATGGTATTCGTGATTGTTTTGACACCAAACCCATTAGTTGGACCTTTTTCCCTTGAAATTGTGGCTGGCTGGATTCAAACCAAACAGTGAAGGTTGCTCCTCTCTGAGCCATATAATAGGGCTTACTTTTCTTTTGCTTTCAAGCATAAATAGAAGAAAAACATGCAAATGTGAAATGAGAATAAATGGATGCAAGTATTTACAGATTCAGCAGCCAGCATAGACCACTAACTTGACACACTTGAACATTTTGTACACTTCAGATTTAACTCTTGCTTCTTCAAAAGAAATGTTAGGAAAGCTCTCAAGTTGTGCAAATTATCATAATGCAAGTGTCATTGTCCTGGTATATGGAAACTGGAAGATACTAATTTGTGTTCTGTGAAATAGAAAAGTCAAAGTATTTGTTGGTGTATTTGTTACTCTGTTGATGATCTGTTGTATATGGTGAGACAGTTCAGTACCCAATATTTTAGTTGTGGGTGACACTAGACACATGTGCCTTTCTCTGGGTTTACAGAATAACAATGTCCTGAAGATCTAATGATGAAACATGGAGTTTTCATGTAGTGTGAATGAGTGTGAATTTATTATTTGTCTGAAATCAACAGTATAATCTAAATGGCAAGAGATTGCTAAAATGACAGGATTGTTCCTCAGATTGTACGAAGATAAAGGAAAAATCTTTTTTTGTTCTATTAATCCCTTTAAATTTCACTCTAGAATTCAAACTATAACAATTATCCTTTGTTACAGTCTGGCTCTATTCCTTTTAGAGTCTTAACCTGAATGGCAAGTGCTTCTTTTCCCATTGTTATTTCATTAACAACCATGCTCTGAAGAGCTAATTCTTAGTCTAAGCAGCACCTACTCATTTTTTAATGTTGGTAATAATTTCCACTTTCTCAGTGGGAGGTCCTTTAATCCAAGCAGTTAGATAAATTTAACTTGACAGCAACCCATGAATATAGGTGTTATCAGAACTGCATGACATGTAGGGAAATTGACCATGTAGCATAGCATCATGTAGAAATATCTGTATGTCATCATGTAGGAATATTAGCTAGATGTTGGGTCCCCAGTTGTGACTTCTGGACCTGAAAGTGTGGTGCTAGCTTGCTTTTTTTCATCATGCAGTCTTGATATACTACTATTGCTGAATGTCCTCTTAGAAGTCATCAGAAAATCCGAAATAATACAGAAGAATACCAACTCTTGGCTCCTTCTCCTACCTCAGTATTAGTCCTGTCTTGAGAAAGTTGGGGGTGGAAGAAGAGCAACAAAAATCAAGATCTATGTTTTTACAATAAGCCAGACAAAAGCAAAATCCATCTTTTAGTTTCTATGTTATTTCTATGTTTTGAGATCTGAACGGATAGATAGGCAGCAGCCTCTGAGTTTGATTCTACACAGAAATCCAATGAATGAGGAACTGCTCTGAGAATCTAATTCTCTATCATGTTGTCATATGAATGCTGACAAATCTGCTCACAATGTTGTTGCAAGCTGTAGGCAGTCCAGGAGACTCCTG
>VWZO01011894.1:0-14587 GCA_013396975.1 Bucco capensis | reverse complement strand
TGCTATTCCCCATTCCCCCTTTTTGTCTTTCGGGAATTGTGCCAGAACCGTAGAGGCAGCAGGATGGAGCAGGATGACCAGACTAATGGGTAAATTCTCGTATCGTCGCTGTGCCCAGCGAGAGGAAAGCTTATCGGACAGGGCTTGTAAACAATTCTGTTGTTGCTGGGTTAGAGAAACCGACTGTGCAGGATCCGTGGCCTTGAGCAGTGGCAACAGAGACTTGATGTCCTCATTGGTAATACCAACAATAACACGGACCCACTGGGTGTCCCCCAAAAGTTTCTGTGCCTCAGCCAAATTTGTGACTGTAGGAGTCAATTGACATTTCAAAGGCTCTGAACCACAGAGGAGGATATTTGCCAGCCCAGATACCTCCAAGGAGATGTCTGTTGTATTTTCTCTGGTACTACTTGAAGACCAAAGTCTGCAAGTGTGAATTGTTGTGTAGAAAACGGGTGGGACTGTGCGAAAAGGATGTCATCCATGTAATGGTAGGTAATGGTCTGTGGCCATTGATCACGAATTGGTTGCAATGCCTGCGCCACATACAATTGGCACATAGTAGGACTATTTTTCATCCCTTGTGGTAAGACCACCCACTCATATCGCTGGGCCGGTGCAGCTTTATTAACAGATGGCATTGTGAAGGGAAATCTCTCGGTGTCAGACAGATGAAGAGGAATCGTATAGAAACAGTCTTTAAGATCAGTTATGAGAAGCAGCCAATCCTGGGGCAGCATCGTCGGAAGAGGAAGTCCTGGCTGCAACGCCCCCATGGCCTGCATTTGATCATTGACTTTTCTTAAATCGTGCAATCATCACCACTTTCCTGACTTNAAATCGTGCAATCATCACCACTTGCCTGACTTTTTTGGAATGACAAAGATGGGCATATTCCATGGACTCGTAGAAGGTTTAATATGTCCAGCAAGCAGTTGTTCATTTATTAATTCGTGTGCTTTTTGTAGCCTCTCCTGGTTCAGTGGCCACTGCTCCACCCATATTGGTTCGTTGTTATGCCACTGTAATTTCAATGGGCTAGGCCGCCATGCAGCGGCTGCTGTGAGAAAACTGAGTCTGTAGAGATTAATACAACTCCCCACTGTGTAAGACAATCTCTCCCAATAAGACCATGAACATTTACAGGGAGTGGTAATATAGAAACAAAAACTTGGGCACTTTTCGCTTCCAGAGTTATTGTAACTGGAGCAATGGATTTACGANTGACATTGATTACACCAAACCTTTACCCTACATTGCCTTCGCATGCGTCCCTGCTTCCCACAACGAAAACAAACTCCCAGTACCCATCCACTTTTGCCAACATTTCCAGTCTGAAGTGCAGCAGCCAACACCTGTGTCTGTTGCCCCAGGGCTTCTGCAAGCACCTTACCTTGTGCTTGAACAGCTGAAGAAACAGCCTCTGAGACATAGGCTGCCTGCCTTTAGAACGACACATGTGCTGTACGCTCAAGCATTTGATTTACAGTTGGATCCCTCGGAAGAGTAAGAAGAATCATTCTGGTTCTAGAGTTGGCATTTTCAAAAGCAAGGGAGCGCAGGAGCTGAGTTCTAGTGTCTTCAGTTAATTCTGTAGCAGCATCAAGGCTTGCTACCAATTTATTTACAAAAGTATCAAAAGGCTTCTGCTCCCCTTGTCTACTTGTGGACCAATTGGGTGGCCTCTTCTCATATGGAACCTTCCAAAGAGCTTTATGAGCAGCCTCTGCTGCAGCATTATGAAGGGTTATTGGAAATTGTAATTGCTGCACAGCTGCTGCATAAATACCCTTTCCCATTAGCATGTCCAATGTGACCGCGTATAGCGGATCAGTCTGCGGTCGGTCAGTGTTAACCACTTTTCGACATTCTGCATCCCACTTACTGTCCCAAATCATGTATTGTGATGGGTTTAAAATTAATTTTGGCCAAGGTCATACAATCATCAGGCATCAAAATTTGAGTGGCAAAAATATAATTCACCATTTGTTTAGTTGGTTCACCATGTTGGTTTAGTTGGTTCGCCACTGAACCTCGCAATTGTTGCATCATTTTCCAGTCAAAGGGGCTATATTTAGCTGTATCCAGCCTCCCTGGCTGGGCTGCCGGTGTTATTGTTACTGGAAATGCTTCCGAAGCTGGAGGCATAGCCTTTATGACCTCCCAGTCCCCTTCTAACAATACATTCCTGATTACCCCTGACCAACGAGCATGATGTTCTTTTGGCTGCAATTTCATACCCCCCACAGTAGTAACGACCATATCCCCTATGTTTCCTGTTTTCCTCTCTGTGCTTAACTTCTCAATTCCCCGACTAAGTTCCTCTATATTAGGTTCCTCTTTAGCAGGTGGTGCAGGAGTTCCCCCATTTGGAGGGGGTGGTGCGGAAGGCACCACATTTGGAGGAGGTAAAGGAGAAGGAGAATCCTCCAATTCACTCTCCCCACTTGAGTCAGTGTCACTAGGAATCTCCATGACCTCTCGGTAGATAGGGAGCAATGAAGGCTGAAGAGTTGAGGGCGGTTTGCAAGCTTTTCCACCCTCTTCGTGAGCCGTCTTGGGCTGTACTGTTGGTGCTGTAGACGTAGCGGCGGTGTCAGGAAGGGGTAAGGCATCAGTTGGTGAGGAAGGGGCTGGTTCGCTCGTTGATTGCCGAGCTAAAATATCGGCTATACGCTTAGCTACAGGAACTGCAATCCCCTTGGGAGGCATTCGCTGAGCGAAAAATTTTGAATCTGCAGGAGTATGATCTGAAGTCTGAACTGTATGACTTTCTGGTGCATCAGTAAGCATAGTCTGTGCTGCACACTCAAGCTTTTTCTCGGCATGATATCGCTTCAAAGTATTAATAACTNATTGTTCTCCTATCTACTTCTCTTCCTTGTACCTTCTTTCAAGGCCACCTCAAGGCCTCTTTGCAGCCTTTACTCCCCTGTATGTCCAAAGCCTGGGTTGCTCATGCTGATTAGATCATGTCCCTGCTCAGTGAGCCATGCCTCAACAAAGAAGCGTGTCCATCTTTACTTTGAAGCCATCAGCTCTCAAGCATTTGATAAAGAAGCATTGGGAAATTAGAAATCCATCCTGTGCCTTGTGGTGGGTTTACCCTGGCTGAACGCCAGGTGCCCACTTAAGCCACTCTGTCCCTCCCCTCCTCAACTGGACAGGGCAGAGGAAACAGAATGAAAGGCTCATGGGTTATGGTAAGAACAGTGTGAGATTATTCACCAGTTACTGTCACAAGCGAAACAGACTTGGAGAAATTAGTGTAATTAATTATCAATCAATTCAGAGTAGGATAATGAGAAATAAAACCAAATCTTAAAAACAAAAATGTTCCCATTCACTCCTTTCATCCTGGGCTTATTTCTGCTCCCAGTTTTATCTACCCGCTCCATCAGCTGTAGTGCAGGGGAATGGGGAATGGTGGTTGTGGTCAGTTCATCACTTGTTGTCTCTGCTGCTTATTCCTCCTCCGGTGAAAGACTCCTCACACTCTTCCCCTGCTCCAGTGTGGGGTCCTACCCGTGGGAGACAGTCTTACATGAATGTCCTTCCCATGGGCTGAAGTTCCTCAGAAACTCTTCCACCATGTGTCCCTGCCACAGGGTGTAGTCTTTCAGGAACAGACTGTGACAGTATGGGTCCACTCCAGAGTCACAAGTCTTTCCAGCAAACCTACTCCAGCATGGGTTTCCTCTCTCTATGGGTCCACAGATTCTGCCAGAAGTCTGCTCCAGCATGGGCTTCCCATGGGGTCACAGCCTTCTTCAGGCATCTCCTGGCATGGAATCCTCCATGGGCTGCAGGGGAATCTCTGCTCTGGCACCTGGAGCATCTCCTCCATCTCCTTCTTCACTGACCTTGGTGTCTGCAGAGTTGTTCCTCTCACATAGAATCACAGAATCGCAGAATATTCGTGGTTGGAAAGGACCTCTCAAATCACCAAGTCCAACAAAAAGCTCAAAACAAACAAACAAATATAACCAAAAAACTGCTCTCCATGCCTGCCACTACAGCAGATCCTGGAGCACCATGTCTACACGTTTGTTAAACACCTCCAGGGATGGTGACTCAATCACCTCTCTGGGAAGGATGTTCCAATGCCTCACCACTCTTTCTGTAAAGAATTTCTTCCTAATATCCAATCTAAACCTCGCCTGTTGCAACTTCATACCATTCCCTCTGGTTCTGACATTAGTTACTAAGGAGAAGAGGCCAACACCCACCTCTCTACAACCTCCTTTCAGGCAGTTGTAGAGGGCAATGAGGTCCCCCCTCAGCCTCCTCTTCTCCAAACTAAACATGCCCAGCTCCCTCAGCCTCTTCTCATATGGCTTGTTCTCTCAACCCCTCACAAGCTTTGTAGGTCTCCTCTGGACACCGTCCAGCATCTCATAGAATCCTAGTAGAATGGCTGCAAAAGAGTAACCTTGAAAGTAAGAATGATGCAGAGAAATGGAGAGTATCCCAAGGGGGGTGAAGTTTAAGTCAGGAGGCCATTCAAACGCAATATAGATGAAAAATTAGGTTGTCTGACAACATGTAGGAAATGAGAACTGAAGCATACAGTGCTTGAACTTACATACAGATTGGGGAGAAGTATGTGAATGCAATGAATATGCTGTAGTCATTCTAACTTTTACAGCAATATGCACTTGAACAAAAGTATTTGCTGGAAGACTGGCCAGAAAAGGGCTGTCTGCATTTGCTGATCCAGACAGAATGAATCAGGGCAACGTTCAAATCAAAACAAACTGTCAGAAACATACCATTTCAATAACGAGAAGAACATTAGAAAAATGGCTTCATTCTCCTGTGCAAAAGAGAAAGCAGCGAGTGAGGTGATGCTGCTGAACTCAAACTCCTCAAGTTTCTCTTGCACATTGTAGCTCTTTAGGCACAGCTAAGAGATCTGCTGATTTAGGGAGTTCATGGCAAGCAGTGGCAGGTTAAGACAACTTAACTGTGCTGTGGTGCTCAGGGTTACAGCGGAGCCCAGGACTAGAAGCCTGGGGGGGGCAGCCATGCCTTCATGCATGCAGAGCTCCCGCTTAGATGGAAATAAATTAGGCACAGACTTAAAAAGGGTGTCTGTGTTTAATTATGGATTTGTATCTGCAGTGGACATCACAGAGAATCTGGATCATCATCTCAGAACCAGCTATAAAGAAAGATTCTATCAACGCTAGCCCTTGTAGTGAGACCAGTAGCAATCTGTACAAGATTTCCTGTCAAGAATTAAATCTCGACACAGTTCAATCCTGTATTTGCTTTCAAATGCTTTCTATTTTTCATATTCACTTACCAATACTAATGTAGAATTACACTTACATGTAATGGAATTGGGGATCCTTGTATTTATGTTTTTTTTCCTAATTGATCATCTTCATGCTGTTGCAGTTGCTAATTGGAAAATTTCATTGCATTCTAAATCATAACAAGATGCTAGAAAATTTGCTTGCTTTTGGATTTCATCTGGGATTCCATGGAAGGATTCAGCACAGTTGTGAAACAAGAAAAGTGTCTACAGGTCGGGAAACAACATTGTCTTCAAGAGTTGCCTGAAGCAGCCTGTGTATGACTGTGATTTGAAGAAAGCTGTGGGCTTTGCATGCACAATGCTGCAAGCAGATATGAGCACTCCGGCACCAATTTTTAATCAGAGTGAAATTCTGGGTGAGATTCAACGTGCTTACTGTTGATAAAACGTCTCCACTCACTACCTGCTTTCCAGTTTGGTAGCTCATGTGTCCTCCTTTTTAAGACCTGGCAACCTATCCCCAAAATAGCAGCACTTTCACTAGTTAAAATAATTGCATCAGTTCTTAAAAAATTATTCTACTTAGAGAAAAATGATCATGACTACCTTTTTTTGTTTTACACAGCAACAAATAGCTCCAACAGTTACTTCTCTCTTCAAGCCTTTCTGGCACAGTCTACCTCCCTTTTATCATTCATTAGTTACTTGAGTGTAATATCAGCATAAAAGGGATGTGGACCTGTTGGAGCGAGTCCAGAGGAGGGCCACAAAGATGATTAAAGGACTGGAGAACCTCCCCTATGAGGATAGGCTGAGACAATTGGGATTGTTCAGCCTGGAAAAGAGAAGGCTTGGAGGGGACCTTATAGCAGTTTTCCAGTACCTAAAGGGAGATTATAGGACAGAAGGGGAGAGACTTTTTAAGCGGTCAGACTGTGATAGGACAAGGGGGAATGGATATAAACTGAAGGAGGGAATATTTAGATTGGAGATTAGAAGGAAGTTCTTTACCTGGAGGGTGGTTAGCCACTGGAACAGGTTGCCCAGAGTGGTTGTGGATGCTCCATCCCTGGCAGTGTTCAAGGCCAGGCTGGATGCAGCCCTGGGCGACCTGGTCTAGTGATTGGCACCCTTGCTCAGTGCAGGGAGGTTGGAACTAGATGATCTTTATGGTCCCTTCCAACCTGGCCATTCTATGATTCTGTGTGATTCTGTGATCATTTACAGTACATAAATAATAGAGAATAGGAAGAGCAGTCCCTATATGAGCTGTTTTCAAGCCAGGACATTTCTGGAACTGAATTCTCTTTAGCTTTCAACTGAAAAGTCTAGCTGCAAACTAAAAAACCAGAGTATGAAAATGGAAGTTTTCATATTCTGCAGCTCTTTTTCTTCCCTGCCCTTTCTGCAACATGTTGGTGCTACAGACCCTTTACAAACAGTCAGTAAGACACATGCATCAGGAGCAGTCATTTATTCTCAATAAGCACTGAAGGCATATGACTATAGTTCTTATATCTAGACATTTGTTGAACATGTTTTCTGAACTGTACAGTAAGATGAAACTTGGGAAGCTGTCACTTCTAAGTTTAGTAGTAAAGACCATTTCATGTGGGTCAATACAGCTGGGCAGAAAGAACAAGGCAAGGAAAGGAACTGGAACTGGGTGCTTCTGATAACATTTCTAATAACTGACACACAGGACAGTTTAAATGATTGTGTAAGACAAACTGCTTCTGTTAGTGTAATATGGACCCTCGTTCCTCGTGAAAAGCTGCTGCACAAGATGGGAAGTAAAATGATCTGGATTGTGCAGAAAAAGAAATTTGGTAACCTGTGCAGATCCTGGTTTCCACATATTCCATCTGGAAAAAAAAAAAAAAAAAGACATAATTGTAACCATCTCCTGCTTGATGCTCCAGGCACATACTTACAGCTATTAATTCCTGAGCCTAGTAATAAATGCCCCTGGAATTGTAATTAACTGCTTTAATAGTTAACTTCACTCCCATCTTACTGATTTGTTTTAAAGGTCTGAACAAATTAAGCATGCTCACATAGCAGTGAAAAGAGGCATGGTATGAGTCTTNTAGTTGGGGATATCCCTGCCCAGTGCAGGGGGGTTGGACTAGATGAGCTCCAGAGGTCCCTTCCAAACCAAACCATTCTATGATTCTATGATTCGACAATCTGAAGGAGTTCATAATGCCAAAGTCTAATATCTGTGTTTAATCTCCTGTACAAAATCTGACCTTCTCAGTAATCAGTCCTTAGAAGGAACTCTTCAGCCCAGTGGCAAAACTCACAATGACCTCAACGTTTATGTATGATGGAAATAATCAACTTAGAGCAAAGCAGATTGATTTTTCCATATAAGCATATTTATGCAATGATTATTTTATTCATTGATTATATGATGCAATGACATTTAAATGTTATATATTAAATACAGTGAAATGACAAATAGTGCTCAGGTCTTTAAACACAGGAAGCCAGGAGTGTTTAATAGGGCCTAACAGGAAACAGCCTCCTTGGAAATAGAGGTTTATTTACAAACACATCAAACAAAAAGGACCCTCAGCCCCAGGAGTGGAGGAAAGGTGGCTTTTGTTTCATAAATATCCGTTTGAAGATCCCCTGTTAGACTATCAGCCAGGCGGGATTTAAGAGGACCCAGCGGGTGCATCTCCTTTGGGGTGGCTGGCTCATGGTGGGTCTGGTGGTGATGCTGTTCTTGCACAGGTGATGATGAAGGCTCCCAACTTGTGCTTTCCTTATGGTACGACTACAGGACATCAGCAGAGGGCTTTGCTGGCTGGATCTCAGGCATTGTGAGAACTGTCTGTTTGCTGTGCTCATGAAAAATATTTGGAGAGTATCGGACACTGACTCAAGTATGCGCTTGGTGGAGGTTGGTATTTCAGAAGGGACTTGTATTTTGGTGGGATGTCTTAAAGAAAGAGAATAGGCTTAATTCAGACCTGAGGCTCAATAACTTAGTTATTATCTGATATTCGCTGTTCCAACAAAGCTGTGCTTGCAGGGTTGGGACTTTGCTGACGTTTTCTCCAGGAGCACCTAGATGAGTGGAGGAACAAGAGACAATTTAGAAACAGAATGACTACTCATCTGATGATTGGCCATCAGAAAAATGCAAGATGGCTTGAGGATGACGTGCCAGGCCTAACAAAAAACATACAGGCTAAACACAGCTAGCACACAGCTGATAAAATAATGGTCATAGTATTTCATCCTCTTCTGCCTCCCAGGGGGGACAAGGGGAATGTACTTGTTTCATTTTTTTGTTTTGGTTTGGCATAGTTTGGGGTTTTTTTGTGTAGTTGATTTGTTGTTTTTTTTTTAATTTACCCTGTGCCAGAGTAGAAGGATAGAAAGATATCAGGCTTTGGACCACCAAAAAGTTATATGGGGAAGGCTTTCTGTGGCCAGTTACTTCTAGGGGAAGGTTTGTCTCCTCTGAATGCACTGTGCAGTGAGTTCTGAGGGTGTGAATACTTTCTAAACCTGTTCCCTTTTCCTGCTTTGCCCAAAAATCCCTTTCCACAGTCTTTTCTCCTGTTTATCAATTGCAGTACATGTTTCCTCATCTCTTTGGGGCAATTGCTACATGTGGAAATTTCTCAACCACCTGTATCAGTTGTAGCTGTTGCTGTAGGAGACCACTTGGCTCCTAGTTCAACATCTCTCCTTGAACAAATCAACCTCTTCCCAGTTTGTGAAAGGGGAGGACTGTATGAGGAGTCTTGCCCAGGTAAGGACTGAATAATGACTTGGTTTGGACACACACTTGATATGCACCAGACTGTGACTGTTCAGGCTTACAAGTGCTTTGACCATCTCCTAAGAGCTTTTCAGCATAGCGTAATCCAGTAATGAATTTCACACAGAGGTGCAAAGGATGCAAATAACCAACTCCTCCACCAACCACTACTATTTATATTCATCGGATAGACAGACTGCCTAGTGTCCACACAATCATGTGAAAAATGCAAGCAGACAGGGAAGAAATGAAGACAAGGAAAATTATTCTGTATTTTTCTTATTTAGAGAACAATCAAAACAGCAGTGTTTATCAGTGGTCTAGTTGAAATTATGATGTGTAGAAAATGAGATTTTAAAGCAGCACAACAGGCAAAGGGGGAGCAAGCTAGTGTGTGATTCTCATTTCCAGCACGTTATCTGCAGGACCAATTGGCTGTTTCCCAAAGTCAGCCCCTGAAGGAGGATTGACTGTCCAGACCCCTGCCCAGTGCTCACGGAAGTGCAGTGTCCAGCCAGCAAGAGTGCGATGCTTTGTGGGTCAAGTTTCTGTGTGAGCAGCATATTGGCCTCCAGGTGCAGACTGAGATCAGGTATCACATCTACTGGCATGACTCTCTTACAGGAGTGATTTCTACTGAAAACCCATCATTTCTGGAACTCGTTCTTATTTCACTGGTGAAAAACGTGAAGGGTTTTTTGCCAGATGGGAGGATCACACAAGGACAGGATGGGGATTTGTGATGAGACTCAAAATGACTGACATGTGAATGTTGCACATACAAATTAAAATGCTTTCAAAGCAATCCGTGAACCTCCTCCCCCACATATAGATTTACACAATCTGGTCAACAAGAGTGACCTGATCTGTGCTTTCAGCCATTATTTGCCATGGGATTAATCGGTGATTGAACCATCCTCATCCTGCCAAGACTAGTGAAGTATCGTCGTCAGGACCTAGTGGCCATCTGTTCAGCAGAGATGTAGTAAAAGAAAAAAAAATGAAAATAAGGGAAAATAGAATAAAACTGCACCTCTTGTTACTTCGTATTTTGAACTTAAAACAATTACATGCTTATAATATTCATAAGAATATTTTTCCCAGTATATTTTGAAGACCAGCAACATAAATAAACCTAATGAGAACTTCAGAAAAGGCACTTTCTCTAGTCGGTATATAATCTACATAAACAAATCACAGACAAAACATAGCCATGTCCTTTCAACATTTTATGTTTTCTGGTAAGAATTTCGGATTGTCTACATTTTTACCTCTCAAAAAAATTGTTTCTAGTCATAGCTCTGGTCAGATACAACTATTCAAATGTCAATTTTCTGCATCAAAATAGCTACTTAATGGTTTCCCAAACACTAAACCCATTGTGATGCATTTTTACCCATCCTAGACCAACTCAAAATACTTAACAAAATTTTAAGCATATGATAAAATATGCCTTTGTGAGAGAATTATAATGACACAATAGTTACGAAATGTATGTACTAGTTGAGGTAAAACTTGTTTTGGTCCTTCTAGATGAGTAAAATCAGCACTTGCAGGATCAAAACAGAGGTCACAGTACCCTCAAATAAATATTAATTACATCTCAAGAGCAATATTCAGGAATGTCATCAGTTCTGACAATTAGGAAGGTAATGCCAAACCTGGCATTGGATAAGGAATCATTTATTAGTAGAGGAGGCAGACAGTGCTAATCTTTTCACCAGCTAGTCAGCACTTTCAAACAGGTTGTGGAGGAGGCAGATGCTGTTTACTTAGCAGACATCTCACCTACTCTTTCAGCGATGCTGAGAACAGTCAGTGGTCAAGAAGCCATGTTGGTCCTTCTGATTAAGAGAAGTATTCAAGTGTGCCCTACTTCACAGTGTGCTTTTATCTCTTTTTTTATGTTGTCTTTGTGAAGTTGCACCCTTTTGCACGAGGCAGATTCCCTCTTTTTATTTATTCACTTTGAAGATTTATTTAAAAAAATAATCCCCAAGTGCCTGTCTCTTTGGCTTCATGGGTGGAGAAAATGTTGCAATAATGAGGTTGGGTAGTGCAGTCTCATGAGGTCTGTACAGCACAGAGAGCTCACACCCAGAGCACTCTCATCAGAGCCACCCTTGCCTTTAGATATCACAGCTGAGGACAAGTACTGTGTAGAGGGACATCCTAGGTAACGTCTATTCAGCAATTTGCAGATCCAGCCATCATTTGCCTCTGGAAATTCATTCAGGTTGATAGTCTGGGGGCTTCCCAGCACAGAGGTGCCTGGGGATCTGGGAGGCAGGAGAATGAAAGCAAGGCTGGATGAGCACATGCAGTGGGTGCTGGGGGCTCTCTCACCAGTGGCAGGGCACATCTTCACCTTGTGCAGGACAAGAAATACCAGCACAGCCTGAGTACCAGCAGGAAGACATTGTCTACAACATTGGCTCTGTTGTCTCTTTTCACCATGTTGGTCTTTTTGTAGCCAAGGATGACCTGCTTTATTCTTGAGCTTTTGGGCAATGCTCCCTGGATCACCCAGGCAGGGTCAGTTTCTTCCCATGAGGCTTCTCCTGAAATCAAAGTTGCACCAGCCTTGGTGAGTGGCAGTGTGGGGACATGTGCACACAAGCACATACACTGTGCACTCTGCACAAAAGCCAGGAACATGGGTCTGCCAGGAGCCTTGCACACGGGAAGCTGAAGAAGCATTGTGTCTAGGGAAATAACAAAATCAGGAATTTCAACAAAATTGCTACTTTATGTCAGTGTGAGTTGATATGCAAGTGAACAAGAAAAGTCCTTCCCCAGCATCCTTCCACTCCCTGGACAGTCCATCCAAGAGGCAAAGGTGAGCAAGGGCTACACACTAACTCCCTTACTAGAGAACCCTCAAGTTTATTTCCTTGCAGGTAGCTGTGCTGCAACACGTGGCTAGGGATGGGTTCTTTCACTGTATATTCACTAGTCCTTGTTGCTTAGAAGCAAAATAATTCCTTCTAATTCCCAATTATTTTTTTGCTCAGGGTTTAATTCCCATTTGTATGTGCTGTCTCATACTGAGACTCCTACTTTGTGAAACAAAGGGCTGGAGCAATACAGGGGTCAGTGATGGGGACAAGTGTTTCTCTACAGCTGTTTCAAGCAGACCTGACAACTTTCTGACAACACTTAGTGGGGCTGAATATGTTTCAATTGTTTTCACCCATTTTGAATCCATGATTCCTTTATCCATAGTCCAGCTAAAGCAATTTCAATTATTCTCCTTGGTTCAAAACCATTTTTTTTCATCCTTCCATTCCATCTGTTGTGCTTGGAGATTTGAATCATCCATATGGGAGAACTCAGAGACATGATGGGTTAAGTATGACACAGAGGCAGGGTCAGCACTAAAATAGCATTATGAAGTGATTACCTGGCTGAGAGTTCTGTAGATTGCTTTTCTGTCCAGCAAGGCACCTATTCTTCTGATGCTAGCCACTGCAGAGTCCCTACAGGGCTGCTCTGGAATGATAGGGCTTAAACTAATTCATCCCTATAGGCAGTGGGTGGATAAAGACACCCAGTGCAATCTTTTAGGCTTAGAGATAACTCAACATACAAAAGGCAATAAATGACTGCACGTCAGTCCCCAGTGCAGCTTTGCATTACGCTGTTTCAGGGCTCTTTCAATTGAATTGAGCAGCTTTGGATTACAGATAACAATGAAGCTTGGGAAGCTAAGACCTTCAGCAGTGTCAAATGCATGTACATTTAATTATTAGTAATAATTTCTGCAAGCTTACTGTTAAGAACGCACAATATTCAATAACACATTAACATCCAAATGCTCCCTGTGCATTTATTACTCTCATTTTAACAGGGGGGTTCCCCAATATTTTGAACTCAGGAAGAAATTTATTGGAATGCATAATTAAGAATTGTGTAGACTGGGTGGTTTGTTTATTGTAACTGAAAACATAGAATCTCATGCATGTAACAGGTATTAATTTTTCCAATTAAAACAAGAAAAAAAACAAGCTTGAAGCATAAGATAGTTTATGGATTCATATGGTAGCTAATGCAAAGTTTCTCGTGATGCCTGTGTAGATAATGATGTATATGTTTTGTGCAAAACCGCTTTGTTAAAAAAAAAAAGGTTTTGTCTTTGTAATGGAAGGCAGACAGGCATAAGTTGTTGAAGTGACCTTTTGCCCTATGATATTACTGAATTATGTTGGAACGGAGGTGGATTTAGGGATTTAGCAAATGGCAAACCTCTCTGACCTTAATTACTCTAATGCCTCCTTTAATCTCATCAGAGCTATGCAAATGAAATGTACTTCCTGCATTTAGAAAAAAGATTGCTGCATCAGATTTAAGCTGCAGCCAGGGCATATAATGTTAAAAATATAACAGAGAGATATTCAGGTTGCCTGTTGGGCATCCCTGCATTGGATTGACATAGAACTGTGCTCGGGGGACTCAATGCCGGATGCAGGAAACATAGCATGGGACTGCTTCACCTCTCCTGCCAACTGTACATATGGAGTGGATTCCCCCCAGAGAGGCTGGCAGACTCCTTTGTCCAACTCCCACACAAATATTGAGGGCTAATCCACAAACCAGTAATGTGAGGGTCATGTACTTATATATATATACAAACACACGTATGTACATACGCACACACGTTTGTGTGTATGTATGTGTGTGTTGCATACATGTAAAGAAAAGGCTATAAAGAGCTAAGGGTATTTCTAGCTACCAAGAATACTGAGCACAAATATTTGCTGCCTTTGTGTCTATCTGGGATCTAAAGGTGTCATCCTACAAATGTCATTTATCCCACCTCACTCAACATCCATTCACTCAAATATATCTATCAATTACCTTGAGGTTTTTGACTGTTTCAAATGTTTCAGTGGATGTTCATAGACTGTTATGTCCCTCACCTTTTCTTGTATAGCACCACAGGAGGTAGTAGCCCTTGCTCAGCCATGCCAGGTGCTTATGCCAACCCAGCTGTGCATGTATGAAAGCGTTTCACTCTCAGCAGGTACCTAATCCTGCTGACTTTAGAGTCAATGTTACAAAGGGACATCAGGAAGAGCTTCTGTTATCCCTGTGCCCTGGCATTCCTCCTGAGCCTAACAAGAGCAATGAAACTGTAGGTTCCTGCAGTGCCTACCAAGGATCCTTGGGGCAGCAGCCTGCTGTGCACTTTCTTTTTTGAAAGGGCCTGTTTCTGTATTCCTAAGGTGAGTGTTGGCTCATCTCCAAGGATGGTTATTGGGCAGCCGTGCATCCCTGCTTTTGGGGCTGGAAGTAATACATGCTGCACTCCTATATCAGTTCCTGTGCTCTTTGAAGAGGAAACATGGAAGAAGGTGAATGGCAGTAGCATTACTCTTAGCACCCTGGTAACAAATACTTCATCATAGGTGGATGTCAGCAGAGCAGTAAATCTCTCACCTGTAGTCCTGGTGCTTCGGTTTTACATGCACCATTTGTGCTTCTGACATGCATCAGAAAAAAATGCAGTTATTGTCCTGGTTTGACCAGAAGAACTGAGG
>VWZO01011885.1:35507-46454 GCA_013396975.1 Bucco capensis | reverse complement strand
TGTAACTGTTCTATGGTTCTATGGTTCTAAGATGAAGCTTAACGGGGCACTGGGCAACTTATATAACTATAATACACCAACACATACGTGCAGTTATGGTCTTTTTTTGCAAACAGATTTTTAACCAAAGGTAAGGTCTCCCTGAGGTACACACTGTGTCTCCTGTTATGGTTTGGATGAAATAACGAGACTTGTGGATTGGAAAAGGCTGAGTAAGTTTAACTATTTTAATAGAAAACAATGGCAATAAGCAAATATATACAAGCAGAGATACAGAGCCGGCACCAAGATCCAAACCTCCCACCTTCCCTCCCGGTCACTATATTACTGCAGCCGAACCCCCCCGGGTGGGGGAGGGAGAGAGAAAGGGAGGAAGCTGGACCCTGGAGGCCTGGACTCAGAAGCGGGGAAGCAGCAAAGCTGGGGTGCCAAGCAGGGCTGCCAGAGAGGCGAAGAAGAGAGACCGAAGGGGGCACTGCTGAGGCCTCACCTCAAGTACTGTGTCCAGTTCTGGGCCTCTTACTTCAAGAAAGATATTGAGGTGCTAGAGTGGGTCCAGAGGAGAGTGACAAGACTGGTGAAGATGCTGGAGGATCCTGGGCGTCTTTTCCAGCCTTGGTGATTCTTGGTGAACTGGGGGGTGTGGGGGGTGGGCATTGGGACTCTTTACCACAAGACTGGCAGGAGTTTCTCCCTTGCCCTGGCGAACTGGCACTAAAAATCACACAGAACTAAACCATTCTCTGGGGCTGGAAGCTGCAGCTGCGGCAGTGCGCAGCAGCAGCAACCCCCGTCCCAGAGGAGCTACAGTGGTGGGAGGGGCGTGCGGCAGGGCAGCCCCAGCACCAGCTGTGACAGCCTGTGCCCCCATCCCAGCAGCAGGGGAGGCACCGGGCAGTACTAGCTCAGCATGGACAGGGTGGACCGATGCTGGGTGCAGCATGAAAGCAGCATGAGTAGCCGCAGCAGTTATGGCAGCAACACGGAGCAAAGATGTGATGCAGCTCTGACACAGCCCCATGTAGCCCAAGCATGGAGATGTGCAGAGTGAGCAGCATGCCCTCAAGTACCTCACACACACAACATGATTAACTCTTTAAAATCTCACAGTGTCTTGTGGGATCTTCCCTTCTGTTCCTGGTCACGGGGAGAGAAGATCCTCTATCTTGATCTGACCATGCAGCCCGTCTTCTTCCCTCTTCATTCCAATGCCATCCATCCCATTGCTTCAACACCTCATCACCATTCCACCATCCCAGCTTACCCTACCCCATTGCTTCTCCATTTCTCCTGTCTGGTCTGTATATTGCAGGTTTCTTGCGGCTGGTGGGGGCGGTGCAAACAGCCATTTTGTAGTCTTCCACTGGGCGCTGGGAGGTTTGCCGATTCCTGTTATTTCACTGGGTTTTTTGGTTAAAGTTATTCTTTATCACTTCTGCCCTGGCTGTGTGAGTGATTTGTTCTATTTCCTTCCTTTTCCTGTGTGTGGGGGGATGACTTTTTATTTGGGTTTCCCCTAGAATTGTCCCCAAACCAGGACATAGAGGGAGTTTGAAAACCCAGGCATGCAGCACGCAGTCCAAACAGCAGCCTGATGAAGTACCATTGGGAGATATTGAGCAGAGTGGCAAGCACAAATACAAATTTGATTTGGATGTCCTCTAACAGAGACTACACAGGCCAAACCACCTTGCTTAAAAGTACTATTCAGCTCAGTCTTTCCCGTCATGAGTAAGGAAGAGCTGATGCTCAGGAACATATGTTACCACCAGCTAAATAGCCACTCCCAAACCTCCTACCTACTCAGACACTAAACACGCTTATATTGAGTAGAGGAAGGAGAAAGTTAAGGATTCTCCATATCACTGTGGCAGACAATGTGTAGAAACTGAAGACCACAAAATCTGTGATTCAATTGCTGCAACTTGTCCATCCTGCAGAAGTCACTAGAAGGTTCAATTAATTCTTATAAATGATTTTGGAAATGGGAATTTATAATTTTTTTGCTGTGTTTTATTTTTAAAATGGCTAAAGAAAAGGTACCAACAATACCAACTCCTATTCCTCTTTTTTGAGAAAACAAATGGAAAATGAGAAATTACAAAATGCAAGGGAATCATACAAATTCTGCATTGACAATTAGACATTTGATGGTAAGAGCCAAAACCCCCCATCATTACTTATCAAGCTGATATTAGACTTGCACTGGAACTTGCAATATTTCCCCTGCAAAAATAGACCTTGGATGGGAACTGTTTTAATGCTTCCTGAGCTCAAAATAAACTTCTCTACTGCTGAAAGCCCGTTGTAGTGCCTAAGAAATAGACGCCATTTGTCATATAGTCTAAGAACAAGCATATGGTAGTGAACACACTGTGCTAACATTCCCTTTCTTCCCAAAATGTAAAAGTAGATGACCCTGACTCATAAAAAACAGCTATTAAATTCACACATGTGAACCAATCTGGTTGAATTACCTGGACCTATGCTAGTCCTGTTGCATGGTACAAAGGGCTTATCATGTGCAAAATATGTTTTATGTTAGGTTTGGCCCTTTCTGCAAGAAAGCCTCTACATAGGACAGAAAGTCTCAAAAAAGACATCTGAAAGCTTCCAAACTGTGCTATTATTATCCACCCACCAATTTAAATTACTAATAAAAGAAAAAAAAGATATAATGCTCAGCAACATCTTAGACTGTTTCCACTATTTTACATATCATGGGATGAATCTGGCTTTGTGAGTAACTGTTGTCATGGCAGCAGTGTCATGGTCCCAAAGAGAAATCCTCCTAAGAATTTGTGACAAACCAGCCTAGCAAAGAACAAAATTACATCAGTCTTGCTAAAGGATTATTGATTTATTATTTGAAGCTCAGCACTGGTTACTGAAGAATCACTTCTATCTCTTTTTCAGATGTGTTTCCAAGTGCAGGATGGGAGTTACCTAAAGAATTTCTTTAGGGAAGATTTTCTTTCACAATATGCAATTTCTGCTAAACCAGACTTTCTGTTTCCACCCAGCAGAAAATTCAACTTAACAACATCAACAAAACCCCCATAACAACAACAACAAGCTGAACGTTGAAGTAACCCGGCATATTTGAACAACTGTAAAGAGGCAAAGCATTTCTTCTTAAAACAGTCTGATATTAACCTGAATTTTTCATTCTTTGCCTTCAGAAGATGTACATGTAGTGAAGGAAAGACAAAGCTTATACCAGGTGGTTTTTCTCACATAAAAAATTGACAGCTATGACTCTTGCCCATATGAAAATCACAGCTCAGAAAATCCACACTTCGTTCAACATAGGGTACTGGTGTGCATTGGAAGTTAGGACAACATTATGGGGAGACACTATCTGTGGGTCACTATCCCACCCTAACTGAGACAAGACAGAGGGAAAGATAAGCCTTTGACCTTTGCCACTACAGACATTTCAATGAGATTCAGGCATCTGATTTGGTAACTGAAGTTATAATTCATTTTGCTGGATTAGTGTATCTCGGGTAAATCAGGCTTCTCTGCTGGATCGTGGCTTCCATGATACAGCTCTGACACTGATGTGGTGTATTAAGAAATAGACACTTCAAGGTAAACATCATATAAAGATGCAATTTAATAACTGGAAACTCAATCAATAACTTAAACAACCAATTCATCAGCTTATTAAAATATGATAGTCTTGCCAGTCTAGACAGTACATCAGTCTGACACCAAACATCCCTGTGTTTGTTTTTATCTATATCATATTTTGGTAATTCAGTCTCTTGGGTACTATTCCTGATTACCAACAAACTGTTGTCATCTGAAAAGGTTATTGAACTGTACCTTGTGTGCAACAGCAGCAGCATACTTCACTGCATATTGTGAAGCTTAATGAATGTTCTTAATGAGCTTTCAAAGACCATCAAAACAAAGTAACTACTTCATCAGCACATCAGAAAAGTGAAATTAAAATAGGGATTCAGTATACATGGGGTTGTTTGTTCATATGCATTAATTCATCTGCTATTTCTCTGTGTGTTCCTTTCAGTTCTGTAATGAAGCAATTTCAAACCAGATATTTAATGTTACATCTACAACTACATTTTAACACTACCAGTTTCAAGATCGGAAGAGCCATGTCTATAATTTCCAAATTTAATTAAAAGTGATAACTATTTATCTCTACTAGAGATACCCCAACGGATCAAAAGAATTACAATCAATCACTTGGAAATAAGGGAGTGAGAGACATGCAGTCCTGGTATTCCAGCCTAGCAATATCATAACTATTAGAACCTCTTAATGTCATAACTATTAGAAAAACATCCTGTCTAAAGATCTTTTTATTTTATCCACAATCTTCACATAACTACTCTCAGTTCCATTTCACTGTTCTTTTTTCCCTGTGTTTCCTGCGGTGTACTTCCACCAGAGACTTTGATATCATCACGGTACTTTTCCAATGTATGCTGTCATGCCTTAGTTTCCTAGCTGCTGCAGAATACATGTCAAATCTTTAGCTAAGATGGTGAATTTTGCTATAAAACCTCCTTATGGGCAACACATTTACCAATTAACTCTACTCTTTTCTCTTTTTCCTGCTTTGGCACTAGGCTTAACACTCATTCTTGGCTACACTTCAGCAAAACGCTGCAAGACCCTTGCCAACCTTGTTTCTCAACTTCTGGCTGTGTTTGACACTGTACAGGAAGTTCCTGTATCCGCACAGGCTTTGGTTGTGCTTGTCTGATGCAGATGTTTGGCTACTTTGTACAGAGGACATTTGACTGAGGGTCCTTGTAGGTTTCAGCCCAGGCTGGATGAAACTGTTGGCAATAGTTGATGTATGATACAACTGAATCAAAATCTGAAGCTGAAGAAAAAAGGGTTTTTCTCATTACTGAAAGAACTAGGAGGGCAAACCTGAGGAGAATGTTGGGAGAGCTGTAAAAGACATCCAAGCAGAGGCTCAGGAAGTATGAACTACTACTGGGGCATTTCTCCAGGTACTAGCTAAAGACAGGTAAAAATTATCCAATGAGATATTTCATCAAGAAAAAAATGTCTATGTGGAAATTTATTCATTTCAAATAAGTTTGCTTCAACATGGCTCTTCTGGAGACAAAAAGAAAAAAAATTGAAGTAGCTGGAGTATTGCTTTGACCTTTTTTAAAAAGGAACATTTCTACCTGCCATTTCTACAGAACTTTTCAAGGTTTAGTTTCAGAGAACATAAAATTATCATCAAAATGGAAACAAAATATCTCATGTCAACTGAAATGGGTTTCTAGGGTTTGGTTCACTGAGAATACTGAAACGAACTGTTTTCATTAGATCTGGGGACAAATATGATTTTTTTTTCCCCTAACTGTGGATTTGCAGGTGATCAAGATCAAGATCCCACCCAGTTCAAGTCCTTATTGTGCCAAAATACGCTGTTGCAAGAATTATGCTCATACGAGTTTTGGTATAACCCCAGCCAGAAATTAAGCACCACATAGCCTCTTGCTCACTCCCTTCACACAGTAAGCTGAGGGAAAGAAGTGGGAGAGAAAAAACATAAAACTTGTGGGTTGAGATAAGTATAGTTTAATAGGACAGAAAAGGAAGGCTTATAATATTACTAGTAATAGTAATTATAATTCTTAAACATATACCAAACAAGTGATGCACAACACAACTGCTCACTACATACCCACTGACCAATGCCTAAAAAATCCCTGAGCCATAGTATCCTTCAGCCAACTTCCCTGAATTTATGTACATGATGTCATATAGTATGGAATACCCTTTGGCTCATTTAGGCCAGCTGTCCTTGCTGTGGCCTTGCCAGACTCTCCTGCACTCCTAGCCTCCACTAGCAGGACAGTACAAGAAGTGGAAAAGTGCTTGGCTTAGTATAAACACTGCTTAGCAACAACTAAAACATCAGTGTGTTATCAACATCATTCTCATCCTAAATGCAAAAAACTGCACTGTACCAGCTACTAGGAAGAAAATTAACTTTATTCCAAGCAGAAACCAGACGCTATACCAGCACATTAAGCAATAAGGATCTCCCCTTGCTCTTCAGAGATCGAAAAAGAAACAGGTATCTATGCTTTAACAAGCCACAGCAGAAATTAAAGAGAAGACTCCTAATCAGTGCTACTCACTCACATTCATTCCCAAAACCACTTAGGGGTGGTCACAAGTCAGACTGAAGATAGAAATGTACTTCTTACCTAGAACATCTGAAACAACTCTGTCTCATGAGTTGCTGAAGCAAAATGCCACACAGTTTAGCTACACATACACAAGACAATTATTTTGTTTTCTCTTAAATTTCTTTACAGTGGCTCATTTTTCACAGAATCATAGAATGTCAGGGGTTGGAAGGGACCTAGAAAGATCATCTAGTCCAACCCCCCACCAGAGCAGGATCACCTAGATGAGGTCACACAAGAATGCGTCCAAGAAGGTCTTGATTGTCTCCAGAGAAGGAGATTCCACAACCCTCCTGGGCAGCCTGTTCCAGTGCTCCGCACCCTTGCCATAAAGAAGTTTCTCCTCAGGTTAATACTAAATCTCCTGTGATCCAAATTGTTCCTGTTCCCTCTTGTCCTAACATTAGATGACATTGAGAAGAACCTGTCTCTCCCCTCCTGACACTCACCCTTAGTATATTTGTAGACATTAATGAGGTCCCCTCTCAGTCTCCTCTTCTCCAGGCTGAAGAGACCCACCTCTTTCAGCCTGTCCTCATAGGGCACATGCTCCACTCCTTTAGTAATCTTGGTGGCCCTGTGCTGGATTCTCTCCAGCAGCTCCCTATCCTTCTTGAGCTGGGGGGCCCAGAACTGGACACAGTATTCCAGGTGGGGCCTCACCAGGGCAGAGTAGACGGGGAGAATAACCTCTCTCAGTCTGCTGGCCACGCTCCTCTTAATACATCCCATGATGCCATTGGCCCTCTTGGCCGCAAGGGCGCATTGCTGGCTCATGATCATCCTCTTGTCCACCAGGACTCTTAGATCTTTTTCCCCAGGGCTGTTCTCCAACAGATCAATCCCCAGTCTGTACTGATACATGGAGTTGTATTTAATGTTCTTGAAGAATGCTGGTTTGGTTGAATTTAACTCCTTGAACAGAAAAAGATGCAAAAATCATATGAGTATGTGAATTGGGTCCCTGAGAAAGCGATGACTTCATGTAACAATTCTCAGTAATCTCTACCTACCTATTCTCAGGAATGTGTTTTCCCAGAAGCATTCCTGGAAGTCAGGGGACGAGGATGCTAGCCTATGCATATATACTCCAAATAAGGCAATTGTTAAAGACTCTTAGCACACAATCTTGGCCTAAAATGAAATAAGTCTAATCTTGGTGAAACCTGTTTCGCGCTATTGTGTTGGTAGGAAGAGGCAGGGTCAGAGGAATGGAAAATTCCTAAACATAAAACAAAGACTCCTGCTATCAAAAGTGGCTTTTAGGGGCTAAAATACTAAGAAAATCAGGAGCGTATAAAGCCACATGACTCCTAGTAAGCAGGAGCTTTGACTCCCAGTGAAGCTGAAAGCTAGCACAAAGGAAGGAGCCAAAGAAGCAACTAGGAAAAACCCTGGTAGAAGAACATGAGAAAGAAACAAGGAGCCAAATTGCCAGGAACTTTTGAGCATACAAAGGAAACTAAGAACAGAAATGAGAAAGAAATTATTCACTCTTTTGTCCCAATTCCGTAGTTATACTGAGCTTTTGTATACAGTATTACAAAGCAATACTCCAAACAGGTTTAATAGTAAATATGCTCATCACAGCAGCACAAAATGAAGCCATGCTGGACTTCTGTACATATACAGACTATGCATTCCCTGCACTTTCTGAAGCAAAGAGCACTTTATCAATGCCTCAAGATAAATTATATGCTACTTACTTCCTAAAATTTGTCTTTGAAAGGATTAAAAGAATGCTAACACAGGGAAGGGAAAACAAGGGAAAACAAGTGCTTCAATCACTAGATGTTTTGGGAGATGTTCCATATTTACAGCTAAGGACAGTATCCTACTTTGTATTCCTTAAGGACTCCTATAAACAGCTCTGTGTTGATTTCACAGCTCTTGTTTGTGAATGCTTTTCCACAAGCAGATAGTTACTTTTTTGCTAAGAACAATGGGCATCTGTATGCCATAAGAAAGTAAAAACCTCTCTATGTTAACTAGTCCTGTGCTCCCCTTCTCAGGGGCTGTGCCAGCAGCTTTGACACAGGAAGCTGCACATGCTCACAGGACATTGCCTAAGCTAGTAAAATCCACCTAACTTGCCAAGAGGGAGGATGCTAATGTGGTACAGTGTCTCAGAGACTCTTAAAGTAGGGTCAGCTTGTCTCCTGTTGGCCTGTAATGCATCAACCACACGATTACACTTTGGAGAACTACAGCTTATTTTCCATGTCTGTCACATGCCTGCTCCCATCACAGAAAAGGGAGTTCACTGCCCTTCTTGCCTCTTCTGAAGTAGGACATCAGCTGATGTTTTTCCCCAGAAAAGAAACAAACAGTAAATACCAATCCTTAGAAGAGAAGACTGCAGGTCAGGACAATACTGAAAAATGAAGTGTGGGAATATAGCATTGGGAATGTTGCATTCCCATAGCTGAATGGTGAGGGGGAAGGAGGAAGCTGAACAGCTGCTTTAAGATACATGTTTATATCACTTCTCAAACTTCACAGCTGCTTATTACACAGAAGATGTTGTGGGGGTAGATGGAAGTATGTCATGAGCACCTTCATGAATCTCATAACCTTCCAGAAAGATGAATAACAATGTTCTGAGAAAGGGGCTGCAGTTCTGTCTGAATTTTGCCTAATAGGGCAAGAGCAAATTAGCTCACGTAAAGGAGTCAAAAATACAGAAAAAGGCAAAATTTACTCAGGAAAACACAGTGGAACACTGCCTTAGAAACTGAAATAACAAACTGCAGTTCTGCATTGTTGGGTAGACGGTTGAACTCTATGATCTCAGAGGTCTTTACCAACCATAATGATTCTACGCTTCTGTAAGAAGGGCAGCAGGAAGACTTTTCTTCAGCCTCTCTGGAAAGTAAAATTCGTTGCCTGCATCTTCCACTGCAGGAATCTGCACCATAGGCATTCCAGGCTGAGAAAATACCGAACTGGAAAACCAGTAAATGAGAAACCCCTCAAAACCACAACNGCCGAATCCATCTTTGAACTAACCACCTTATCTTTCTATATTGTTGTACCATTTAAATTTAGATAAAGCTATTCTTAAAAATTCACTGTCTGCGTGCCTAGTTTGTTTTTGTTTTTGTTTACTGTTGTCCCCATCTTATTGGGGAGAGGGGGTCTTGGAGACCTTTCCTCAAAAAGATTGTTCTTTTGACCCTAACTTCTGGTCAAACCAGGACAATGTTGAAGCAGGAGCAGGAAGAATTGAAGCAGGACCTTTTATTATTGCATTCCCATAAATACAGACAGGCTATGTCAGTTCAAAAATCAGTACAAATTACAACAAAAATGTGTTTTTACCCACCAGCATTGGATGGGGTTATATCAATATCGAAGGTGTTCACAACAACATTTGTTAGTGAGTACTAAACATCAGTTTCTGAAAAAATGTTGTTTAAAGCAAAATAAGGCTTTATACCAGTTCTTAAACAGGTAATCTGAGAAATCATAATTTAAAATGTGCTTCTATGTCTGTGTGTACACATATATATTTTTAGGGTTTGTGCTTTTTTTAAATGAGCTAATATGCTTCCCCTGACAAAGCCTGTTCTAACTAAACTTTCTTATGGCATTTCCTTTTATGTACAGCTTCTAAATAAGCAGTCTTCTATCCTGCATCTCCCTTGATTCTTATCAAATGTCTGTAAATGCCATGTACAGTCTGCACCAGACTTTCCAGACAGCAAAGTACAAAACTCCTAACCCTGATGTTGCGAGGATTAAAACTACTCTTAGGAGAGGTAGTAAAAGCAAATAAACATATTTATAAGATTAGACTGGCTCTTTTTACAGTGAATAAAGGACACTACTGACACAACTGAGGT
Organism: Bucco capensis; assembly: GCA_013396975.1. Lineage (NCBI taxonomy): Eukaryota > Metazoa > Chordata > Aves > Piciformes > Bucconidae > Bucco > Bucco capensis. Next base: position 36,415 of record VWZO01011885.1, on the reverse strand, counting down.
TGACATGAGTGAGATAACCAGCTAATATCTAAGATTAAAAATGCATATTTCTACTGTTCTTTATTTATACATTGCACCAGGAGGTTTCATTTGGTCTTATTTCTTTATCATTTTAAATGGTTGTGCTCAAGTCTGTGTCACATATTTGTCTCTACCACTGTATTTTATTATAACCAACTTCCTTTAGCTTTAGGTGCTGTCGTATTACCATATGTCTCTCCTAGAGCAGAAGAGAATCTTTTGGCTGCACTAACAGTACTGTGCCCATCTATATCTGGGGGCAAAGGGAGGACTTGCACTCTTGGTATGGAGGAAGGGAGAGAAACCCGTCTGAACTCTAATGCCATATGGTCTGCTTACTCACTTTTCCCCCAAACAGTGGTATCAGATACCAATATAAATACAAAGGGGCTCAGTTATTGTTTTGCTGGACAACCTCAAGAAGTCTAAAATACATACATCAGTGATTATTGTATAAGTCAGAGTTATTTTGTTAACTCAGGCAAATAATTTAACCATGACACTTCATATGTTGTATTGTTAACTTAAAACTAATAAAATACATATATGAACAGCACACTTAAGGTTAATTGCTTGTAAGTCACAAGGCAAACTTAAATGAAGCACACTTTATAAGTGCACAGTTTTACTTTTGTTGATTATGTCATAAATACAGATCTCTTCCATTTAGAACTATTTCAAGTTTTGTCATTCTTTTTTATATGTTTTTCCTTATATTTTATGTGATTTCATTTTTAATTTTCTACTGACTACATAAGATTATGTTTTGTTGGCTGTGGGAGACAACCTAGAGACCCTATTTCTTGTTGCACTGATTCACTTTCAATTCTATTGTTCTCTTCGCCCCCCCCCCCCCCCCCCCCCCCCCCCCCCCCCCCCCCCCACCC
>VWZO01011885.1:23248-35320 GCA_013396975.1 Bucco capensis | reverse complement strand
GGCACAGCTCCAACCTTTTGCTTTCCTTATCAATTTTTCTCAATAAATCCTTCAGGTCACAGCCTTTGGTCCTTTGGGGCACAGCATCAGTCCTTATTAGTTTTTTTCCTCCATAAATTCTTCTTGCAGGCAAGGGAAGGGGAGGGGGAAGACTAGCCAATCAGTTCCTCCCTCCCTCTTAAAGGTAAAAAGATGTACAAATATCAAAGGACCCCTTTCTCTTCAATTTTAGTCACCCTATGACACCCCTCTAAGTCAGCCCTGCGTCTGTCCTAACCCTATTGGTTGTTTCCCCTGTATTTCCCTGTTCCCTGGCTTGCTATTGGCTCCTGTTCCCCTGGTTTCCCCCATTGGCTAGTCAGGCCATTTCCATTCTTCCCCGGTACTTTAAGACCCGCCCCACCGTGGAGTTTGAATAAACTGTCTTTCCACCCTGGAATTCTCGAAGTGCTTATCTCTCTGGGGAACCTGGAGTGGGGACCTGTTCACCCCCCATCAGTTGGCTGCAAGGTATATTCTATTAATTTGTGAGATTGGGCATACTTGATTACAAACAGCCTAAGCATATTCCCTAAAAACCAGAAATTATAAGTTACTGTGAGGTAAGACATAGTAGTAATGGTGATTTTTTTCCAGCCACATGTTAGAAATTATTTTCTCATTAATATTTTCACTCCATTTTAATACATGGGTAATGAATGTGAAGGGTACCACATGAAAGTAAATTAATATTTTTCAGATTCTCTCTGCAGATTGCCAAGCTTACTTGAACTGTTCTTATCCATGTCTGTTACACAAAAAAGTCAGTGAGTAATGCCAGCAAAGTTAGACACACTTGAAGATATATTATTAATAAACGTCAGGGATTTTCCTGTGAAAAATGCGTAACAAAAACCTTGAACTGTCAGGAAGATAAATACCTTCTATTTTAGAATACCTTTCCTATCTAGCTTCTTGCATGTCTTTTCCCAGCATATCTAGCCATTATGTCTCTCATAATAAAAACACACTTAAGATCTAGCTAGGCACCTAACTGTGTAAAAAGGCAACTAATAGGTTTTCCAAAGGAAACAGGAGCATAAACTCTCTACGTAGTTTTAATATTCAGATACCTTTAAGTGTCCGAAGAATAGCCTAAAATTTTGTTATCTGAGTGCCCATGTTTAGGCATTTGAAGTCCTCTTTTGGTACTTAGCCAAGTATAGAAAACTTCCCCAGCTGAAAAAATAAATCGACATGAAACATTAGTGAACAAAAACTCTTCTCCCTGAGCAGCTCTATATATGAGGCTTTCTTGTTAACCCTACATGGCATCATCTTGGCAGGCAGTCCCACTCATAATAAAATTTCCTGGATAAAGTGTAGCTAAACTAAGAAATGCACAGGCAGAGAACATAGACTATACACAGCAACTAACAAGTTCCCACTTCTCAAAGCTCCTCGTTCTCATTTTTGGTCAACAGAATTCTCGGTTATGTTTTAGTGCAAATGTCAGCTCTTCTTTAAAAGTGTGGAAACTGGAAACTGAATTGCCTCTATTAGCTTATGAGTCATCTTTGATTCCTAGCTTGCAATTAGTTTGAGGCTATTTTTGGTTTTGCTGCTTCCTCTTATTATCCTACACTGAATTGGTCAATAAAAAGGAGAAAAAAAAACAAACAGAAAACAAAACAAAGCAAAAGAAAACAAGTAAGCAAACAAATATAGGGGTTTTTTTACCTTAGGTATATTTAAATGAGTTACTTTCTCTCAGATTCATCATACTATACCTCTAGGTATGCTTCTTAAAATCTGAATTGCATTTATAGGGTCCTTTCTGCATTCTGGAAAGCCATATGTAATTTCTTGCTTACTGATTGTTTTCTGAAACATTTCCCCATGTTGTTAACTTCTGCTTACTGGCTATACATCTCTAGATTTCTTTACACTATGTCTTTCATCTTAAACACTGTCATCAGTTTGAAGGATTTATACTGGGTATTCTCTACTACCAGATTTACTCTGTTACTTGCAATATTTATTTAGGCCATGACTGACACATTCATGTGGATCTCACTACAGCACTACCTTGAAGTTCTCACCTTTTACTGTTTACCACAATCACTTGTACACAATCTCTAAAGACAGCATCAGAAACACACACAGGCACACATCTCTAGCATATTTGCAATGACCATACAACATAGAGGGCTGCTGTGTTTTCCCTACAGTAATCCCATTCTCTTCTCTTCTTTTTGGATCTATTGACATTTTAGTTGCATTTTACAGAAGCATGAAAACCACATTCAGTTCTCAGACAACAAAGGATCACCTCTTCATAATCATGTTGCTGTCATGCGCTATTAATTAGTCTTTATCCCTACAATAAAGAATTTCCAAACACTGGCTAGCACACGGCTAGCACAACAAAAAAAAAAAACCAACCAACCAAAAAACCAAAAGCAAACAAACAAAAAAGCCTAGTCTTCCTTTAAAGGAACTGGCATTGCCACAGAATGCAGCTTTTCAACTACTGGTAATACATCATACACTCTGTCTAGCTTTCACTCTACTCTTCAGCCCATTGTATGAGAGTTGCCTATAAGGCCAAGATGCAGCATAAACTTAGGAAATCTACCAAGGAAGAATTTCAGATAGGTTTTATCAAAGAATGAATTAGGGTACAGTAACATCAAACCGTAAGTCTAAATAGCTAGGTAGTCCTTGTAAAAAAAAAAAAGAGAGAGAGAGAGAGAGAGATTAGGAATGATCCTACCAAGTAAATTCTTGTTCTTTTTTCTTCTCAGTGCATTTTAAGTAGAAGGCAGTAATGTAAAAATTAATTAGTCCTGAGAATATTTGAGTGACTTCAGAAGATTCTTCATAACAAGTGAATAAATCATGCATTGATGAAGAAACTTGAGTAATTCCCAGAGTAGCACAGGCCTTGGCAAATCCCGTTTCTTTAGCAGATGACCCCACTCAACCCCATTCAATGCACTTATCAGGCCCTGCAAAACCTTGCCAGGCAGCAAAAACTGCATTTGACAGTTTTGAGGACAAACTCTCAGGAGGGGTGTACCCCAAATCCCCACTGAGGTCTGAATTTAACTTGTTTAAATGTTTGCTTACATTTTGCTTACAAATAGTCTCACTGGGCTTGCAATGATTATCAACACATATCCTCACAAAGCAGAATAATCTTCTCAAACAAGTTTCCCCCAGGGCAAGATGCCTGTATTTTTCAGAAATAACCCATTAATAGAAAAAGGGAAATATGCTCTTCTGTCTCTGTTTGGCATATATCTTTTACCCAAAGCATCAACCTTAGCTAGTGAGAGAGGGTCTCAACTGGACCCTGGAGAAAAAGGGAAAGCTCTGCCTTACTTTCTTTCTTGAAGCAGAAAAGAATAAATTGGCAAGGAAAACACAATAAATCACAACCAGGATCAACACTGGAGCTGAAAATATTTAAGAAACATTTATACATATTTACAAAATGCAATACTGAGAATTAATTCACAAGGACACCCTGTACACTGGCTTGAAATTAATTTCTGCACTGACGGAATCTGTCATGCAAAGAAAAATGCTCCTATAATTCTCATTTCTGCAAAGCCCTAGTTTCATATCAACAAGTGCTTTTGCTGATAAATACAGACTGGATTAGCTTGATGCTTCAGGAGGGCTCACAGGAAGCAGTAGTAGTGATACTGGCACACAACACTACATAGCTCTTTATTGCATCCTGTAGGTAGGGACCTTTTAAAGAATTTATTAAAAGTAGTTTGAGACCTACCTCTGGCACAGGCCAAAGAAGGACACCTTCCTGAGTATTAATGGTAAAGATTGGAAGACATGAGGAAAGAAGAGGAAGTTCTAATAATTTCAATGATAAACAAAGTCTGAAAATTCGGTGCTTTTTTAATAGCATTGTCCTAGTCACACCATTCAGAAAATTTACTTCACCATTCCACTTCATTGCTTTCAAAAGTCTTATTAAGTGATGAGCTTAAATTTTGATTTCCCTTGTTATTCCAGTTATTTGAGATTTGACAAAAAACTTGGAGATATCTAAAACAATGGTTTCAAAGCCTTTGTCAAACACCTGACAAAGACTGGGACGAAATACTGGATAGAGTCCAGCAGAGTGTTGGCAACATGGTGAATGGATTGGAACATCCTATATAGAAGTAGAAGCTGAGAGAGGTGGGACTGTGTACCCTGGAGAGGCAGCTTTTCCCAGAATTACCTGGTGTTACCTGTTGACAAGAAAAGAGGCAATGTGCACAAACTGAAATACAAGTGCTGCCTGTGAATATTAGGAAACAGTTTTTGTGCTGTGAGGGTCTGAGTACAGGGACAGGCTGCTCACAGAGCTTGTGACATCTCCTTCCTTGGACATACTCAAAAACGCTGTGGATAGATCCTAGGCAGCTTGCTCTGGGAAGTCCTGCCTGAGGATGGGGGTTGTACAGGATGACCTCCAGAGGTCCCTGCCAACCTCAACCATTCTGAGATCTCTGGGACTTTCTCAGTGGAGACTACAGGTGAGCCCTTGTCTGAGAACAGCTCTCCAAGGAGCTGAGTCAGGGTGTTCTGTTAGCACCAAGAAGTTCGCCAGGGTTCCTGTTACATTGCTACACTGCCCCCTTCCCAGGCTTTTCTGCATGTGGACACCAGCCTCTCACAACAGGACCCTGGTGTTATAGTGAATGTGAAAATTGCCTGAGGTATCCATTTTCTCTCCCTTCACCCCCCTGACCGTTAATGTGTTTACTGGGAAACCTGGTGAGTGATAGCCCCTTTCCATCGGCTGAGTTGTGTGGTCGCGCGGGCAGGAGCAGGGGCCGACGAGCTGGCGGGGTGATCTTCGCCCCTGCCGGGCGGTGCCTGCCCAGCGGGGAGACGCGCGGGCTGTACCGGAGCGGCAGCACCTGTGGGGCNTGACGGGGGTGGGAACCGGGAGGGTGTGTAACACCCTGTATTTTCCTTTTCAATTGTTACATATGTATATATATATTTCTATGTTAAATAATTATTCTTTATAACTCAGCCTCTGTGTTCAATGATTTTTTTCCTTTTGTGAAAGGGGGAGGCTCTAAAGGGGCTTCCTTCCGAATTTGTCCTCCCAAACCAGGACACCTGGCTTCAGAAGGACAAGTCTTGCCTGACCAATCTAGTGGCTACACAGATGGACAAAGGAAGAGCCATGGCTGTCGTCTACCTCTAAGTCTGCAAAGTCTTTCTCAGAACATCCTTCTCTGTATGTTGGAGAGATACATATTTGATGAGTGGGCTGTTTACTGGATGAGGGTGGTGAAACACTAGAACAGGGCAATATTAATCCAGGGACCACCAAAGTCACCACCTAGCAGTCTGGAGGGGAGCACTTGGTGATGCAACCAATTCTATACATCAGCATGGTGGTGCTGCAGCCTCTGCACATCTTATACTCCAAAAGGAGGCTCCAGTAAGTATGTGGACACTTCTAAGCATCAGTACAGTTATCTCCAGCTGCCATAACTGGTAGCTGGGCTGTGGGTCCTAGAGACCTCCTACTCCAGGTGGCGACAGCCCTGTCCCTGCTGGGTGCTTCTGAGCAACCTGCTCTGATTCACTCTACTTGAGCAGGGAGTGGGACAAGAAGACCTCCAGAGGACTCTTCCAACATAATCTATTTTGGGATTGTTGTTTTTAAATAAAGCCATTTCTAACTTGACAAAGCAGAAGCAAATGGTGGTCAGAAATATTTCCAGAAAGGGACATTTGATCAAGATGTCCCCAAGAGGCAACATATTTCCAAACAAGACAGCACCTCCCTATACCTTAGACGTCAGCTAAACTGGAGCACTGGACCAAAGAAAACTTTGTCAAGATGGAGAGAAGCAATCCTATCTTTTGTCACAACAGCACCACCCTGAGCCCTCTGAGGCAGGCTGGCAGGCAGAGAAGTAGTATTTCTGTGCCCACTGCTTCTCCTCCACCCCATACCCTCACCATGGGGCCTTGTCTGAGACAGCCCATGAGGAGCCTCACATTTGTCCACGAACCCCTGAACAGCATCTCTTTACAAAACTGGGGTGGACCCACAAGTGCTCTTACCCCATATCTTACAAGGACACCCCCAGCCCTGCAGGCTGTGGGTCTCTGGAAGGGCTCTGGGCAGTATTTCTGCAGCTGAGCCCTCTCAGCTCTATATAAAAGGCCCTGGGAGTCCTGGAGGATATGAGCAAGCAACATGCCCATGCTGTAAAGGGATTGGAACATTTGCTATAGAAGGAGGACAGGCTGAGAGATCTGGGACTGTTCTGCCCAGAGAGGAGAAGGATTAAGAGGGATCTTATCAAAGCGTGCAAATACATAAAGAGTGCAAGGAGCCAGGCTTTTTCCAGTGACAGGACAAGAAGCAATGGGCACAAACCGAAACACAGGTGGTTCCTCCTGAACATCAGGAAACTCTTCATTACAGTGAGGGTGACTGTGCAGGCACAGATGGCCCAGAGAGGTTGTTAAGCCTATCCTACTGAGAGGAACATCAGCCATCTAGGCACAAAATAAATCCTATCTATTACTGTGACAGCACTACAGCAAGCCCTCTGAGACACTTTGACAGTGGGAGAAGTGGTGTCATATAAAAGAAAAAACTCCTGAAGAACATTCTGGCAAAACACAGCTGGGGCACAGACTGTGCCAAGTATTTATGATTTAGCTCATAGGCTTTGGAGGAGACTACCTGATGATATGAGGTATTCCTGCAAGAAGTTGGGATTTGCTCTCAACAATTGAGGCATTCCTGCAGGACATCGGTTTTCTCCCAGCAATTGAGTTGTTTTTATGACAAAGAAATCCGGAAAGGTCATGTAAAGTCCTTAATTTTATTTTCTATTTTACTCTACAGCAGATTCTAAATATCTGCAACTTTTAATCTAATCACATAGAGACTATTGTAATATGTTTACATTACCTGCTACCGTACAAGATATTTATTCCATGCATTCCTGCTCTTAGATACATATTCTTTTGCATAGTTAAATATCTAGACAAAGGGCACATTGAGATTAATCTGAAAGTTAGAAATGCTAACATCTGTGTAATACATGAGCATTCAACAAAGGAAGAACTGAGTAAAGAACAAACTGGGATAGGCAGTACTCACACTCCACCATAGGTAAATATCGATGCACTTACTGCAACATTCTTCTCAATATAGCAATGTGTATTCTCACTGCAGGAATACACATGAAGATCTGCAGGGCTTTTCTCTGTCAACAAACAGCAAGTCTGCTCCTTCTACAGGTACATGCCTTAATGAAAACAATCTTTAGTCTACAAACTGTTTGGGGATAAACTTCTTTCTCTTTCCTGTTTGCCCGTTTTTGCTGGCCTGAGTCAAGACTCCCTGTTACTTGTTGTAAATCACATTGTCTACTTTGTAGATATAATGTTGTTCTCAAGGCAGTGTGTTTGTGATAACTGCATGAGTCCTGAGACCCTGTTGGTGTTTTTTTCAAATTTGCTTCGGAAGGAATTTTCAAACTTTCCTGATTCCATAGTCTGAGAGCTCTTATTGTTCCTTTTGCGAAAGAGGGACTAGTTTTTTATAAGAAAATCATCTGGAAAAATATTTTTCCATCAAGGGTAGTCTACCCATGTTATGCACTTGACTTAAATGACGAAAATGTTTTGATTACAGAAAATTTACAAAAGAAGCCAAATAAAGTATTCACAAACATTCTGGGAGCTACCTGACTGGACATGGTCCAGGGCAACCTGATTTTGAGCAAGGGGTTGGGCTAAATGATCTTCAGATGTGCCGTCCAAAACCAACTACTGTGTAAATCTCTCTATTGTAACTAAAAGGAAAGAAAGATTGCCAGGTACAAAATATGATAAAAAAAGTCTTGGCTTTAAGTTGCCCATACAACTTCATGCTGTCATGAGCACTGGTTAGTTGTTCAACAAAACAGGTACTTTCTTCAGCAGGTGAAATCTCTATGCACTTTAAAATAGATATTTTAGCAGCTCTGACATATATTTCAATAAAGAAATCCATTCCTGGATTTTCTTTGGAAAGAATCTATCTTTGTAAATCTACTTTTGTTTAACCAAACTGTATATACAGTTTCCTCAGGCACAGTCTGAAAATCACTTGGGTTCTTCTGTGGCCCCTGGTGCGATAACTGTCCCAACAGCAGAGACAGCATTAAACTCATTGTCCACACTAAAGTGTGGGGAGTGATACCCATGTTCCTATAATCCTTGTATGGGCAGGATGAGCTCAGCTCTGTGCATGCTGTGTCTCACCTAAAAAAATTCCCTTGCGCAGGCTCGAGGGTGCTATCCGCTATCTTTTTATCAGTGTGCTTGTAAAAGGCACTGATGAGGAGCGTGGGTGGAACCCTCCCTGTATCTTCGTTCACGAAGCCTAGCCACGATGACGACAACGATACAGTTTTCTTTCACAAACCACTCAATGTTGAAATAGGAAATAGAATGTTTTTTCTCAGCATTTTTTAATGAACTAATTCAAGTATCAAACTAGTGATATTTATCATAGCATTTTCATAATTTATATAACAATAATTTACAAAACTGCCTTAAAAAATTTGCTTTGAGAATTTAAAGCAATAAACCTGAATTTAAAACCTCCATTTCCTCTGAAAAGCTAATGCAAAGCTTTTAAAAATACTTTCTAATTCACATCTGAGATGGGAAAAGCATGGTTCAATTTGAGCTTGTCTAGCAAATCTTAAAAGCAGCATCTAAATTGAAAATAATAATCATTTGCTCTCTAAACCAGTTTTGTATTAAAGGTAAAAGATATCCCACTGTATACAATATGCCCTGTGTATATCAGCAACATATTTCCCAAGAAACAGAATTAAAAACAGATGAATATGGAGCAGACAGGAATGCTAAGCCTGATTTGGAAAGAATCCTTTAGGAATTCAGGGTCCAGATGGTCAGCTCACTCTCAAGCTGAGCTGGTGCTGGTATGCAGATATGTTTTGTCAGACAATAACAAACACATGTCTGTTCTAGTTTAGGAGTAATTGCGTAAACCAGGTCCCAGCTTCAGGAGGAGCCACGGCAGCAAATACTGCCACAGGTGCCATGGTTCATCAGTGGCTGTGAAGCTGGCTGCCATCTAGCCTAACCCTATTATGTCTTTGAGCAGCACCAGAAGCAGCCCTTCCCTGCTTCTCTCTTCAGAGACCAACATTTATCTTGTCATCCTTATGGATACAACCATACAAGGCTCACGGGATAACCACCCTCCAGCTACACCTCTCAGATAGAATTCTTTTACTCTTCTTCCCATTTTAATTTATTCTCGGTTGCTTGTAAACTTTGTCAAACTTCATTTGTTGGGAATGAAATATCCCTTAACAGATACTTACTTCAAACTGAATTTTTGGGACACAGGTTAGCCACAAAGCTTAGTTAATCTGGAGAAGGCAATGAAAGGAATTTTCAGAAAAATGAAGCCCATCAGACATGTACATTCAGCTATCCTTGTAAATACTCCTAAATAATAAAACCTCTGAGAGGAAGAGAATAAAAAAATCACCTGACATATTCAGCGCAAGGAGAATGTTCTGCAGTTGAGTTTTCAGAAGACTTGGATCAACTGATCATACTCTGTTCTGTAACAACTCCTGTAGCATCACATCTATATTAAACTGGAGTAAATGGAGACTGAAAAGGATCAACAGTTGACATGTCTACAGCTGAAGAGTCATAACAGACAGGTATCCCAGACAAAGAGCAAGTACACGACTTTCCTCACTGTTACAACATTGATTTTGGTTTTACATGAGGCTACTACAGCATAAGCAACCACAGCAATACACCAGGAAGTGAAAGTATATGGATAGAAAAGGGAAAGACTGAGACATAAGTGTTTATCAGAGTGGAAAAAAGAAAAGAAAGTACGTAGGAAGAGGAATCAACACGGCTAGCTAGCTAGGAAATACAAAAAGCTAGAAAAGAATGGCATGGAAAAAATACAGGAAAGGCTGACAAAGGTGAGGAATGGATTGGTGTACAGGAAGAAAGGAGATGTATGAAGACATGGAGACAGCTATAAACACTAGATAAAAATCACAGAAACATAGCATGGTTTGGGTCGTAAGGAACCTTCAAAGATGATCTTGTTCCAACCCCCCTGTCATGGGCAGGGACACATTCCGCTAGACCAGGTGGCTCAAAGCCCCATCCAACCTTACCTTGAACACTTCTAGGGAGGAAGCATCCATAACTTCTCTGGCAACCTATTCCGTTTTCTCACAGTAAAGGATTTCTTCCTTGTCTCCAATTTAAATCTACCCTCTTTCCACTTAAAACCATTATCCCTTGTCCAGTCACTACAGGCATTAATAAAAAAAAAAAAAAGCTCTTTCATTCTTTTAAGCCCCCTTTACATATTGAAAGACTGCAATAAGCTCTCTCAGAGCCTCCTTTTCTCCAAGCTGAACAATAATCCCCTAGAAATCCTGAAAATGAATCCAGAACTCCAGTGTTCTTGAAGGGGACTGCCCTGAGGCAACAAACACAGATCAAACTGTGCCTACATCCATTCTCTTTCCCTTACTGTATTATCTGCACAGGAGTAACTGCCAGCAGCAATTCTATAATTTTGCTACAGTTACATATATTCTGTGACGTTCATTTTGATTTCAGAGACTCAAACTGAAATCCGTGGGGATCAGTTGCACATTGCATGTCACAATTCACTGCTGGTTTGTATTTCTATTTTCTTCAATTCTAGGGCGATGAGAAGTCTTGCCATGGAATTGGCTTTTTGTAAAGCTAAGGCTTTTAGATTCATCAAGTTAAATTGCAATTCATGAAGTTAATATTACAAATGCTTTTAGCACTTTTCTGCTTTTAAATAAGCTGTTTGCAATTTGATGATTTATATGGCCTTATGTAAGTTGTTTCTCTGAATTTTATTAATAAAAGTGTAATTCAATTCCAAAATTACTGTTTGACAGCTGATCACTCAGAAATCTGAAAGATGTGAAAATGAGTTTAAGTAGTAATAAGGGGAAAAAGAGGAATAAAAAACCCAATAGATTACTATAAATTGTCATTCTATTATAATTACATGATTTACCTCTCAATGCAGCTGTTCTTTAATTCAGTCATTAGTGAACATCTGATTATCACAGAGTATAACACATTTTAAAATATTTAATGTGTGTCTCAACAAGACTGTACATACAAAGTGGCAGCTGTACATTTTTGTTCAACAGTAGCTTCAGGTTTATTTCTCTTAGTAATATATCAGGTGTCTGTATGTGTGTTTAAATTTTCACAGCCTGGCTGGTCATGGATTCTATGATTCTATGATTAACTCTCTCAAGCAACACCATTGTGTTATTGCACATTTCCTATGGAATCAGCTATCCGGATTTTGGAATTTTAATTTTATGTACATATCAGCACGATCTATGAAGCAGGATGCTATTTTTTGTTTCCCTGTAGAAAAGGGCAACTTAATACAAACTAAAATATGTGCATAGTATTGACAGCCAGACATATGCTGACGTAAAGCAAATCAATAAAAAAAATAAGCAGATACAAAGTGCTTTAAAAACCCCTTCACACTAAGCTGCTGATGGATTATCCCTGCAATGAACAGCAAAACCAGCAGGCTTTAATACAAAAAGTGCAAGCTACAGAAGTGGGGAGAGGTTGCATTTTTCAAAATTTACTGTAGGTCTCTGAAATGCATTACTATCCAAATACAGTAAGAGACCACATTAGTGCTTGATTTCAAGCAGATAATTCCACTGAAATCCATTAGCATAACCTCTAGTATGCTTTAAAATGTTTTGTGCTGTTTCTTTGTGCTGTCTTGATGTATTGTAATTGCCTTGATCACAGAATCACAGAATCATTTGGGTTGGAAGGGACCTCTGGAGGTCATCTAGTCCAAACCCCCTGCAGTGGGCAGGGACATCCCCAACTAGATCAGGTTGCCCAGAGCCCTGTCAAGCCTTGCCCTGAATGCCTCCAGGGATGGGGCCCCAACCACCTCGCTGGGCAACCTGGTCCAGTGTTCCACCACCCTCGTGGTAAGGA
>VWZO01011885.1:1680-20468 GCA_013396975.1 Bucco capensis | reverse complement strand
GTTCCTCAGGAGGTCATGAACCTGACTTTCACCTTCAGCGGGAGGAACTTCACTGCCCTGGTCCCCATCTTGTGTTTTTTTAACTTGGGAGGTGTTGGGAGAGAGGTTGCCAGTGAAGACTGAAGAAGAAAGTTGTTGAGAACCTCAGCCTTCTACTCATCTGTTGTTATCTAATCTGTTATATAATCTGTTCTATAATCTGTTGTTATATAGAAGTTTGTCATCTGCAAACTTGCAACGGGTACACTCTACCTCTTCATCCAGATCATTGATGAATATATTGAACAGTACTGGACCCAGCACTGACCCCTGGGGTATACCACTAGTCACAGGCCTCCAGTTAGACTGCTCCACTGACAACAACAGATTCCAGAACGAAAAATACTGAAGAAAATCATAAGAAGAAAATTAATGTTTGGTTTGGTCTATTGTTGTTTTTCCAGAACAGGTTGTCTTACTGCTGACACAACACACATGGTAAAAACCTTCTGAGGATGAAAACTCTCCTTAATGAAGAGAATTGTTAAAGTAATGCTCCATATAATTTAGATGGATCAAGAATATCTAGAACTAGTGATTATGTTAAAAACCTTAGTTCTTAGCCAGGACTGGAACACACGTTAGTAACAGAGTTTGAAGGTGGTATTTTGCTCTTAAGGTGCAATAAGACTTACTAATTGTCAGTAGCTGAAGCTAGAGGAAATAATGTGCAGAAGTAAAGAATTCTGCTTTCATTAAAACAGCATGTAAGAGTAGCATTTCACCAAGAAGATAATGTAAGACCTCCCTAACAATCAGGTTTTGAAGTCATAAAGCGTCACCTTCAGATCTTAGTCCAGTGGATTGCAAAAGTAGACTTTTCACTGCTCTTCAGTCGATGGCTTCTGAAAAGTTAATTCATGCCTTTCTCCATAATTTTTTCCTACTCTACCAAGTAAGCCAACAAATGTTGCTAAATGCCCTACAGGAAAACTGCCTTTTACTCCTCTAATATTGCTGTATTTTCCTATTGCACTCCAAATCTGTACATAAAAGCTCATATAGACCCGCTACACTCACGTAGATCTTTCTCAGTACTACTTTTTTTATTTTAAATGATATCTTTCATTATTCCTCTTGCACAGTAAAATTACTGGAAGACTGCCATTTGATCAGTCCATGTTACATTTTTGGGGGAACACCAGCATTATGACTATCCTTTCTCATAGTTTATGCTACACATCAGTATTCCCATAGCTAGGCACATGACAAGGCAATTCAGTCTGAACATTTGAATAAAGGGCCTTAGTGTTATTCCTGTTAGAAGGCTTCAGGAAATGGCTGTAATGATTGGCATTTATGTTCTCAAACTTCATGTTTTCTTCAGGAGTAGCAGGCTTCATCCAAAATAAATGGGTTATTTAAAGCAACAGATGGTTTTCAACAGAGAGATTAAAGTTTAAATTAAAAATGCCCATAATGTCAATTCATTGGGCATTAGGTAGATATTCCTATATCTTTTGATTTTCATCAAATGCATAGTATATTAATAGGTGGTCTTTCCAGCAATTTGTTTAATTTACTGTGTACACATATGTTGTACTACATCCACTATGTGGGAATCTGTTACAAAAAAGGTTAAGTGATTTACAACTTCCCCTCTCTGTGCAATATCTTGAAAGGAAGCATCCATATGGACATAACAGAAGCAAATCACAGATTTCATATCCCTGAAATCCAAGGGCAGTAGACTGTTAGACATTTAATATACCAAAAGGCTGGCACAAGGCCAGTCTTTTTAATGGTCAGAGATAGGTGGATGTACAAACACATTTGTGCCAGGCACCACATTGTACTACAAATGCCTAGGACATCACAGATCTTACCATCTGCTTGAATCGAGGAGCCACAGATGTTCAAACCTCCATATGAGCTGAGTCCAGAAGCTGCATACAACATTCAGATTCTGAGAAGTGTGAATAGTAAAACTCCAGCCCTTGATTTAATTTTTGAGTGGTTTCAAGTATAATTGCCGTTTTATAGCCTTTGTTTAAATTACAGTTTGTACACATAAATATCTACTTACCAAAGTAATTTTATATTAGTGTGTATATTACTGAAAGTAGAGAAAATACAAAGTGTATTGTTATACAGCTGTATTTTCCCTTCTGTATTACTTTATACACAAGGAAGGAATGAAAAGACAAAGATAGAAGTCAAAGCAGACTCCTTGTCTGTAAATTAATGAAACTACAACCCTTCACATCGATGACCAGATCTCAAAGAGCTTAAATAGGATGGCATCCTTAGGTAGTAAGATAAAGAATAGCCAAACTGCATTTCAATTTCTTAACTACTAAATGTTGATTTTTTTAAAAAGAAATTATGATACAGATTGAATAAAATCTTATTTCTATTTATGTACTGTGGTCAAGTGTAATTTTTTTTAACAGAAACGAGAAAGCTTAAGGTATAAAAGAGATAACTACAATCACAGAGAAATATAGATTTAAATAATCATGATTTGTGGCATCCCTTGTGTTCTCAAAATTTAGGTTTTTCAGTGAAATTGAGTATAGAACAGCTTTCAAGTTTGCCAGCCCAGTTTACACAGTAAATGAGTCCCTCATTCCATCTAGATCCTTTGTGTCATAGGCCCTTTCTTCTACCTCAGCTCCTAACTCACCCTCAGACCACTTACAAACATGCAAATCAAGCACAAATAAAAAATTTTTAATCCACACTTTAAATATGTACATATATGCACACAACTAATTCCAAAATACAGAAAATGCATAAAAAGCTGCTTCTCTCCCTTTATCATCTTTTCAAATCTCTTATTCCACAGGAATAATTTCATTTTCTAATTTGGCAACCTATAAATTATATACTTGCAGTCCTTACTTGACAGAATCTGCCCATGAAAATTCAAAAAATTTTGGTCTGCATTGGTTTGGCAGAACTGAAGACATAAATGAGAAATACTTAAGACATAATGTATCAAGAAAGCTTACAGACTGTAATATAGATTTTAGGCTATAACATGGCTGAACTTCTCTAGCTTGCAAAATCACTGTAACAGGTAAAATTTTCTGGTAAATTATTTAATGCAAAAGACAGTCATTCGTCATACAGAGAACAGCAAGATCCAGTGAAGCCTTGAAGGAACAGCATGTTCTCTGTACATAAGCCAGGAGCTATGCTACTTGGGGAGAATATTTGTGTTACCGCCTGAAAATGTAAATACATCTGTATTCTACGTTGGGTAACAATACGTTTATTCAAGGAAAGCAAGATGGAACACAGCAACAGAGTATTAGTTTTTAGATCAAAACTCAAAACCTGACACAAAACAGTCCTTCATCCTTAGATGCAAATTCATGCAAACAACCAGTACCCTTTTTGCTTAAGGCCTTTTCCACATACATAAAAACATAAATGCTTACTTGCTATGAACATCTATACATGCATCTTTGAAGTATATTTTAGTATCAGTAAGTTCAATACACAAATATTTAGAGAAGGGACTGCAAAGAAAATATTACACAAGCAAGCCAAAAGCTTCATTAATAATATGACTTGGAAGCTTTTTCTTTTCCCCTCTGGGGCAAGTTGCATCACACACTTTGCTTAAAAGTATAAACCAACATTTTCAAGAGGCTTTGAAGATATTAATTTGAACAGCTAATTTTAGCTTCCGCATGATTTTGTGATTCCCACTTACTCCCTTTGGTTTCCTTCTAGTTCTAAATGTGATTTTAACTTGTTTTTTCTCCTGAATTTCTTCTTCTTTTTCCTGAATTTTCTTTCTTCGCTCTCTCTGCCTTCCTTGCCTCCCCTCCCCCCACCTTAAAATCTGCTGAGTGTTCTATCAGAACACATAGATACATCTTAAGGGCGTTTTAAGAAGGTGTAATTCCTTATTATACTGGCAGTGTTGCATCAAAACTGGGTTCTTTACCCAGTGTGCAAAAACGAATCAACACACAGAATTGAGACATTTGTTCTATTCCAGTTCTGCACAGGAAAGGGTGCTAGTGACAGTTTGCAGTGCTAGCCCACCACCTGAGGAATAACTAGGGTCTCATATGCAAAATGGGAACAAAGAAGAAACTACAGAAGGGTAAATAACTTCTTAGTCATTGTCACACCCAACTTTACATATGAAAACAGAAATTTACCATTCTCTTATCTCCAGATACCTGTTATCCTTGTTTGAGATTAGCACCTCAGGCAAACCATGGAATTCTTGTAACTGGTAACCCTTTCTTTCAACAACAAATGCGATTGCACTTTTTGTGTGGTTTTGGTTTGGTTTGGTTGGTTGGTTTGTTTTTCCCGAGACTGTTTTAACTGCTCTCAATGAGCAGCCAGAAGTAATTTAGAATGAAAAAATCTTTTGTTGTTGTTGTTGATCTTAAGCTAGTTCTTTGTTTTTCAGGCTCTGAAATGTTCAATATACCTTAGGCTAAGCAAAATTAATTTTCATGTGAATCCTAAATTTCTGGTTGTAAGTTCTATATTTTCTGTATGATTATAATATAAAATCATAACAACACAGCCACACTAAAGCATCCTTCTACAAAGCCAAAGTAATTTAGATTCATAAAACTAAGGTATATAAATCTATTTATTTCCAAGATAAGCAGCACCACACTCAAAGTCACTGATATCACTCAATATTACATAGTAACAGCAACAGAAGGCCTTGTCAGATCCTCTCTGATTTTGACCTGTACTTAATTCCCAAGGCTGCTGTGAATTATTAGAAGCGAGGGCATGGGCTAATTGCCCTACTGAGAAATTGTCATGGTTTTTTAGGGTCACTCCTCTCTGCTGTTTGTATGAAAAACCCACCACTGGTACAGGCTAAAGATGTGTCTCATGGCTAAAATGGACATATTTTTTGGTGAGTGTTCCCATTATTTTTTGTTAGTGTTTTGGGGTAGGGGTTTCTTCACATAGCTGACAGCTGGCACACAGAAACACCAGTGCAAGAAAGGCTTCTACTGGCTGCAAAGGGCTTACAATTAACTACTCGTGAGGAGACTGCAACACAAAGCTGAACATAGCTGCAGTCAGTATTCTGGTGCTGTCCTGAGCAGACATAGTTTCAACATTTGTAAGCATAATGTTTACAAAATATTTCCAAAACATGCTGGATTTTTTTATATAAATTATGTTGCTACCCTTGATACCTGAATTTATACTTAAATTCACAAGCAAAGCATCAGACCTTCAGGTTTAAAGAGAAGTTTAGTTCTTTTTAGTATTTTTTTCAGCCAGTAGGACTCAGGGTACATCCTATATAAAAGCTGTAGCATGGACTGTCTTTCCTGCAAAGTTAAGCTCCCTTGTGTTTATTGACAAAAGCCTCTGGCATGTTTTAAACAAGGACGCCAATCGCAGACTCTCTACTAAACAACCAGGAAAATATCTTGACGTGTTCTGAAAAAAACAGCTATCTATACTTCCTGAAGTGGATATAAAATAGTGGAATAGTTATTCTGCATAATAGAAGACAAAAAGTTTGTTTCAAGTAGCATCAGTATAGTCAAGGAGGCAGTGAACTATGAATTAATGGAGCATCTACAAAATAAGCAGTAAAATGTTCAGTGCAGCCTAGTTCTGCCCTAACTAGCCATGGCAACACACACCTATAGTGATTCTGGGATCAAACAGGTGTCCTAATGTGGACCTTAACTGTCCCAGTTCTTTCCTACAGATATCTCTAATACTGCATCACATTGCAGGTATATTCCAGAATTTCATTCCTTCTTTGGCTGCTGACCTGTTCTGACTTGCTCAAGGTTATGTTTAAATATGTGCATATTTTCATACCATGCCTACCATCCTGTTTAGTTTATAATCTCATAAGGGCAGGGACTGCCTTTTACTACTTGTTTGAACAGCATCCAGCATAATAGGACTTTGATCCAGCCTGTAGGCACTGCTTGCAATTTATTAGATTCACCTGTAGAATTCTCTATCAATACAGTTTCAGTTCCTGGAAACACAGCATTAACACTATTGGAACAGTGCAGCTACCCAGCTGCAACACAGAACCAGTTTTCCACATTACTCCCCTTAAGATCACAGCAAATATAGTGCCGCAGGAAACTCACTTAAACTTGCAAGCCTTTTTCCACAGTCTTTTTTTATTGAGCACAGGAAAAGTAAGGTAGCAATGTTCAGAGCTAATAACCTAACTAGAATAAAGAAATTATCACAGCAGAGATAACTTTCATTCAAATGAGAAATGACAAGTCACATGGCTGTTCAGACCACTCTACCCCATTCTCCAGGTTTAAGGTGTCACCAAGTTATTTCCTTCTGCTTCACATATGTCAGAGAAACTATGCTGAAATCAGCTTGTAATATCTAAGAGAAATATTCTGGATTCCTTATTTTAGAAATATCACAGAGACTAAGATTTCATACTATAGTTTGCTGCCTCACTTAATGCATGCCATCTCAGTCAGACTGATTTCATGGCAGGTCAGATTTTATATTACATATAAAATAGTGTATTTATTTACTGTATGTGACCATTAATCTAAAGCCAGCCAAAGATATCTCAAGTATTTCCTGTGTGAGCAAAACACTTCATATTTTTTTAAACTTCTTAAAGAGTTTACTTTGCTGACCAACCCACATCTAACAAAAATGCTTTTGACAGTACCACTCGTAGTGGTATCACTTTGTGATGGTCACTTTAATCTTGCATTATTCTATGCAATACAATGTAAGACATGAAAGCAGCAATATTGCTAAAATTACATTCCTATTTTCTATTAGAGGTTCAGGAGTTTCTTTGCTAGCAAAAGGTTTTCACAGAAGTATTACAAGGGTATTTTCTATCCCCAGAAACCATAATATTCATTAGAAAGAGCAAGTCAGCTGTCTGAAGAACATTTACTGTTTTAAATTTGTTTACTCACATAAATCCATCTGAAAAGCCATGGCTTCAAGAAGGGAAGACAGTAAGAAACAACACAGGCTTACATCATGCTAGCAGAACTTCTTAATATAATCCAAGCTATCTCCCAGCAAATGCTAGCTTTATTATTATTTTTTAGCTTTCATTGAATTTCACACAATGAAATTATGTTTCAAGTTGAGAAACAAGAAATGTGGTATGTTCTTTGCATCAACTAATGTATTTATTGCAATGAATGTGACCTTGGAGCATTTACTAGAGAGATATAGAGTAGTAGTTTAGTAGCTTTCTAATTTCTGATTTTAATCTCGTGCTCTATTGTTTTAAACCTGAGTTGCACAGTGGTGACAACTGACAATCTCGGGAAACTAACAAGGGAATCACCGTGATAATTCCATCTGAGTAAACTGAAGATCCTGGACAGCATTTCCCACTGGTTTCTAATTCACTGTGAGCAGAATTTGTTTTTAAACATATGAACTCAAACATATTGGCATTTTTCTTGCTACAAAAACAACCTCTGCAAACTAAGGAAACCATCATAGCACCACCAATAAAAAAAAAATGTGGGGGTGGTGCAGAATGTGTTATTTAAGCTTTACAGTGTTTAAAATACTAGATGTTATCACTATCCTTCTTTAAACTGGTGTGTCTGTTCTTACTTAGAGAGTATAAAAAGGAGTGGGGGTTCCTTATTATGCTGCAAAAGCTGACAATTGTGTGCATTTATTCAATAGTTCTACTACAATTGCTAGTATAAAATATACAAATTGTATGAAAACGTGAGACATGCTACGTGTCTTGATTAGGTGTAGATAAGGTGTAATGCAAAATCACTATACTTTAATATGGAAGGAATAAAAAATACAGCGAACAAGCACAGCCCATTTCAGAAATGAATGAACCCCAAAGGTACTGACCACATGCAACATCATGAAGCTATTTTAACCCTAGCAAGAGAAGTGCTACAAAGTTAACTGTCTCTGATCTCACACAGCACAGAATCTCAAATGATAGCTGCTAGTGAACAACTTCCTAAAGCAAGCATTCTTGTTTACAGTATGTAATTAACAGAGTAGAAATAGTCAAAATTACTCACAGAGTCCTGAAGATGCAATAGCAAACTATCTAAGACAGGAAATTCCAGTGCAATATTATGAAACAAGTAGGAATAAACATGCATAAAGTCAGGAACTGACAGGCCTCTGGATTACTCCAACTGTAGGAATCATGCTAGTGCATGCTGGGCTACACTTTGTGAAACGGAGCCCAGGAAACAACCAATCACTTAGCTCCTCCTAACAAGTCCAACTGGCTATGAAAAGCTGGAGGTGCTGCACAGAAGAATGAAGAGGAGCTATCCCACATAGTAAGCTGCTTATCTAGGACTGCCTTCTGTGTAGAGAAAGGGAAGCATGTAACAAGGAAAATAAATAGGAAAAAGACTCACAGCTTCATTGTTGAAACAACAGAATAAATATTGATCTACAGGCAAATCTTCCATTTGTAGTCAGATGGCTAGTGTTATAGTCAAGTATTTGTAGTATCAGCTAAAATGTTTCAGATGACCACCATCCTTCTTAGTATTGATTTTTTTTGCATCATTGACAGAAAGCTATGCAAACTGGCTTTGTAATTCCTATGCAATTGTTTCAATGCGCTCCTGCTCTTAATTTAAATATGATACTGCTCAATGTGGAACATCCCTCTGTAAAATCTGTTAGAGTAAGATTTACTTTTTTCAGATCACAGGTGGCTGTTCAGGGCATTAATGAGGAACCCTTCCTGGAAAGCCATCTGCTTGGTCCTGAGGTTTAAGATTTAAAAGACTATCATTTACCAGAAAGATAAGAAGAGAAACAAGAAAGTGTGTCTTCAATTAATAACAAAAGCCCCCTGCTTTAAACAGCCTGGAGCTAACCAGAATGTACATGATAGAGCATATGGAGCTGAAGTTGTCCCTCCTGGGAAATTCCCTAATTTTGAAATGTGGGGTTGACCAATTTGAAAATAACACCATTTTGATATTTTCTGTGAAATAAATTTTCTGAAGTGCTTCAGACAAACAGAAAACATTTTATTCTTAATGTTGTTTTGTTGAATAAAAAAATAAATAAAATGTATAGTTTTATCCAGTGAAAAACACAAAGCAAGATAAGAAACTTTGATTTTACTGTTATCTTCCTGTAAACATGCCCTCTGAATTATCTATGTTGATAAATTTCTTTTTACTCAAAAAAGAAGAAACAAACTCAAATACAAAAAAGAGCAACCATTTGTTTGAAAAGAGCTCTCAACCTGCTTATACAATAATTAGTAATATTAGTAATATAGAATGAGAACATAGATATTTTGGGATGAATTTTACAAGGATGGAAATTATTTAAATTTGGTTGTTTTATCTTTAAATCCTTTTTACATATGGTTATTCTTGACATTCCCTGCCTTTATGTCTTTCAGCTTGTAATCCATGCCTTAATAAATTCCGAAATTTCATTGGCAAACTGTATTTTACAAAATCTGCTCCAGTATTTGCTGTCAAGACACCCATATTCAACAGCTTCTACAGATATTTCACGGCTTTAGATACTTTCCTAGATGACAGTAGCTTTAGATGGCCATCTGGACCATCTTGTCCTGCTGGGCATTATTACTATATTAGAGAAATGGAAGCCTTTAATCTCACAAATCAAGTCTTTTTGCATACCTAAGTAGTCTTCTCCCCAGGTCCCTGGTCTATCACTAAATGTAGCAATCATGAGCTATATTCAGCACTATTTCATTCCTTTTAAATGGCTTTTGATGAAAAATTACTACGCAAAAAGAAAAAAAAAGTGCTGAAAATAAACAGTTAATAACAGACACTTAAAGTGATATTCAGTTACCTCGTTTCTGTTAATTAGATGAAATTCTCAATGTCCTACAGATTTCTGAGCAACAGATAAAAGGAATAACTTTATTCAAAGACTCTTCAGTTCCACAGTGACTGAAGAACACCCACCTCCACAGAAGAGCATTTGCTAACCGAAGGGACAAGCGGAAGTGACGACGCACATAAAAAAAAAATAGTTTTAAAGGGACACTATTATATAATTTAACCTAGAAATGTGACAATATTCTAATTCTACCTATGGGTTGCATACAAAATCTTCAGTTATTTATATCCATTGTCAGTCTCGTCACTAGCTCATATCCTATTTGACAAATCCTAAAAAGGAACACGATGGCTTCACAGACTTTGTATTTGAATTCATTATCTTTGCAAAACACATCTCCAAATTGAAAAAGGAAACCCTATAAATTTCAATTTCAGCATCCTGCTGCCATGATATAGGAAAAATAAAGCAAATACTAGCTGGTTTCTTTCCATGATAACTGAGGAATAGCCTCTTCCATGGAAGTGCATTTGCTAATGAAAGGGATAAATGGACAAACACGCAGACACCCATGAAAGTATTTTTTTCCAACTAGTAGGGTGCTGTCTTTGCCAAAACATGGGCTTCATAGTCCTCACTTCCACCCCACCATCCACTGAGACTGTGGCAGGCTCTGCAGGTAGGAAGGAGAATGCTTACTTCATCTCCCTGCCAAAAATGGGGTTTTTTTATAACTTTCCCAATTAAATGTGAAGGTCCTACTCCTAGTTTTTTCAACAAAGAAACCTACCACAACCTTCAGCTACACCCTCAAAGAGTAGCAGTCTCAGGTTTTCCTTCTCAAGATCACAAAGATCTTGATCATGATCCTTCCATTTCCACCAGTACAGGAGATACACAGTCTGACGCATTCAGTGTTTTCAAAACTAATTCCACTGCAGTACCATATTAAATGGCTACCATTACCTTATTTGCTGTATAACTCTGGACAGTATCATATTGCCAGTTTACTGTAGTTAAATTTAAAACCAAATCATTTACCGAAACAAAATCTGCAGTTATGGAAAGCCTTCACTGAGTAACTGGAATGTATGAGGTAAAGAAATACAGTTAATCCTTCAGTACTTAAGATATCATATCCTTGGCATTTCATTTTTTTTCCTATCTTGTTAAACTATTCATCTCCATAATAGGAGTTTTCTAAAGGTAATTGATTCTTTCTGTACTAGGGTCTCTTTCAGAGCTCACTGATTTATTGTGTTTGTGGGTCTGCCACACTGGCATCAACTTATGTACTAATGAAGTTGGCAACTATAAAAGTAATGCATTCTTCTGCCAGTTACCATTTTTTTTTAAAGCAGTTCACCCACAAATTATTTCTCTTTGCCAATATTTGAAATACTTTTGTTAGCTGAAAACCTTTTAAACACTATAGTGTACAGGTTCACAGGAAAACTTATCAAGCAGGAACTTCAGCACTTACCTGGCCTGGGGGTTAGTTTTATTGGCAGACTGAAGAAGAATCCCATTTTCATAAAGGAAAGTGTCTGGGCATAGCAGACACTGAATGTTTAACTGATTGAAGGAGACAGGCACAGACTAGGTATGAGTGAGGCAGCTTGGTAATTGCAGTTGGCTCTGTGGGAAAGTGCTAAATGGGGGAACTTCCTTCCTCATCTCTTTTTAGCCAAGTTAGGACCTGTGAAAGAAAGGCTGCCCCTATCAGTGACAGTTAGGCTGTCCAAAAGAAGAGTGCAAGACTAAGTTACGTTGCACTATATTCCAATTTTCTCAACACGGTTTCAATCCTGTTGTGAATACTGTGATACTGTGAATTATGCTGCATGTTCCCTAGGTTTCACATTCTTTTATTCCTGCAGTTGCAAGAGTGTCTAATCATGACCAGGTATATATGAAACAAAAAATCTGCAGATTTACTTGATCCTGAAGAATGTATTTGTGTTTAGCTTTCTTAGGGTTACCTGCAATCTATGAAGTTCATACGGAGGTAGTTGTTACTCATTTCTCTGTATGGATTAACTGTATAAGTACCATCTACAAAATCAGCCCTTGCAATGCACATACACAAAATATACAGAAAGAAAGGCATACTGCTTTCACACCTTGCTCTAAGAACAGCAGGGAAATCCTACACACTAGGACAGCATTGAAAATAGCAGAGGTCTGCAGGCAGGCTACAAGAGAAGTTCTGTTTACTCATCTGATTAATTAGCAGGTATTATCTGATGGTGAATATCACATGAAGAATAAGTTTTCCCTGATAAGATTAGGAAACCAGCACTATGCGTTGAATGACTTGAGGCATAAAAAATACACACAATAGTTTAATAAACAAGTTGTTCATACCTCCAGATACTGATTTTATTTTACACAGCACTAATGCCAACAACTACCAGATTGTAACAGATAATTGTAGTTTGTATTATGGTTTTCTGAAGGAAATTTTCTGAACAGTGTACAAAAAACATGGAAAATATGCAAGGAATGGGGCATACGATCCATGAATATACATCCTACCTCAGAAGCTGAAGGACTTCTTCCATCATCTAACTAGATAATGATTTAGCAAGACAATACACAGAAGAATGTGGAACTCCTGCTTAGAGTAAACAAGAACAACCTCTAGTTCAGATTGCACTATGAGGCTACAAAAATCAAGCCAAAGAAACAAGAATGCATGCATAGCAGATATTTTTGGAGGAAAAAGTCCTGTATACATATATTAATTTAGAAACCCAAGGATTCATCAGTATTACTGGTTCAACCAGTTCAAAACTTGCTACTGGATGCATGGTTAACTGGCAACTTTAATAGAAAAAGGATACAACTAATTTTTGCAGCTAATCAGTTCTGCATCAAGGAAGAGCAGTTTGTATAGTTTGACTGTATTACTTGCTCACTTCAGTATGTAAGCCCACTCAAAATCATGCTGCATTGTATGCATGCACTTAAATTGTGTTTCAGAATGTTTCAAGATCCCAAAGAACTTTCAAGCCAACTTAATATTTAGTAAACATTCTTATTTAAGTAGCTAGAATAACTATCTATAGTTTATTTTATTAATAGAACAGTTACACTAAGTCAGAAAGAAAATTTTTTAAACTGGAGAGGAGGAGATTTAAATTGGACATTAGGAAGAAGTTCCTCACCACAAGGGTGGTGGAACACTGGAACAGGTTGCCCAGGGAGGTGGTTGAGGCCCCATCCCTGCAGGCATTCAAGGAGAGGCTTGACAGGACTTTGGGCAACCTGATCTAGTTGGGGATGTCCCTGCCCAGTGCAGGGGGGTTGGACTAGATGACCTCCAGAGGTCCCTTCCAACCCTAACCATTCTATGATCCTATGATTCTATGAAATTAATTTAGCCCAATATCCCAAATTTGACAGTGAGCTATGTGGGATGTTTAGTGGAAAACATGCCTACCACCACCAAAACAAACAAAGAAGCAACAACAAAGAAAAACCCCAAAACCAAATACACACACACACAAAGATGTGGGGGAAGGGGAGAATATAAAAAATCTTTCTTATTAGAATCCTTTGCCTTTCAATAAAGCCTGGATGGTTTAACTGAGATCTAGAACTAAATTCACATACAGAGATGTGAAAAAACCCTACTCTGTACAGCACTTACTAAAAAAAAAAAAAAAAAAGTGTAAAATTCTCTCAGTTTAATACAGGCCAAGAGAGACACAATACTTTTACTGTAATAACTGACTCTGGCAAGGAATCCAGTCTTCAAAGTCAGACGAGTTCATAAACTACCTGTGAGGAAGTGAAGTTATATGAAGTGCTACTGTATGACTGAGCATCATGCATACAGAGAACCAACCATGTGCTACCAAAGCTATATTACTTATATCCCAGACCAGCAATGATGAAACATTGTTAAATCTCACTGGTCCTCAGGAAACCATAGTCACATTTACACTAAGGAAAGGCTGAAGCCAAGGGAAGTTAGACCACCCACAACGGCTGGTCCATGAAGACTTCATGGTCCGTGGTCCTATGAAGGGAGAAGGTTAATAAAATTATTCCAGAAACAGTAGAAGATACAGGGACATGATTAGGAGGCTCAGTAACTAAAGAGCTGTAGAAGAATTTAGAGACTCTCAGAGATACACAGGAAGCTTGTTTCAAAGGACTCATAGGAGATAAACATATTTTAAAAATGCTTTCACTTCCACATATTTCTCCCACAGAGGTAAGAAATTCAGATGAAGAGATGAAAGAGAAACTCCATGTTCTACAGAACTATTTTTCATTAAAAAGACCTTCTTTTCTCCGTAGTAACCACTATCATCTGATCAGGAACAATGAAACTGTCTCAAAGAGCCTAACACAGCGTGTCGTTAAAAGAATGATAAACCTTATGCTCAAACACATGCCAGATAAGCTAAGAGAGCAGACACAGTAAGTTTGCAGTGCTGTCAATATACCTTGTAAGTAATCAGCTGGGGAAACATCTTACAAAGCTTCTTTTTTCTTCCTTCCAGAGAAGTCTGACTGTATTAGAAGACCATGTTTTGCATTGAGAACTTAAGCACTAAGGAGATTAAAAATGAGAGCTCTACAGTTATCCACAACACTGACACATTCACTCCCAGCAGAAAGAATGTTTGGAATCCTCTGAGAAGAGATAGTAATTGTGTTAGAAACTAGCTATAAAATCATAAAACCTGTCATTTCCAACTTCTAAATACTGACTTTCAGAAATTTGTAATATTTTGGACAGGATTTGCAGAAGAGGCTTTTGTTTGGAGGAGGAAAGGGGGTATGTATGTAGCTTCCTAGGTTTATACTGAGAAAAGCAGTATGCATTATATCTGTCCAAATAAACCTCCAGTAACTTTTGGAAGGAGCTGGTAAATGTTGCCTCACATAGCAGACTAAGCACTGAAGCACATAGCTACAATTCAATGACATTACTGACAAGCCCAGTAACTTGGTAGCCTGCTGGTATGGATGAATCACTAAGGCCAAACATTGGCTCTCAAGAAGTGACAATGAGTACTGAAGAACTAAAAAAAACCTATTATCTGTCTCTCTATCCTAACATCAAGCTTGTATTTCATTGTTTCCAGTGGGGAAAAGTAGAAATATTCAAACTATTTGTTGCATCTATAAATAGAACCAGGTACAAAACAGAAAGAACGGGGAGAATTAAACCAGCACATTCCCTGCCTAGTGCAACTCTCAGAGGTGCCATGAGTCAGACTGGTATTAAAGCCAGAAAATCCTCAAACACTTTGTGACACCCCTACGAAGTCACTGGGAGAGGGAAGGGAGAAGTGCAAGGCTGTTAGGAAGAAAAGTTAGAATGTCAAGGGAGAAGAGTTAAAGAAACAGCCTACACTTTTACCTTTTTTGGGCACCCCACAAGTTCAATGGCAGTGACAGATCTGTGCAGGGCTGGACTCTTGCCTTGATCTTCCCTCTCACCCTCTCTGGCAGTCTCAGATGTTCTTAGTGAAGCAGCAGCTGTGTGACAGCAGCTATGTGAGCCCAGCTTTGTTCATACATGCAGTTATTTCAGCACATTGCCTTTCTCTTTCTTTGCAGAAAAAAAAAAAATCTGGCAATTTAATACTTTGGATAGCTCAGCTAGACCTGGATAGGATTTGACTGGATAGAGAAAAAAAAGTCATGAACAAAATAGTTCTTTCAGTCCTGGTATTCTTTTTCTCAAACAATTGTTGTGAACAAGGGCACAAGAAATTTAAGAGGAAGCATTTTCTTTCTGGAGGGAAATATTAGGCAATAAAGTTTTAAGCAGAGCAGGTTACATTTATGGTTGCAAAATGCCAACTGACATTGTCTTAAGAACATATTTTTTAAGAGCTGTCAGGGTCATCTCTAGACCACAATCAAATTGTATAAACCTGGACAGAGAAAATCATGCTGGTTGTTCCTGTCACACTCTCATTTCTGTTGCTGTGCTTACAGAAGGCAATACCCTAGAAGTTATGGTTTAAGTTACATTTCTTTCCAACTCATCCTTCCCTAAAGTCTGTTCACTGTCTAGACATGGATCATCCACAGCTTTTTCTAGTCAGTTTTTCCTCTCTGTACAAAATATGAAAAGTTTAGAGAGGCCACTTGAACATCCTGTGTCCTCTTTACCCTTAGTCCAAAGAAAGGCTGTATTTTTTGCCTTCATAAATAAGTTATAATAAATTTATAAAGAAATAAATAACCTGGAGCACTGTGTGCAGTTCTAGGCCTCACAATTTAAGAAAGATTTGAAGGTCCTTGAATGCATCCAGAAGAGGGCAACAAAGCTGGTGATGGGGCTGCAGGAAATATCCTGTGAAGAGTGGCTGAGGACTTTGGGCTTGTCTAGTATGGAAACAACGAGGCTGAGGGATGACCTCATTGCTTTTTACAGCTTTCTGTGGAGGGAGGTGGAGAGAGAGGTGCTGAGCTCTTCTCCCAGGTATGCAGTGACAGGGTGTGTGGGAATGGTTCAAAACTGTGCCAGAGGAGGTTTAGACTGGACATTAGGAAGCATTTCTTTATCAAGAGGATGGATAGATACTCAAATAGGCTTCCTAGGGAGATGGTCAATGTCCCAATCATGTCACTGTTTAAGAGGCATGTAGATAATGGACTTAATAATATGCTTTAACTTTTGGTCAACCCTGAACTGATAAGGCAGTTGGACTAGAAGATCATTGTAGGTTCCTTCCAACTGAACCATTCTATTCTATTCTATTCTAGAGAAGGCTAGGTCTTTGAAATTGCATTGCACTGGAAGATCACTAGCAATGGACAACCATATAGTAAGAATGGCCACACAATGTCAAACCTAAGTTTCATAGAGTTTGGGATCTTCTCTCCCAGTGGCAAGCAGACAACGCCAATGAAAGAGTGAACATGTAAAAAATGCCTCTCCAAGATGCACCTGAAAACCTCACCAAGCTGAATGCACTAAATCAAAGTCATCATTGTGGCATTTAATAACTACCAGTTAATTGTACCCTTCCACTAATTTATCCAGCTACATTTTGAATCCATATAAACCTTCAGTATTTGTAGAAACTTGTTAGGAAGAAGTACACAGTTTATAAAATCCACATCCTTTTATTCCAGATGTGACACCTCCCTCTAGGCTTATTTGATTATTCCAAGATTTTGTATTTAAAAATGCAACAAATATTTGTTCCCTATTCTTCTCTATCTCATTATATCCTAGACATCAATTTTGCCCATCCATCATCTATTCTCCAGGCTATTCACTTCTCATATGAAAGCTCTTCCTACATTCTTTGTATGGCTACACCAGCAACATCTACATTGGGAAAATGATAATCTTTTGATAGTAAATTCTTATATATCCTACACTGCACTGACAGCAAATGTCCTACCTGTCAACAGCTGTCACCTCTCACACTTGGACTCCGTGCAGAACTGAAAGAGGTTTGTAGCATTGTCTTTTCTCTCTCTCTTCCCCCTTATCTCAGAGGGGGTCAGCTTACACCTCCTCCTATAGTAATGCAATAACAGAAAAGCCTCTTACTGCACTCTATCTCTGAGAGCTTTCAACATATAATAGAAGACCAGAAGTATGAATCATAGTCACAAAGATATCTCTCTCCAGGTGAAGGTCACTCTCAGTAATTCCATTTATTTCAGTTTTTAAGCTTAGATTAAGTAATTTAAAAGCTTCATTACTACTGCTAATGTTGTTGTTGAATCTGATCTTTTAACAGTTTTTAATTTTCAATACTTCATTTTTTCCTGTTAGCATAAGTTGTTGTGGTGGGCAAAGTAGCAGACTTAATAGCTGTCTTTCTTGTGCTGTCAGTTTTTCAGATCTCCATGTGAACAGCTTTGTTTTTAAAGGTTATTAAATTCATCAGCGGTTATGATGAGGTTCTTAGATTTGTTGTTCATTTTTAGACATAGCACACTTGCTAAACTCCTAGAAAAATGCTATCTTCTCTGAGATTTACTTAAGTCACTGTTGAAACTGAAATCTATTTCTCCCTTTTCAGAGTCACCATAATGACTAGTTTTGTTTTATTGTCACATATGATGAGAACTTGACCTTTGCATTTGAGCAAAGTTCTCCTACTGGTTGAATGGGAGAAATTTTTCTTCACATCTGTTTAATCAGGCCCTGAATGAAATATGAAACTTTAGTAGCAAGGGACATCATTGTCTAAGTCTGGCACCAAACCTTTAAACCCATTTGAAATCTAAATGCATGATAAGCTATTTGGCAGCAGACATCAGAAAAACAGGCACCAGTTTGAATTTTATAGGGTGGGATGAAAGAAAGAATTGCTATCTTAGACTTTGTTACTGAAAGGCAAAGAGAAAACAAGTGAAGGTACATCATGAAAACCCTTTTAATTTCGCATAATTAACACAGGGCATTCAACTCAACTTAAGACCATAAATTCACACACGCTCATTAAAAAAAAAAATCTAACCTGTTGTTTAAGAATCAGCTGCCACTTAAAACAAATGTTTGGTCTTTAAGATCGTATATCTAGCTGATCTCTTTAAGATCACATCTCTCCATTGCAGATTCTCTTGCAGATTGTTTCTTCTTTTCAAATGTACATAAATTTTTCTACTCAAAAAAATGAAGGCACAGTTGAAATTGTTACCACTTCTTTGTGCATATCTTTTAGTGGCATGTGACAAAAGTTCATGAAGCAAATTCCTGTGGAAAACCTTGCTCATTATGCCATGCCAGATCTCTGAAGCAGAGATCAAACATTCTAAAGTATACAATCGAATTTACTGATGTCATGCTTCCTTTCAGTGTTGCTGCAGCTGGAGAAGAGGTAGAAATTTTTCCTATATAAAGCAATAGAGAGTAATATAACATGAATATTATGCACATAATCATAGAATCATAGAATGGCCAGTTTGAAAGGGACCTTAAAGATCATCTAGTTCCAAACCCCTGCCATAGGAAGGGATGCCTGTATTGGGTTTGGCTGAGATGGAGTTAATGT
>VWZO01011883.1:19900-31220 GCA_013396975.1 Bucco capensis | reverse complement strand
CAGGGATGGAGACTCAAGCACCTCCCTGGGAAGGCTGTGCCAGTGTCTCACCACTCTTTCTGGAAACAATTTCTTCCTAATATCCAATCTAACCCCACCCTGTCTCAACTTCAAACCATTCCCTCTGCTTCTGTCATTAGTTCCTAAGGAGAAGAGGCTAACCCCCACCTCTCTACAAGCTCCTTTCAGGTATAGAGGGCAATGAGGTTCCCCCTCAGCCTCCCCTTCTCCAAACTAAATCCAAGAGCTCTTAAACTCCAAACTCCAAACTAAATCCAAGAGTTCCTGAATCCAATTCCAGGATCCAGACCCTGAATCTGATTTCCATGTGCTGCTGAGTCCTTCTGCCACAGTATTATTGATGAGGGTGATGCAGTTGCCATCAAGGGAGGTTGGGATGTGGTATTGGTTTTGTGTGTACATGTATATATTTCATTTTTCTTATTATTTTCCTTGAAGTAGCTTAAGTTTCATTTCCAATCCACAAGTCTCTCTCTCTCTCTCTGTTAGTTTCCCCTTTTCCTTCCTGGAGTAGGGGAAAAGAGGGTAATAGAGAATATCTGTTAATGGATTAGTGGTCAGCCCAGCCCTAACCTTGACATAATGATATCATATATCATATTTATGATATATGTCTTAGTAAGCACAACAAAGGAGTCCATCCACATTGGACAGGACTGTTGAAGGAGAAAGCCTGTGCAATAGCAGTGTTATGTTTGCCTCTGGAGACCCACTAAGCACTAAACATCTTGGCAGAACATAAATGGAGGTTTTGGTGAGAGACAGAGCCACGTCTATCAAAAAGAATTAGTATTACATATCCTAAGTGTTCTCACACTTTCAGAGTGGAGTTGAACCTCCTGCTTTGTGACTCTGCTGATCAGTGTTGCATAAAAAGTCCAAAATTAAGCTCAAGATTAACTTAGGTTCTTGTTTCCAAGAGGTTTAGCTTCAGTCTTTGAATTCAACAACTTGGCAGCTTGCTGTTTTTTTATTCTGGACCACAAGTCTTTTGGATCTCTCTCCTATATAGGTAGTCATATTGAATTGAAAGGTGTGAATCTGACAGAACAAAACAAATCTAAGCAGAGGGTAGAGACACAATTTGCATAGCACTAGGAATTAAGCCTCTATGGAATGCAGATTTACACTGTGGTATTTCTATCAAGAAATATAACCATATTAAATAACTTGAGCTTTGAAAAAAGAAAGCTGGAGTCTTAATATAATCTAAAAAAACCCCTCACATTGTAAAGATGGAAATCTCTCATCAGGACGGCTTATGGGGTCAAATTCCAGTGCTCTCAATAATTATTATATAAATCTGGATTAAATTCTCTGAGATCAATGGATTTGCTCTTTTAGTACAACTGGGGGAAAAAATTGACCTATTGAATAAGTCCTGTTAATGCACATC
This sequence comes from Bucco capensis, assembly GCA_013396975.1. Taxonomy (NCBI): domain Eukaryota; kingdom Metazoa; phylum Chordata; class Aves; order Piciformes; family Bucconidae; genus Bucco; species Bucco capensis. Next base: position 29,803 of record VWZO01011883.1, on the reverse strand, counting down.
TATCCAGGTTATTTAAAAACAGAGGAGAAGTTTAAGACATTTGATGTAATCACTTAGAATGATAAATATGCAAGAAGATTGATAGGTCCAGACTTCCAGCTCAAATATTGCATTTGGATTCCAGAACAATAGTGGAAATTTTCCTGCAAATATTCAAGCTTTAAGAGAGTACTGCCCTTAAAGATGTATAGAGAATAAAAATCATATCTTTTAGGTGTTTTGTTGTATTCTTTACTGTACAGAAGATGATGTTTTACACATTAAATAGGCAACATCAAGATAGCATGCAGAAATATTTCAATCTACAATAATCTGGAAGGGAATGACAAAGTACAGAGAAAGCTGAAAAAGGCTTAACCCAGGAAAGAGAGATGTTAAAAAGGTAACAGCATAACTGAATGATGTTATTTCATTGACAGGCCTACTGTAATATCTTTAGATATTTTTTTTGCCTTGTTTAGGTTTTCTTAAAAGGCAGAAATATAGGAATGAACAGATTTTTGTGAGTTATGAGGTAAATATGATTAAAATAAAAATACAAAAATCCATTTTAAACACAAAATAGACTGAAATACTTTAAGCAATCATTTTTGTAGTTTTCAGCCTTCAGACTATCAGCAGTTTTTATTCCTGTACATGGATGAATGTGCAATTGCTTGCTGAGAGCAGAAAGAAGTACGAAATTCTTCTTCAGTAATAGGCTAGACTACCTGTGAAATTTATTTCTCAAAGTATTGAATCCCTGCTAGAATCAGACTAAGAGACAAAACTTTCTTTTTTTCAGTATTTCTGTATTTTCAGCCTGTTGTGACAGTTATAGTCAATTTTCATAGGCCTTATTCAAGTGAGTTGACCTTGTGCAACTTCCCTTTGACTGTAGAACCCAACACCTCCAAAATAAAGGCTCTGAGAGTCTTGCTTGATTTAAGCTATCTTCAGCAGCCAGCTCCCTGTAGAAAAATGGAGAGTTTTGAATGGATTAAGTTAATGGGAACAATTATCATCAGTGACAAGGTTTCTCCATTCCTTTCAGTGCCAGCAGCACTAAAGGAGATTCTGAAATCCCAGGATACCAGAGAGGGAAGGATTTCTGTAAGGAGCTGGAAAGCTGCTTGCTAAGAAACCCAGCAGAAATAGCAGGTAAGCAGAGAAGTTTGTGGGAGCAAGGCAAGGGTGGACACCACTCTGTGGTAAAGGACCAACCCAAAAAGGGCTATGCCATGAGCTTCTGGAAAAGGCATTTCTCCAAACATTAAACTTCCCCAAAGACATCTTTCCTACCACTGTTTTGCCCATGAGACCTGATCTGTATGGTTTAGCCTCTATAGTGAACTCAGAAAACAAAGAACACAGAAGATGGGAGTACTTGAAAAATGTGGGTGATATTACTCAAGCACCAACCTTTGCCCAAGAGGTCCAAATAATAATAACTCACTTTGTAGTAAGACAACCTTTATTAAGGTCAAAATAACACTGGAAGAACAAAATATAAATCATTCTTAAACTGAAGAATAATATCAAGCAGAGGAATATATACAAACTGACACATAAATTACAACCACAATGTATGTATAAAATCAGCAATACAATGTGATTTATAGGAGTATAGCCTATGATCCAAGATGCCAATAAGTCCAACTAGCATATATAATTATAATAAAACCAGGTTTTCCAGAGTGACCAATTTGGAAAACATATTGTTAATATTAGGCTGCTAGTGCTTTCACTGGATGTAAATCAATCTCTTCCACTGTAGGTGTTGACAGTGGCAGCTCCAGACATGACAAAAGTTTATGATACCAGAGTATCAGCAGTCCCACGTGCAGGATTCATTATTTATATGTTTGGATTTCTTTGACCAAGACAACTCCCAAAGATAGTAACTTTTTGCTTTCTTAATGTGGCCTTCCCCTTGCTGTACAGCCTATTCCTTTACCCTTTACTCAATGTTACTTACCTGCTGTTTTGTGTGCCATTAACTAGGCTTCTTCTATAGGAGACAAAATAACAGTTATATTCAAAAGATACTTAGAGATTTTTGGTTGGTTGGTTGTATTTTTTACTGTCCAAATTGGTTAGAGAGTCATTAGCTGGCTGCAAGGCAATGAAACAGGTAACCCTATCACTGTGAGACCTTATGTTTGAGAATGGCTTTGGGGAAGACCTGGGCAACAGTCATCTGAGGCAATGATGCAGTTTATTGCTAGAAAGCTTCCTTTCACCAGGCCATGAGCATTCAGCTCACTGAAGTGTAGCACATTCTGCCAACCCAGCTGGGATGAACATCCTTGGCCTGCCAGTGCTATGAAGCTTAGGCAGGAGGTTGTGCAAAGGTGAGGGGCTATGTGGACATCTCAGGCACAGTCTGAAAATCCCTTGTGGTCTCCTGGTGTGATAACTGTGCCGACAGCAGAGGGAGCATTAAACTCATTGCTCACGGGAAAGTGTGGGGAGTGATACCCATGTTCCTAGAATCCTTGGATGGGTAGGATGAGCTCATTAGCCTTCTNGCTTCGTTCGCAAAGCCTAGCCACGATAATGACGATGTGGACATCTCTTTTTATCTCATCTTTGTAGGTGGTATTTGCAGGGGGACATGATCAACCCAAATACATATCAGTTGGAGGGATGAGGCTGATATGCAATTTAGCTATCAATGGCCTGAATCTCTTCTATGCTAAAGTGTTTTTTAATTGCTTTGAGTGCTTGCCCAGTGACAGTACATGAAACAACTCTGTGTACATGGGCAAAGGGGATCAGTCATGTCACCAGTGTCAAAACAGGACCAAACAAGGGCAAAGGAGACCAGAGAGTCTGTATCAACATCCAGACAGGGTGTCTCAAGTACTTTCTCCCTAACCTGAGAAGGTGGCAGCCCTTCTGGGCTTGCCAGATCTCTTCAGGTAGGTTGGAGATGATTTGATGTGGCTGGATGAAAGACATGCACACTGTGAAGCTGGTATTCCCTCCCCTACTGCCCAAATACCCCCAAATGCATCCACATGTTTGTGATGTCTCTTTGCTCCCTTGAGCAGGAGGAAGATCTTGGGCTTGTGCTTGTGCTAGTGGTTCCCAATAAGTTCAATGATTCAAACCAGGACAGAAAAAAATTAGAAAGGTCAACTGGTGTTACCATTTTCTTTATTCTCCCAAGTCTCTGGAGTTCTGTTACTCTCTTCACGTGCTCTGGTGAAGGGACCCAGTAAATAACTTATGCTATGTCCTAATGAGCACTTCCAAAGGAGGCCAATTTAATTAAATTGCAAGACAAAGACATAAAAGGGACACTATCCTGATCTAATTCAGAACAGTTATAAATTCATTAGTAAATTCTAGAATGGATTACAATTCTGCACATTCATTTTGAAGTTCTGGGCCATGTCCAACATCAAAAATAAAAGCTGTCTTCTCATCCAAATCCATTCTCATTTCCGCTTCCAATTGCACATCAAAAGATGCAGCAAACCTCCCTCCCTGTATCCCCAGAATCCTCTTGCTGCCTGCTCTATGGTGACTATTGGGGAGTTCAATATGGGACCTGTAAGCTTCATCTGCATTGTTTGGGGTCCTTTTAATTTCATTAGAGGCTGTAATGGATCTCTTTCTTATAAATATTATTTTGGGGGAAACGAGTTGCATTTTTGTTTTCCCTGTGAAGTTTCACTAGTGAAATGCATGAAAACAGAGTGAATGAAGATGTAGATAAAGCAAACTAATAAATAAAACCCTTATACGTCCTCAAAAAACTTCATTTGCTCCCCTATGCCCTCTTTTTTTTCTTGTTTTATCCAATAAAATAAATTATTTCTTTCTTCTTTTTTCCTACTTAATTCTAGAGTGCTTTTAGTTTTTTTCTTTGGGGGACAGCTGTTTGTCATGCTCTGAAGGTTAAAGTTGGACTTAAGCAGCTTACCTTGCAGAATGAAATGTAAAGTGAGGACTTTTTCAGCACATAGACAAGTATTTTATATGCTGTGATTTTGGTAGGAGGTTATTTTTTTTAAACAGTTCATAAAGTGACTGTGTTGTGACCGGAAATTATTTCTAGAAGTCAACTCCTAGCTACTTTCTCCCTCCTGCTCTCATTTATACTTTCCTTATAAGTTTAGTGCAATAAATACTGTTGAAAAAAAAACCCAACATATTTTGGCTTCACTAATAGGAACATAAGAACAAATTAACCAAAGGTTAGTGAAGTTTCACTGTGTTACCCATGACTTGTCAATCTTTCTAGTCTTTTTTGTTTGTTTGTTTTGGGGGGTTGGTTTCTCTTCCTTTTTTCGTTTCTCTCTTTCTTTCTTTCTCCTTTTCTCCCTTTCTTCTCTCCTCACCTCTCCTCTCCTTTCCCTTCCTTCCTCCTTCTTTTTATGTCATTGTGGATATTGTGAGTTTCTTTCCCTTATCTTTTAAAACATTTTTCAGGTCACACAATCTGAAGGCAAAGGAATAAATCTTTGAATTCCCTGTGGAAAAAAAAAAATAAAAGCCATCTTGTTCCCATCTTTCTTTTCCTTCCTAATGATGATGATCTCACTCCTTTTCTGTAGCTGAAAACCCCATTTGTGGCTACCAATCAGTTGCAGGCTTTCAGCCAAGCGTCAGTCATGTCTTCAGCCTTCCATGCCACTAATGATCCCTAAAATCCCTTTGGGGTTACAATATTTACACTTTCACAATTAGCTAGGTAAGGAAAAATGAAAAGGGCAGAGCCTGAAGAATTTTGTTGTTGTTTAAAATACTTTCCTGCACTGAGAGTGCAGGAATATCAGTTCCACTTAGAATAAAGTTGGTTGATAATGAAGTCGTCAGCATCTCATGTCAGTGCAGTACATTGAGCTGTTAGAAGTTGTCTGATGGCTCTTGCTCCTCTCTGTTTTCCTTTGTCACTGTTCTTTTGTGTCTTCCAACTTGCCTTCTACTCTGTTGATTGAGGCAAGTCAAGGTGAAGGCTGTGTCACAGTCTCCAGCTGTGCTACTGAGATGTTTAACATCTTTTGGATGTCAAGAAAAATTTCTTCACTGAAGGAGTTGTTAAATCTTGGCCCAGGCTGCCCAGGGAGGTGGTGGAATCACCATCTCTGAAGGAGTTTAAGAAAAATATAGATGTTCTACTTAAGGACATAGTTTAGTGGCATGGCAGTGATGTTTGGACTTGATGATCTTAGAGGTCTCTTCCAGCCTTGATGATTCTGTCATTCTGTCATCCCAGACATTGAAACTGATGAATAAAAACATAACCATACAGCAGAGAGAGGGAAGGGAAAAAACATGTGGAAGGATAGCAATTCTTATGGCTGGAAAAAAACGTATCTGAAAGGGACAAGACACCTTCATACTGCACATAAATCTTATTTAGTCAAAACCTGGCAGGTATAGCCTCCTAAGATATTTCGTAATGCAAAAAGGCACAGCTGAAAGTATCAACATAATCTTACATTTCTCTTTTTTATTTAAAGTAAGGTAACACATTTGCACATGACTGCACACAATCCTCTGGGTGAGCAGGGGAAACAGTCATTAGAAAACAGTGCACTGAGATTAAAAATATATATGAGGAGGGAAATTATCTAAAAGAATTTTTGGTCACTCTGGAGCTGTTTAACAACAGAAAAAAAGTGATCTGTATTTTCTTAGAGTTGGAAAGTTACTGTGGTTTTGGGAGATGGGAAGCAAAAGAAATGACAAAATCATGTGCTTAAAACAGTGTAAAAATAAGTGAGCAAGTGTTGAAATGAGAAAAACTCACTTTCTACCTCCCATGTTCCTTGTGACTTCCTAGATATTCTCTTCTGAGAAGGAATCAAGATCTACATGGTGGTGGCTTCCATCATAAAAAAGTATAATTTGACACAGAAAGATATTTTTCTGTTTCCATTGTATCATTAAACCTATTTAGAGCTGCTGCAACCTGCTTTGCCCATGGAAGGATGTCTTTCTCTGCAAGTCTTGTTTCCTGGCTTTATTAAACTGTGAACACAAGAATCATGCATGACCTGCAAAGGTCAGCTGGGTTACATCACTATTGGTATGTGAACCAGCTGTCAAAAATGCAATAACAATACACTCTGAGAGAATATGGAGCTAGAGGACTTGAGCATATGCAAAGCATAGAGGGTGATTTTTCAAAGAGGTGTGTGCTGTCATCAGCATCAGAGAGCAGAGCAACTGAATTCCTTCAGTAGGTTTTCAAGAGGTACCTTGTAAAACTTAGAAGCAACCTCCTTAACTCATCCTTTCCATTTAAAAAATAGTTTTTGTAGGAAGTTACTGACAGGTTCAGCTTTGTAAGAGATTGAATCCTAGCACACAAAATCTGAGTGATTTTCGTGTCACATTTAGCACTATCTCCAGACTTTCCAGAAGTCTCTACTGCTTCTGCAACTCTAGTACTGTGAAACAACCAACCAGCATCTCACTGCTACTTCACCCAAAATGTGTGACATTTTGTGATGCATTTGCAGACTCAATGTTCTGAGCAATCATACAAAGACCACATGACTAAACTAAGACTATTCCTCCACACTACAAATAATTTAGTCAGTCATGGCCAGGCTTTGCGAACGCAGCTCCGGGGAGGGCTCCATCCNTTGGGAACCATAGAAAAGAGTAGAGAGCACAATGGCTCTAGAAACACTGAGCTTTGGACTTTTTTTCAAGTGTTTATTTCACCAGACTCTTTTCTAGAGTTTTTTGAAAGCACTCTATGCCTTTGCTAGCCTAACTTGCTAGACTGACTGACTGACTGACTGACTGACCGTCTTGAAACAGGGCTTTAATTTCTTTATTTCCTAATCAACGTCCTTGGAGAAGATTGTCATTTTCCTTTCATTTGCAATCTGTTTCATCAAGCTGCTGTCTACTCTTGCTCTCTTTGTAAACAGAGTAACAGTAAAGATACTGTACAGTTTATCTCAAAGTGTTACCCAGCCTCTACTGGAACTCTGAGCCTTCAGAGCAGTGTATTTCCTGTACATACACATATCTCACTAGCAGCTGTTCCCAAATATTGAAGTCTCTTATTTTCAGGTTTTTCCCACCGCTTTCCCATGCCCTTTTTTTTTTTCCCCCTACTGACAACCATGTCATGTAAAAATGTTGTCAGATTTGCTTTTAATGGCTTTGAAATGTATCATGAGAGTGGGGAAAAAAGCATTTCAAGAGACTGACTTGTTGTTTATGTTAGTCTGATACTTTTTGGCAAACAAGTTGTGAAAGAAAACCAACAATCTTTGAATTTTTGTTGTTTTAGTGACATAGCTACAAACCTCTGCAAGGAGCATAAATATTTTTTTAAGAAATATTTCTGCTACAAAATAGATGTAGAAGACTATGTGTTTATAAGAAAAATATACATCTTTATCAGAGTATTCATTTTAGAAATAGCATAAAGCAATAAATGAGTATTGCTGCCACACTGATGATTTTTTAGCTACAAAAGCTACAGTAGGAAAATAAATGCCAAGTACTTTACTTACATTAAGTTGCTAGAAGTTTCAGGCCCTCCACTAGAGCAGCAATGAATGATAGTAAAATGTAAGGCATTAGTCATACTGAATAGTTGGTAAATACCATGTAGAATCAATTGCTGGAAACTCTTTTGTAAATATTATAAACAAGAAATATATATGTAGAATTTAGGCTGAATTACTGGCAGAAAGATGGGTTACACTTGTAGATACTCTTTGCAAGGAATCATTCAACCAGCTGTTCCTTGTACCTCTTCAGTATTAACATATAATGATAACTTTTCCATATAGCAATGAGATGCACTTTGGGGGAAAATCAAGTTTTCTCATTCCTCATTCAGTTTACCTTGTCAAATAATTTCCCCCCCATCTTGAGCTCCAGCTCTTCCAGTAGAAATGTGTGTGTGTGTGTGCAGCCTGTTTCCCTACAGCAGTGACTTTCAGACCAGGATTTTGGACACTTTGGAAAGTGTCTAAGAAAAGCAAATCTGATGGTAGAATTCATTTCACTGTTCTGTATTAGAAGCTCTTAAGAAAAGATCCAAGTACCAGAAAATAGTAAGATCACTATTTCTGTATCTGTAAATCAGAAAGTTTATTCAGATGATAGTGCTATTTATCATTAAAATACAAGATTAATTGTAGAAACTGGAGATGGATAGTTTCACCACAGAACCTTTCTTCCAAGAAATACACCTCAAAGATAGTTTCCTTACAAAGTGATTTACACTTTTCATAGAATCATAGAAACATAAAATGGTTTGAGTTAGAAGGGACCTTAAAGATCATCTAGTTCCAACTCCCCTGCACGGACAGGGAGAAACCTTCCACTAGATCAGGTTGCTTAAGGCCTCATCCCATGTGGTTTTGAACACTTCCAGGGATAGGACACCCCCAGTTTCTCTGGGCAACCTGTTCCCATGTCTCACCACTCTCATCATAAGGATTTTCTGCCCTATATCTAATTTAAATCTATCCTTTTCCAGTATAAAATCATTGCCCCTCATCCTATCACTACACTCCCTGATAAAGAATTCTTCCTCATCTTTCCTATAGGCTCCCTTTAATACTGGAAAGTCACTATAAGGTATCACAGTATGTCAGGGGTTGGATGGGACCTACAAAGATCATCTAGTGCAACCCCCCTGCCAGAGCAGGATCACCTAGACATTCATGCCATCACTGGTCAAATCGTAAACCAGACACCTTCCTGTGTTAAAAATGAAATACTTTCTTCTACTGTGGAGGGGGATACAGCTGTGGCAGTTCCAGTACATTCATGCCCTGCCTTAGATCCTCAGGTGGCACCTCTGCTGACTGTGCTGCTGCCTTTGGTGGCAGTTGTGGACCTCCCTAGCATGGAAAAACCTCTGCTAAAGCCTGTGTGGGACCTTAGCCTATGTGCTTTGTGCAAAGATGGCTCTGGTAAAACAAGGAAAATGCAGCTACATCTCCAAACCTTGAAGTAGTAACTAATGGTTGAATCAGCCTTCCCTTCAGTGCTGAGCTGGGAACCTCCCTAGGTTAAAGTTTAAGTTTCTTTCTGGAAGCACAGAACACTCGGAGGTAGCCAGCAAAAATTTATTGAGTGCATAGGTAATATAAGTAATCTTATTAACATCCTTCCATGACTAACTCTAGTATTGCTAAATTTACTGTATGCCAAAAATATATAAACATAGATCCTTAGCTGATCTGTCTTTTATTTTGTTAGCAAAAGTCAAAAAACAAAGGACAAAGGGGGAAATGGAGCCTTTTATAGGAAATGTAACTGGAACTGTTTAAAAATAATTGAATGTGTAGCTGTGGGTATACCCTACAAAATAAAGTAGCAGCAGTTATAACATTTCTTCTCTCTAGGACAGAAAGAAGTTTGGGTTAGTAAGAGGGCAGTAGGTTCATGCCAACACCTTGTTATCTACATGCATACACACAGGCATCTCTTCTACTTTATGTTGAAATAATGGGTATTTGGGGACAATGACCTGGCCATATGACACCCCCCTGTAACAGTTTGTCTTCAAAGTGGACTTATTTTTTGACTCTTATTTCAGCTCTGCATTTTACTCAATTCATTATGTCACACACAAACTCTGAAGCTGTCAGTCTCTGCAGGATGGTGAGGTTGAAAAGAGTAGTTAGAGGCACCTTCATTTTCTTGTTTTCCCAGTTCAGAGGCACAGAGGCTTTTTGGAAAGAGTTACATCTCATGAAGGCATCATACTTGTTTCTTGGCCATTGGTTAGTGACCTTCAACAGGAGGACTCCTCTCCAAGGCTGTGCTGTAGACATCACTACCCACTATTTATGGGTACAGAGCCAGATAATTTCATTTGAAGTGATTATGGTTAGGCTGTTAGCTATTCGAAGGTGCTCAGGATCATTCCTGTGTGATCTATCTGGGCTTCTGCAAGGCCTTTGACACGGCTCCCCACAA
>VWZO01011883.1:0-19489 GCA_013396975.1 Bucco capensis | reverse complement strand
TTGGGGATGTCCCTGCCCAGTGCAGGGGGGTTGGACTAGATGAGCTCCAGAGGTCCCTTCCAACCCAAACCATTCTAGGATTCTATGACCCCATCAAGCCTCACCTCCTGCCTCCCTACTTTGTACCCAAAGACACTGTTGCCCCAAAGAGTTAGGTTTGGAACAACTCCATTTGCTGCAGCAAGAAAGGATTAGGGGAGATGCCCTGCAAAGGCCAACAGAAATGTCTAGGGGAGCAGAGAGCTAATGAGGATTCATTAGCCCAGCATAGCTTGGCAGCCTGGTGCTTTGCACCTCGTCTTGGCTAAAGCTGGTGCTCCAAGCTCAGGGCCATTACACTGCCTGAGTCCTCAGTGAAGACATGTTTAATGGGGCTATTACATTTTCCACAGAAGGGAAATCCACCACTATTTATATCCAGCTTAGTACTTCAGATTCAGGCAGAATGCTTCTGAAACTACATCCACCCAATATTAATAGCATCTGTCCTGCGGATTAACTATCACATTGTGTTTTTATTTAAACATCATCACTGAGCAGTCACTCACTAAATTATTGAAGGGAAACAACAAAAAATTGTTTTAAGGTCACAAAGAGGATGTCAGCGGGGCCAGTATTACTAAGCACTTTAAAACCTGGAAGATTTCATTTTAAGGCACTGTAATAATGCCTTTCTTTGGAATATGTAATTTTATATTCTCTATTTATGAAGATGGACATTTCTGAAGTGTTTAATGAGCAGCAATATAAGTTGCTCAGTTAAAACACAGAGCCCTATACCATTTTTAATATTATCCAGTTAAGTAACTCAGTGCCATATGCTTCTGCAGTTTGACTGCCAAAGAATGCAGCAAGTTGCTTTGGAGGCTGCCTTCAAACTCCACAGCCCAGCCAAAACCATGTCTGTGGTACAGAGCTATTGATGTCCTACCAGTGTGGAACATAAAAATGGCCCCACAGAGGAGTTACACAGAGGCTCTGCTAACTCCATTGAAGGGGATGTGGCTTGGAGCAGTGTGTGGAATCAGGGCAAAGCTTAAATACTAGACATGCTACACTGGAAAAAATGGTATCATCTTGCAAACATGAGAGGTGCTTACTCCTCTTGGCTGCCAGATGACCTCTGCTCCCCAAAGCACAAGTCACCTATTAAACTTTACTGCATTGTCCTAGGGCACATGAAATGTTTTGGACTGGGAAATGGCAAGAGAACCATCCCAGGTCTAACTTCTTCTACCTAGCTCTCATCTCAGCAGGCATAGGTGAATGAGCTAAAAATGGATGCACGAAGAGTAGAGGATGAGAAAGGAAAAAATAAATTATCATCAGCAGTAAAGGGGAAACAGGAACAGAAATGGAAGAGAACTGGTAACTGGACATGTGCATCTATTTTGTTCTCTGGCTTTGCACTACAGATGTTATTTTGTAAAATGTTTGTCTGTTAACTACAGTACCTAAATCTTTACTTTTCAATAGTTTATCATACTGGGCCAAGATTAAGCTCCCATTTTGCCCTGACTGAATTGCTTACATAAATTGCAACGACTAAGCACTTCTATTCCCACCATGTTTTTTTAGCACCATGCAAAATAGTTCTGTTGTTCAGTAACAATGAGAAGCCAAAAAAATATCCCAGTGTTTTCATTGATCAGCCCTGCACTAATGGCAGCCCCAGTGTAATCTAAAAACCAGACCCAAAGATGTGTACCAGGACCTCCTTAAGGTACAGAACCCACAGCACTCTCATCCTGCAAGAGGACTGCAGTAATCAAGAGTTCATTACAATCAGAAATTGCTTCATCTCTACATCAGCTCTTTTTGCTGTAATAGTGCTGATTTGGTGGTAGAAGTGTGATGTGATGAAGGCTCTGAGCTCAAAACTTTGTTGTGTTTTTCTGGCTGCAATAGCTGCTCTACAAAAGAAGGAACCTCTCTACAGGCTTTGCTTTGTTAAATGAAGGCAGATAAAAATCTTCCCTCTCCTGTCAACAAAGCAGCTGAACATCCTGTGCTTAACATGATAGAAAATAACAATTAAAATAAAATTTACCTCACACATCCACCAGTCTTAGCCTATCTGGACACTTTCTATACAATTTAATATTTTTGGCCTAAAACCAGTAATGGTTGAGAAGGGACATAAATGGAAACAAAGGAGGAACAAATCTGAAACAGATGTTAGGAAGCACTCCCAGCACAGGAGAGCTGATGTGCTGAAAAGCTACCTGGGGGCAGGACATTACAAGACACCTCTCAAGAAAGCTTGTGAGGAAGAGCAGAACAACAGAGGAAGACTTAATCCAGGTACCTCCTCGTCCTCCACACCTCTCACTTCACCATCTCAGGGGATTCTGCTTTTCTTACACACCACAGTTCTGTGGCCCATTCAAGCCTACTTTAGAACAGAAGTGAAAATGTGAGGGAGAAATTTTGAGTGAGTTTTAGATGAAAAGAGTAAGAAGGAATAAAAGCACCATTGTGATGTTTTCCTCTCTAACAAAAACAGGCAAGTGTGGCCCAGGATAGGACTCTGAGAAGATTAGAATCCACCATCCACTATCTATCCATGCCATGAGCACTTGGGTCATTAAGCAGTTAGATTTCCCAGTCTGGAAGCTGTGTGGGACACGAATCTTTAAGCAGTGCTGATGAATATGACAACAACTACACAGTTTATAGTGTGATTTTTAGGATTGTCTTTAAAATATCAAGTCCCTGTTGAATGGGGCACCCACTATGATTAGCCCCATTCAGCCCATTCAATTAACACTTCAAGCACCCTATAAAGCACTTTGCAATCATTGACCCAATCCTTCAAAACAAAGGGAAAGACAAGTCTAGCAAGGGGAAAAAGGAACCAGAAAGTAACACAAATTTCTTTCTCAGGGACCTCAGGACCCAGTCCTGGATTCCCACCCTCAGTCTGTTGTGTTACTTTCTCAATGAGGGCATTCATGTGTTTCTGTTTCTTTTTAGGTGTGGACAAAAGCACATAGGAGAAATCATTCCTTTGGGGAAACCAGAGGGTCTGTACTGAGTGCTTCAGGAGAGGACTTTCAAGGCTCCATACTCCTAAATGCTGTGGCAGCTCCTCAGAGCCCATTTGTTAGGCTCCGTGGGCATGTGCTAAGAAGAGCAGTGATAGGCTAGGAGAGGAGCTCTGCATTGCTCAGCCCAGAGGCAATCTGAATAACAAATTACACTATAGCACTTTTGACCTCTAAGTGGCCGAAAACCAGAGCTTGAGCAACAATATTCTTGATCATCAGCTTCAGAAGACAAAAACTCAAGCAACTCCAACTTGTTGGCATTTCTAGAGCAATCAGCTATAGTCCACCCTCCCAGCTAGTAGCAGGGAAGAGTCATTCTTGCTTGGGCTGAAGTTTTAACCAGTTGCTGGCCAGAATATGTTCAAGATCTTTTCATGCTTTCATGGGACAGGGGCAAAATGCAAAACCCCTCACTACCTTCTTTTTTTTTTGTGAAAGCTTGTTAAAGGATGCCACCTGCCATTAAGAATGGGCTAACTCAAGGAGGAGGTGATTTGGCAGGCAGAAATGGGCATCACATTTGCAATGACTTCTCTTTCTGTCTGGTAGATGGATGCACGTGGCTTTAGACCAGACAAAGGCAGAATGCACTACTTTTTTTCCATGCATCACACTCTCCAGCTTTCTGATGCAACATGGCAATTTGCCACAAGGGAAGGCACCAATGGCAAATGGAGATTGAGCATTTCCTCCCCTCTGGCAAAGGATAGGCTGTGGGTGCTTGGATAACATGATGGATCATGTTCACACAGTGTCTTCTCTTCATGCTAGGGCTGCATCCTCTCTTAATTACTCTAATATTTATTTTAGTTTTTATGGTCTAATTTTTATCTCATTTCATGTTTGCAGTTACTTCTCACTAGGAGACCAGGCAGTAAAGAAATGACAAGGGAATAGAATACATGAGTTTCTAAAAAGGATTCAATTATCAACCCAAAGTCTCCAGTGCATAGAAGTTTCATATGTACAAAACTAGTTTTGCAGAGGGTCTGACTACTGGGTGTGATAGTGTGTTGATACTTTGTCATTAATATGGTGATACTCTGTCTTTACAGTGATTATTAGTACAGATACTATTTGCATTTTTCCAAATCTATACCTACTTTTATCTAGGGAAAAATATTTCTACTTTATTCCTGACCCAGAAATACTCCTGTCTAAATTACAAAATTCTGTGCTCCAGAAGAGAGGCAACATCAGAATTCAAAGCCAAAAAATCCCATGCCTGCTAGCAAACCCAGTTATTTTCTTGTTGAGCTCAGCCCACCAAGCAAAACATTTGCATTGCTCACAAATCAGTAAGCAGCCACCATGCTTAGAAATAAATGCAGTTGTGTCAAGCTGCTCTGCATATCCTTCCTTTGTGACTGTCACTGCAATGAAAATCCTTTGCAGCTGTCCTGTGAGTGGGTGACACGAAGGATGCCTGGAGGGGATGTGCTCTAATTATGAAATGTTAGTATTTTGTGACAGACAACACACAAGTAACAAGTGTGTGTCATGTATGCTTTATGATCCTCCTTCAGTAACTAAATGCTGGATCATCATGGCTAGGCCTCGCGAACGCAGCTCCAGGGAGGGCTCCATCCATGCTCTTCCCAAGCGCTTTTTCCAAGCGCTGCTGGCTGCCAAGGCCAATTTGGGACAGAGAAGAGCGGTTGCAAAAGGCACAGCACAAGGACTCCTCAGGAGGTAGAAGCTGCAAGACACGATTCTTTCTACGCTGTCTTTTCTCCTCCAGAGTGATCCTGCATGCCTGCTCCAAACCATGGGCGGCATTCAAACTAGTGTGTGTGCAGAGCTGCTGAGTGGAGGCCAGAGGAGAGCAGTTCAGGGGAGCAATATTGCCAAGGCTGAGCTGTTGTTTCAGGGAGTCCTTGCATCTCCTCTTCGGGGCTCCTCTCTTGCCACAGCCAGGGGCAAGTTGCCCATAGAGCATGATCTTAGGCAGGCAGGAGTTCTTCATCCTGNTGTCTGGGCAACAAGGGCAGCGTCAGCAGCATAAAGGAGCTCCCAGAAAGATGGTTTATAGTCTTAGTATGGGCCTTCAAGCACCTTAGGTTAAAAGAATGCTGGATAACAAAATAAGAATACTTTGAGTTTCTAAAAATAAGCTCTCTTCTTACTAGAAGAATTGTCTGCAGAGATAATGTGTGTGTTGCTGGCATTTTGGCAGTGCTGACACCTTCCTACTTCCTTTGGATTCTTCCTTCTGCTAGGTAGTTCATGTTCCTTCTTTGAAATCTTATGCAAGTTGCTACATCTTTGGTTTTACCAGTTTTTATTTTTGTTTTGTTTTCTGACTTGTGGGGCACTAAGAGGATATTGGACCATAGTTCCTTACAGGGATATGTTCTTACTGCTGTCCTGGCACAGCCTATTAATCTGAGGATCATCACACATTCTGCTCTTGAGGCCAATCTCCCCTGCTTTTTGGAGAGAATGCTTTGATTGGGATTTTCTTCGTGTTTGCTGCTGCCTTCATCTGTTGGATGTTCTCCTGTTGAGCCTCTCCATTAGTCACATGCTTTTCTTCCTCTTATTCCTCCATGTGGAGCAGCTGCCAGTTGAGCCTCTTGTAATGTCATCAAGCTCCTGGTCTTGCCACGTTTCCCCCAGAGCTTTCTGCTACACTGCCAATGCCTTGGATTTACATCTCCCAATCTGTCCTTAGTCTGAGGTACTTGCAGAACTTGAATTTGGCTGAATTTCAGCATGTTCTGCATGGCTTCCTGATGGCTTAACTAGTTCATCTTCCTCTTAGTGTCTTAGGCTAGACACACTCAAGGAAAGGTGCTTTGTGATCAAAATGCCCTCAATACTGAATTTTATTAAGCACTCAGTAACACAGTCTAATCCTTCAGTTCCCTAACCCCAAGTCTTATTTGTGAGTTTTCCAGAGATCAACTTCCAGGCACTGAAGTAGTAAGTGACTATAAATGTGTAGAACTTCTCCCTGAAAGTGAGCGATGAGGATCTGTTCAGGGCATGACAATATCTCCAGGCAAGAGACACAGAGGGAAGGATTTACCCCAAGATGAAATGATGTGTTTTATGCCAATACACATTAAGCTAGAGTTATCACTGCAGCACAGTTCATAAAATAGGTGTTAAAAAGAAAGATGGAGAGCTGGATTTTACTGGCATAAAATGCATGCATGCAAATGAGACTGCAGGCCAGTCCTTTACTGAAACTAACTATGGAAAAGACAATTCATTCACAATACCTGGGGTGGGATAAGGATCCCCAGAGCTCCCTTCCTTGCCTGCACAAGATACCTAAATCACTGTGTGAGACATCAGCAACACTGGCAGGTTGCTTCACCTTCCTCTAGGGTAGGCACAGGCAGCTTTTCACTCTAGTAGTGTGGGAAATGATCTGTTGCTCACACTTACAGATGTCCAGCCTCTACAGCTTCTGCAAACGCTGGAGCCACTTGATCCCTTGTTTTTTTCTTTCTGTAGGAAAGCCATATGCTGGCCTTTTCCCCCTACAGAATCAAGGCTGCAGTCTAACCTTAACTTAGTATTTTTAGTATGTCCCAAAGTCTGTCAAGCTGCCCAAAAACACAGTGGAGAAGGATAAGGGAGGGAATGAAACAAGCCATAAATAAACTTGCAAATAAGCAAACCAAGAAGCCTACCAAAGAAAAAGTGAATTAATGTTCAATGCCCTCAACCCACTCTCTAGAGAAGGTAGATCAGTGGTCTCCAATTTTTCATGTTCAGTGCCACATGGTGTATGCAAGCCATGAGAAGACTCTGAGGAATCAGGGAAGCTGGAGTCTGGCTGGCATATGAAATCATTCCTGAAGTGCCACTGTCTGTGACACCAGGGATCGTTCCAACATCTTTGCTTGCCTTCAGGACTTGTTTCTGACAGGTGCAGCAGATGAACTTCTCTTACAACCTTCCTTGCAAGTGCAAGACCAACCCAGTCTGGGATGCCAGATGCCAGAGGAAGGTGGCTTCCCTCATACTAGCAGGACTCATGGCATTCTTGTGAATGAGCAGCAGGGACCTGCTCTTCTGCAAAAGGAAATGCTGAATGCTCTGATTTACTGTCACCAGGGGATGGGGAGCATGAAAACAGTTGGACTTCCAGCAGCTCTGTCCTGGCACATGAACTCCCTGGCATCCTCCAGGCTGAGAAACATCCTGAACTGCTAGGCAAACTGCTACAGCTGGAACTAGGAATCTGTTGCAGCTCTGGAGTGATTTATGTGCCCCAAACCCTGAAGAGATCTGACTGATTAAAACAGTGGGGGAGGATTAGCTCCAGCTCAAATCACATCTCTCATGGAAGGAGGCACAGAGGTTGTTGAGGCAGATTGGTCAGGGTGCTGGGATTCATGTCACACTCCCTGGTCTTGGGTGGGGGGCAGGGAGCCAGTACCCACTTGCAGGACCATCCCTCCTTGTCCCCAGCTCCTGACCCTCACCCCAGAGAGGGGAAGATGTCCTCCTGGTCCCCTGGAGCAGCCAAGGCAAGACAGACTGTGGAGAGCAAGCTCAGGTAGTAGCACACAGAAATGATTCACAATTCAGCTGTTTAAAAGGTTGAGGTAAAATGCACAAGGATGTAATACTCCAAAGAACAGATGATAACTCCCAACAGGGCTTTTGGTTGGTTTAATAAATGATTTATCTGCTCTTCAGTTTCTGTTTGTTGCTGGAGTTACATGACTCTAGAAAAAAAAATATCCACAAAGTATGGACAGCTACTTGTAACTTGCTTTTACAAAGAAGACCTAAAAATAAGGATATTTCTCTGAAAGAGGGGATGGGGGGGAACATTTGTTAGTTTAGATTTCCCCTGAAAAATCATTTGCACTAGAAGAAGAAGAGGAAGGAAATCTGCATTTATTTCCTAGCTAGCAACAATATCCATAACTACAGAAGAAATCCAGAAACAAGGTTTTGGGCCTCAGCAGACCAAAAACCACTTACCAGTCTTTCATCACAACCTCAGCAAATCTTGGATGTGAGAAGCAACATTCATTATTTTAATGCTGTATAGCATTTTACAGACTTTGGGATTTTTTTTTTCCCCCTGTCCTTCCTGAGACCCTTCTGAATGAAAATAATGGCTTATTATTTGGTCAGAGAGGCATTCCTGAAAAGTGTTTGCTTTGCTTTGCTTGTGAATTACTGATGGAAATGAACAGCTGGCAAATCAAGTCACCCTGGTACTTAGGGAAGGAGGAAAAAAATACCTTCAACTTTAAGATCTGTTTCCATTTCTTTAGAATGAGAGTGACTTTTCTCCCTGCCGTTGTATACCAACCTTGGTTCAGTGTTCATCACCTACATTTGTCCTTTGAGACTCATCTGCGTTGACAAAAAGCACAAAAGAAAAGCCAACAATACTGGATGATCTGGCTACAATGTATTTTCAGGTTTAAAGTTGTTTAAATGTGGCTTCATACTGTAATGTGGACTAGAGCTAATTTGATTGTAGCTATAGTTTTGTTACAGTAAAATACTGAACCTATTATGAAGAAAGCAGCCCCGTGATGTTCTTGCTTAAACACCACACAGGTTTGATTCATGGGCCAGAAGCTGTACAATATTTTAGTGAGCCTACCCAACCCTGACAAAGTGGATATTCCTTTTAGCTCTGACAAAATAGGATGTTGTTGGTATGTTTGCACAGTTGTTTTCAGTAGGAGTGAGTTTGTGATGGACCACAAAGGAGTGATGGAGACCCACGGAACTCACAGCCTGAAGGTAAAGCTAAAGTCATACATACCACCTTTTCCAAACTTCTTTTTCTTTTCCTCATCACTGCTGAAATTCAGTAAATGACTTCTCATTAGCAGATATTAAACTGTTACAAAGGATGCACTCATCTGACAATACAGAGAAATATCTTGCTGAGGCACCAAACAGCACTGAAGTAAGGACCCATTTGTAGCAGCATGGATCAGAGGCAAGCTGTGTCCTGACAAAGGATTTAACTGCTGGAAATGTCTCATCTCTCCCTTCCCAAAAATAAACGTGGAATTTGAATGATCCCAAACACAGGAAGGAAGGTGCGGAAGGGAGAAGGAAAGAAAGAAGGAAAGAAAGAGGGAAAGAAGGACAGAAAGAAAGGAAGAAAGGGAAAGAAAGGAAGAAAAGAAAGACAGGAAGAAAGGAAAGAAAGATAGATAGAAAGAAAGAAAAAGAAATGAAGGAAGAAAGAAGGAAAGAAAGAACAAAAGGAAAGAAGGAAAGAAAGAAGAAAAGAAAGAAGAGAAGAAGGACAGAAAGAAAGGAATAAAGAAAGGAAGAAAGGAAAGAAGGAAAGAAAGAAAGGAAGGAAGAAAGGAAAGAAGGAAAGAAAGGAAGGAAGAAAGGAAAGAAGGAAAGAAAGAAAGGAAGAAAGGAAGGAAGGAAGAAAGAAGAAAAGAAAGAAAGGAAAGAAGGAAAGGAAGAAAGAAAGAAGGAAAGAAAGGAAGAAAGGAAAGAAGGAAAGAAAGAAGAAAAGAAAGAAAGGAAGGAAGAAAGAAAGGAAGAAAGGAAAGAAAGAAAGAAAGAAGAAAAGAAAGGAAGGAAGAAAGATAGAAAGAAAAAGAAAGAAGGAAAGACAGGAAGAAAGGAAAGAAGGAAATAAAGAAAGAAGGAAGGGAAGAAAGGAAGAAAGGAAAGAAGGAAAGAAAGAAAGGAAGAAAGGAAAAAGGGAAAGGAGGAAAGAAAGAAGGAAAAAGAAAAGAAAAAAGAAAAGAAAAAGAAAAAGAAAAAGAAAAAGAAAAAGAAAAAGAGAAAAGAAAAGAAAAGAGAAAAGAAAAAGGTTTTCTGTACTCCTGTTGTATTCCCAGAGGACATCTCAGCATCAGCTGGAATGTTTCACAAGCTGTCTGTGAACATCAGAGGGTAAAGTCCCATTTGGGTTGTGGCTTTGGTGAGTCAATCTGCTCACACTTCATCAGGAGTGTCAGGGGATGCTGATAAAATGATAACGATGCTGTGCACTGGGTGGAGGAGACCATAAATAAGCTACCTAATTCCATTTCTTTTAGGTTTTCTTTGTATTCATATGCTCAAATCACATCACACCAGCCCTGTCTTTGTACTCAGAGAGTTCCTCTGAATTGGATTAGGTAATATATTGAAAGCTGTATTTCTTGTAGTGCCTTTGGGTTTTGTGTGCCTGTGGGTGCATTATTTCCCTGTGTCTGTGTTTTTGAGTAGAAAACAACTAAAAGCTGCTTCTCCCAGTCATTTTAGATAGAAATCAAGGTCATCATCCCCTGGGAGTCATTTGCTTTATAAGCTTGTGATGAATTTATGTGTAAAACCCCAAGAGTATTATGGAGGAGTAATCACTTATACTTTATTTTAATTCCACAGACAGCAATCAGTAAGGATTTGGGATGCAGAGCACTGCATTCCCCACTGAGAGATCCACGTTAAATCAAAGCTTTGGGATATCTTTCCCACTGGAAAGAATGTTATGACAGCCCTCAGTCCCTGAGCAGAGGGCAGCACAGGCAGCCCAGTGTATCTATCTCCAAGCATACTGGGGAGCACAGATGCACCTTGCTTCAGTTTCAGATGAAGGCTTGCCTAGATTAAAGGCAAAAATACTTAACTAACCTCAAGAACACTAGCCAGGGAAAGAGTGGGTCCTTTAGCACCATGAGCTGTGTTCCTCTTACCCTGCATAGGACAGCAGATGGAGTGTCCATCCTTGTTACACTGAAGAGGTGAGCTCTTCAGGGAGAACCTCTTTATCTCAGATGTTTTCTAAAGTACCTGGTGAATTTCCAGTATGTGCTGGTGAATTAATAATAGTTATTTTGAGTTCCTTCTCTGTGCTGCTAGCCCCAAGATGCTAGCAGATGTGTTAAATACTAGACAAGCATCTTCAGGCCTGATACTCTGCACATTGTTAATTGCTCTCATTTCCACAGCACAAGGGTTTGCATGTATGCTTTCATAATGTATATTATACAGCTCCCTGCTCCACATCTCTAACCCCTGCCTTTGCTACATCCTGGGAAGCAGCTCTTTTATCCTGGACAGTGCATACCCAAGCAAGGCAGTCAATGAGAGGAAACAAGGGTCAGGCATACTGCCCTCGGATCCTGTACTTGGAACTGGCACTGACCTTGAGAAACAGAGGGAAGAAAAAAGAATGGGAAGATTTCTTTTGTCATCCCCATGAGCTGCTCCATAATACAGTTACTAGATCTGATCTGTACAGTTGCTAGATCTGATGCAAAAGGGAGTTCAGAAAACACACTTGGGGAGCCCAGAGAAAATGGGGCCAATCCCTTTTGGGAAGCAGGCCACAGTTAGATCAAATTATGCTGATCATGAAACTGTATCCTTAGACAGGAACCCACAGCTCCAATTGCAGAGAGAATCCTGGAGCATGCACAGAGCAACTGGAATATTCTAGAAATGCAACTGGCCAAATTCAGGAGTTCACAACTGAGCATGTGCAAAATTCACTGAGTCAAAGACTTGTAAGTTGGCATCATTTGGAGAGATTTTTGTGAGGATACCAGAAGGCAGCACACTGCTGAGAAAAATAACCTTATCTCTACNCCTCTCTGGCTCTGCTGGCCACGCTTCTCTTGCTGCAGCCCAGGATGCCATTGTGCTTCTGGGCTGCCAGCGTGCACTGTTTGCTCATGGCCAGCTTCTCATCCACCAGCATCCCAAGACCTTTTTCCAAAGTATGGGATAATATATTGGCCAAAGAGAAGGCCATGAAAGTGTATGTAACTTGCCTGAAGAGCAGCTGAAGAAAAACTGAATTATTTTTGCTGCCACTTCCTGGGAACACTCATCCTGATGTCAGCTCCCACATGGAAAATTTTCTCTGGAACAATTCAGTTTAGGCCAAAAAATTTTTATGACTGGAGAGAGAATTGGTGACCCACATACCTACTTTGAGGTTTCAGATGCCACCCACCCCATCTGCTGCAATTTCTGGTTACCCTTGGCTTGCTAGTCTCCCACTTGAGATGCTGTTGAACATCAGTTTCCAGAGGTGGTTGCTTTCACCACATCCTGGAGGTCAAGAACCTCAACAGGGGCAGCACATTACTATGGCAAATCATCCCACTCCCCTTCAGAAAAGGTGATGAACCACGTTTCACAGCCAGTCAGCTTTTGTCAGGCTTTACATTTGTGGCAATTGCATTTTTCCTCATCCTTCTTCTGAGTTCACCATGCCATGCTTCTCCATTCATCATTCTCTAAAGCACCGGTCTAATTTTATTTGATCCTGAACATGGAGGCCAAAAGTGATGGAATTACAGAATCATTGAATTGTTCAGGTTGGAAAAGACCCATAAGATCATTGAGTCCAACCACAGATCTAGGATAATCAAGTCCATCACTAAACCATGTTCCTAAGCACCATGTCTATGTGTCTTTTAAATACCTCCAGGGATGATGACTCCATCACTTCCCTGGGCAGCCTGTTCCAATGCCTAATCACTCTTTTTTTTCCCTAATATCCAATCTAAACCTCCTCTGGAACAACTCAAGGTCATTGGAGGATTGGACTTTGCCACTTTTCCAGAAGTTCAATAGATGTTTTCCATGGTTGACCAAGGAGGCATGGTAAGACTGAGGCAGGGAGAGATTTCCTGCTCCCCAGCTCCTCTCTCCCTCCCAACTATAGTCCTTCCCTCAACACACACTCTTAGGCTTGTGTGACTCAAGTATTTTGGTGTCCTAATAGCATAAAGATGATTTGATTTGTGGGGTTTTATATTTTTTCCAGACTGAACTGAGCAATGCAAAAAGAAACCAAGTGAGGAGTCATCATAAAATGTCTGATTGTCCTGCTCTCACAGACAGTAAAATCCCTTTATGGCATCATGCAGAGAGAATAGGTCTCATAGAAACAGAATTCAGATGATTGCTCTTCATATTTTCACTAAAGCATGGTTAAACCACATTTTAACCCAGACTCTTAGACAGCTATTCAGATAAGTCCTATGGAACTGATATAAATGTCTAGGAGCTTACCCCCTAACCTCTTAATTAGTTCAAGGCAAACAAAATGTGTATATTTTAAAAGCCATTTCTCACTGTATCAAAGGACTCTGTGGCTGGGTTGTCAGAGAACTCTGGGGTAACAGGCTGCATGATACAAATCTAGATGGAAAAATGCATGAGTAAGGAGATAAGAGGAACTAAATTCATTGCAAGAACAGTTTGGATGGGTGTTATTTCTACAAAGAGCATGGTAAATGAATGTGTCTTAATTAATAATATAGTCCCAATGGAGAATGAGCCAACATCAGCAGTTGCAACATTCCTAAACAGACAATAAAATTTCTTTGGAACACAAGGACACTTCAAAATTCAGGGTTTATTGTGCTATTGGAATAATGAAAGGCAGTGAAATACAAGCATGCATACTTTAGGATGTCTGCAGGTACTGTTGTAGTTTGAACTTCCTAGTGCTGAGTATATCCAAATCCCCCTGGAGGTCTGTAATGGTCTTTCTATATACTGCCTGTCTAATATCTGTAGTACTCTGCAAATTTAGCACTAGTATATCCCTAGCATGCAGGCTGAGGTTTCAGATTACTGATGAGGCCTTCTGCTTCTTTAACTGTGGCATTAAGAGTACCTTAGAGTTCTGAGCAATATCACCCTTTTTTAGATCTGCCCATTCATCATTATATTGTGCCAGGGTTTGTGAGGGAAACTTGATTGACAGACACCCATCTTTATCCTCTGCATGGCTGGAGGTCAGCACTGGTGGAAGGTAATGCTTTTTTAATTAGCTGCTAGGGTATTAAATTTCCTTTGTGTGGATTGCCTGTTGCATTCCTGTGAGTCACTATCTGAAGAGACTCTCTTTGCATTCACTATTCAGTCTGACACAGACAAGTGGAGAAGAGTCATAAAAGATTCATATCAAAGATGTTTCTGAAAAGTCTTAGAGCTAGACAACCTGCAAGTTTTCCAGCAGTACTGTAAGACAAGAAAAACAGCTTTAAAATGAAGATAGAATCCAAACCAGAAGACACCATTTTCACTCTGCACCAGCAATCACAAAGCTGTAAATTATGGCTATTATCTCAAGTCCTCTATTGATACTGAGTCCTCAGCTACAATCAAAAAGATACAAATATTTTTGAGCACATATAGACAACAAATCAGATGTTTAAGTTGATAGTAATATGTAGAATAGCACTGGAACTGGTTTTTTCTTTAACTAAAATCATCCAGTGCACAAATAGGTTGTGGCAAGTGCTCTAAAAATTCCCAGTGATCCACAGGTTAGGGTTATTTGTTTGAGAAAATCACAGTACACGTGCAAATTTATACAAGACTGTTTTCTGATAAGCTTACAGTAGACTACAACTCCCTGAAAGGAAAGTTGTAGTGAGGTGGGGGTTGATCTCTTCTTCTAGGTGCCTAGTGATAGGACAAGAAGAAATGGCCTCAGTTTGCACCAAGGGAGGTTCAGTTTGGATATTAGGGAAACTTTCTTCACCAAAAGGATCAGGTATTGGAACAGGCTGCCCAGAGAAGTGGTGGAATCACCATCCCTGGAGGTGTTAAGAAAAACCATGTAGATGTGGCACTTGGGTTTAGTGACATAGTGTTTGACTGTTGGACTTGGAGATCTTAGAGATCTTTTCCAACCTTAATGATTCTATGATTCTATGACTGAAGATGAAGAGAAATTGCAAAAGAAATGGCATGACAGGACATCCATACAAAGTCCACATAGGTGGGCACCAGGTTCTCCACGCTCTTCAAACTTATGCAGCATCATTTATTGCAAAAATATGTAAAGCACTTCTTCCAGGACTAAAATTCATGTGACACTCCAAAAATCAAGGACTTCCTTACTAGTAGTCAGCCAACTACAGCTTAGGGAGCAATAGTGGGGTCACTAGTGGTAGCTAGCAGTGAAGATACCCTTCAAAATGGGGCTGAGTAGAGCTACACAGTGCACTTAGTATATGAAGGGCAACAGTGAATATCTGGAAAAATGTCCCCTTTCTTTTCTGGTTGGAAGTTCCACCTCTAAAATGTTATCATAACTAAGTACTTGCTTCTGCAACTAATTCAATAAAGCTGTAACCCAGGCAGGGACTCATTTACACTTAGATTATCCCTGCAATTGAGAAAAGGCTGAACAAAATGAGGCCATACATTCTGGGCATATAAACAGTGAGCTCTGGCCTCAGTCCAGGTGGTGTTATATCCCATAGCATGTAGAAGTATGTGCATATGTAATGTGTAAACATTCATAAATACACTTCAGCTTTCCCTTCCATAATCGGACTCCCTAAGTGTTTTCACTTGAACTGGGGAATTGCTACTTAGAATAACACTTCCTAAGATAATGTCCCCAGGAGGGAGAGAGAGAGAGAGGCATAGGCTCATGATAAATCTTGCTTGCACACAAATTAGTCTGTCTGTAAGGGAAAAGGCACTGCAGACAGGACTGGAAACACTCTGATCTCCAGCTAGCTCCAGGTGGTCTTAGCCAACTTATTAGCCACGGTGTAGAAAACTAAACAAAAATGCGTAATAATGTCCGGGATAATCAAATAACATTGCAAGTAGCTTATTCTCAATCAAACCTACAGACCATTCAGAGAAGTCTCTAAATGACCCTCTCTGTTTCCCTAAGCATTCTCTGGGTGAATAATGTCATGTGTTATGTGTCATGTGTGAAGGACTTCTATAAAATATTCCATAGCTGTCTCTGAAGTTCAATGTTCAATCTCTTCTCACACACACAGAGAATCATAATGTTTATTAGTAGAATCTATGTGCAAAATTCTAAGGAAATTTAGCAAGTTACTTTTCTTAGTATGTGCATATGATGATGGAAAAGGATGGTACAGAATAATAATATTTATTATGATATATTTGTAATAATATTATAAGTGATCATACAGTTTTTAAGCCGTATGGAGACCATAGTTTTCCAAACAACAATTGATTGCTTATGAAAAAGGAAAAAAAAGATATAACAGAACTGTTACTTAAGTCTCAGCTTCTCTATTGTTTTTATTAGGATGTTTTGGAACTTTAAATTTCTAAGTGATGACTTCAGAAGTTCCTTTAAATGATTTTTTTTACTACTTGCATTTCCTAACCTGTCTGCTTTTGCAAGTAATATCTGTCACACCAGTGTGCAAGGATTTCTGGCTCCTTGGTGATTCTCAGCTCATGTTTACCCTGTACAAAATGTGGTGTCTGCCTTTCAAATATATAATACACTTTTTGTTCCAAGATAAACATAGACTCCCAGATCAAAGGCAGCACATCAGTGATAGGGCAAGGAATTTGCTGGAATATTTTTTACCTCTTCTTTCTGTAGTGATTCTAATTTGAGAGAGAGGAAAAAGAAATGTTGTCTTTACTTTTCCATCACATTTAATTGGCCTGTGGAAAATGCAGGAATCTCCCTCAAGATTTATAAACAAATACACCATTATGTTTCTCATTAGTCTGAAGAATACCTGCATAAGTGGTAGTTGTCAGATACAATAAGTGCCCCTCTCCTTTTTTTGCTTATATAATAATCCCAGCATTCAAAAGACTAATCACTACACATTGATCTACAAAGCATCTTATTTCCTCATCAAATTTCCCTGCTGGGCTTAGCCATGCTTGTCAACTTCCCAGATCCCCCTTTCAATAACTGGTTTATTCTTAGCATCTTGCCAAAATGCATTCCTAGGAGTAAACCACGGAAGAATGAAGTTCTAATTTCTTTATCTCACTCAAGAAGAGGTTTCTACCTGTGCTCCTGGGAAAGGTCACAGGTAATTTTGGCTGCAGGTTGCCTTGAAAGAAACAGGCATGTACAGCACATTGGGGCCCTTTGTCTATAAGTACAGATGACCACCAAAGATGACAGAGGAGAGGGGGAAAAAAAAAAGAGAAAAGGGAAAAAAAAAGAGAAAAGGGAGAAAAAAAGAAAATAAAAAGGAAAAGAATGAAAAAAGGAAAAGGAACAGAAAAAAGAAAAGAAGAAGAAAAGGAGAGAGGGAAAGGAAAAGCAAAAAGCATCAAAGAAATTGATCAAGCAACATGATCTTGCATGTTAGCATTAATGTCAGCCACAGCTCCTAGGTAGTACCAAACTGAAGTTGAAAGACAGAAATTACCCTGTCCTATAGAATCATAGAATCATAGAACAGTTCCAGCTGGAAGAGACCTTGAAGATCGAGTCCAGCCTTTTTCCTAGCTCTATCACCCCACTAAATGATGCTCCCCAATGCAACATCCACCTGGCTCTTCAACACCTCCAGGGATGGGGACTCAAGCACCTCCCTGGTCAGCCTGTTCCAATGGCTGACAACCCTTGCAGCAAAGAAATTCCTCCTAATATCTAACCTGAATCTCCCCTGGTGCAGTTTCCATCCATAACCCTCAGCTATGCTCTCCTGGTTAAAGCTGAACCTCCTCTGCCATCGTGGCCAGGGAAGAAAGGTGATCACTTTCATGCCCAGCTCACACCCAACATAATGCAGAAAGCCAAGCAACTACACATAAATTGTCATGGTTTATCTGTTCCTTGGCTAAATGTGGCTTGAAGGTCTAATGGAGCAGTGAAGCACTGTTCCCAGATCTGTCCTCTTCTACAAGTTTAAACAAATCTCCATTGAGTTCAGCAAATACATCCCTAAGGAGTAAGAGCTGAAAAGGAGCATTTACTGGCTTTCTAAACACTGACTAACTGAATTAGGGATGGATTATTAGATTCACTTAATAAGAGTCTTGTCCTTTCTTGTAAAGACAAAGCTTATCGATCTCACAATCTTCCCTATTCTTTCCTGACATTTTATTTAAGAAATAAAATCACAGAATCACAGAACATTCATGGCTGGAAATGACCTCTCAGATCACCGAGTGCAAGCAAAATGCTAAAAGAAAGACATAAAATGCTCATTTATTATATTCACATCTATGAAGTAAGTGTTACTGAAAGCAGATCAGCAAATGGAAGGAAAAGCTATACCTTTTCAATATTTTTTTCACCTCCTACTTGGTGTCTGTCATGGGTTTCACCCAATAAGTTCTGCATCAGTTGAACAACAAGGTAAGTCTCTGGTGCCTTCCTTCCCTGTAAGTACATCTGTGGTAGTTCCCAAGCACACACTTTCCAGCCACTTTATAAAAACAATACATGAGTTGCCAACTCCTACATGAAAAATACTCTTTTTGCCAAACTGACTATATGAAAGATAAAAGAGATTGTGCTGCTGTATTTGATTTTGTTGCTCGCTACTTTTGACTTTTCCCTTGTTTCTCCTAAGTTCCTCTATACTATATCAGAACCTAAATGACTAATTTTCTCCACCAGCAGTAAAATAACCATTCTCTGCAGCTCTGCTTTAAAGCCATGAAAGGAAAGGGTATTTTTTCATCAAGCCCAGTAATCCTTTGGATCAGAACTTCCCTGGTTTACTTCAGCATGACTCAAAATTATATTCAATACATAACCAATGATCTGCTTAGAAAATGAAGATGACAGCTTTTTTATGACCAAGGATTTGTGGTTTCCTTTATAAAAATTGCTTTGGAATCTTGACATCTTTTTTTTTTTTTTTCCTCAGTAGGATTAGTTTAGCTTTATGGAGGGCAAAGAGAAAAATAACCCAACAGGTTAATTCACAGTGTTTAGGCTATGTATGTGTGGATGATGCTTCTGGCTGCCAATCTATATGAAAAGGAGGAGACAAGATACAAAGGCTGCTTCACTGTGGTTGAGGTTGGACAAAAGAGAGAGAACATCTCCTTCACAGTTAAAGAGCATTCTCAATTCTCCCTCTCTCTTGTTCTTATCTCCCTCTCAGGTTACTGCGTTTTCTGTTCCCCTCATGCCATTGCAGTAGCACTGAGGACAAGTGAGATAATGCTTGGCCCAAATCCAGGCAATCATTTTTAAGTAATTAGTTTAGGTACTGCACACCCAACCCCTTCCATTTGTTTTTTTTCAGGTGGGTATCAAGTGGCTTATGTTACCTGATTACCTGGCTGTGTTTGGATGGCCAGGCCCAAGGTTCAGTTAAAGCTTGTCCCCAGGTAGCCAGTGAAGGCTTAATTGAATGTGTCAGTTTGTTCTGGGAAATCTGGCTCTGCTGCAAGGAGTTATTTCTCTTCCCTCTTGCTGCTGTGTATGTGATCTCTTGTTTTTTTGCTGTTCTGCTTCTATGGCACTTCTAGCTCAAGAACAAAGTCTATGCAATGATGACCTTGGAGCTGCTGTTAATTCTGGCATTGCTGCTATTTATATATATATATATATATATATATATATTTCATTTATTTGGAGAGCTGGGAAAGAACAATGTGTATCATGAGGGCTGAGCAATTCCTCAGCCTGAGAAACCATGAGCACAGGGCTGTGCACTTCCCAAGTGGATGCTAGGATTTCCAACAGCACACAAAGTGCACGTCTCCTGCCTTCCCACTGGTTTTGTCCTTACATAGAATCCTAGAAT